>JAJMRZ010000010.1:0-505729 GCA_030558205.1 Kodamaea kaohsiungensis (nom. inval.) | reverse complement strand
AAATCTCAATCATATGGTTTGAAGTACAGGTGATGAAACCACCGATATCTTTAATGATTGCTTTGAAATTAGTAATTTAAGATCAATTGATGAGTTTTAATTAGCACAGCTGTGAAAAGCTCTACAGATAGGAAACCGTTAGTCAGAGCTTTCAAAGTTCATACCAGGTAACCAGTGTGTGACTCTTGAATTCTATGTACATTTATACTCCTCTTCATACTAACTATAGTACCATTCTGTAGCTGATCCATATTGTTTGTTGAACAACTAATTTGCAGCCATCAGAAAAAGAAATTTTGTTGAACCAAAGAGATGAGTACGAGTCAAGTGACTAGTGAGTCCTATTTCATGAGTGCATCAAGAGGATCCTCCTAGAAGAGAGAAGTGTAATCAGGATTTAAAGAAGCCCGATAAGAACGATAACTTTCTCGTTTCTTCTATTACCTTCTAGTGTCGGTTGTAAGAATAATTTGTAATACAGTGTACTCGGGGGTGTATTTCCTACAAGATTGTAAGAGGCTGCTTGACTTATATTTGAGGTTTGTAACTATTTATTTATAATCAAGATGAAGTAGATTACTATTAAAGTATGGACAATAAACCCCGTAGCAATAGAGGGTTATACGTATTGATGTGCAGAGACTTTTAAGAAGTGCTGAAAGTACAATTTTATTGTGGGAGCCTACTAAGGCTTTTAAAATAAGAAATGACCTACAAGGTTGAGCCATATGAATTGTAAAAACCATATGAGTATGAATTGTTGTGCTGCCCTTTGAATTGAGCGATCGGCTGACTTTTGAGTAGCTCAAGCAGAGTCGCTTGCTACAGTCTGATATGAGGTATTAGCACAATCAAAAGGCTTTACAAACTAATGTTTTCATCATACCCAATATTGATTCTCAAGTTCAATAGAAGTGAAGGCGGGTTCCACCTAACAACATACAAGTATCCATGCGAATTAAAGAAAGCAATAGAAATACCCTAAAATGTCCAAACCTAGAAATAGGGATAAGATGCTGAGTGCTTTCAAGTACATTCTGGACTTACCCGTGCTGGCCGAGGAGTCCAAGAATGACAAGAGACAATTCGTTGATAAGATTGAGAAGTGTTTCAATCATGGAATTCCCGACGATTCTCCCTACAAAGAGGTATTGCAGAAGCGGATGAAAGGATCCCTTGAAGGTAAAGAGGCCAACTTTGTCTATTAGAGTGCTTAAGTCTAATTTCAAGACTATCAGTCAGAAGATGGGAGTATACTTTGAGGAGCAGTATGGTTTAGTGCATATGTTTCCTAATGATTTTAAGAGGGTTGACTTATTATCTAAACCCCCTAAACCAATCTCAATTGTTGATCCAATCCCTCTTTCAATTGAGAATGTCAAAACAACTACTATGTTAGGATTTTATAATGAAATGATCAAATTGAACTTTCAAAAGCCTCGTTATGCTCCTTCCGACGTTTCCTTCAGTGCTGTAGTTGAGTTTGGTGCCACTGATTCAACCACCACTCCTGTTGCACCCAAATCAAATTTTGGATTTTTCTTACTTCACCAATCTCTATTTTGTCTACCAAAGTACTTGCAAACTCAACCTGGAATTGCTACTCAGAGAACATTCAATAGTGTAAGGTTGAAGATAAGGATTATATTAACATTGAGTGTCAATAAGTTAGTGGAGGATTAAAATGAATCAATTTGGAATATTGAACATGAAGGGGGAGGACCTTTCATCGCGCTTCAGAAGTAATTGCTTACCAGTTAGCAGAGAATGAAACGATATCAAGTCGAAGAAACGTTTATTGAACGAGAATTGATTTTATTGCAGAGTATGCAAAGTGTGGTTTTGCGTTAACAGCAATGGAAGATTCAGGTTTCCCATCGACCTAATAGATGAATATTGGTATCAAGTAGTCCAAATTAACTACTCTTAGCCTAAGTTGAGAAACTACAATCAGGCCAGTTCAGTTATTAAAAGTCTTTCCAAGAAGTTGATAAAGGATTAACAGACGGAAACAAACAATAAAAGAAGCAACCAGATTTAGGTAAATGTGACTTATTTACATGACCACATTTCGTGATTGTATTTATCTTAATATTTTTTAGTTTAAGTGTATTCATATTTAAAATAATCCACTATAGTTATATAATTTTAAATTAGGTGGAAAGAAAAGTAATTTGGACATAGCCAGTAGGCTATATCTTTATTTCATAAATATTTCTTTAAGGAGGAAAACCATTTATGAGTGGGACTCGCATAATACCTACTAAAACGCCCTACTCATTACAGACCGGTCAAGTTGTATTTTTTTTTTTTTACCATATTGTTTATTGAAAGGTTAAGCGCTATTTAAAATACCAGCAAGAACGTAGGAAAGGAAGGAAGGAATCCATTTACGGACAGAGTGTAGGACTTACGAAAATACCTACTAAAACCCCCAAGAACTTACTGTTAGTTAAATTAAGTAGTGGTAGGATAGTTGCAAGATTGAAGACAAATACCAAAGACTGAATTTCTTGAGACGAGAAAGGTATTTATCTAGTTTGCGGTAATGTTTAATTGTTTGAGGTTAAGGTAAAAGGATTTGTGGAAGCGTAAGTGGTTCGTTAAATGAAAAGAACGGAAATACCGAAGCAAGTGGAAGGCACGAACAGGTGTAATGATCTGTTTTAGTCTCTTCATCCCTCAATAAGCTCTGGGAGCTCAAGCGAGGCCAAATGCAATCCAACGTCTGAGGATGATCCAGATTTCATCGCAGAATATTCTTCTGACGAGAATATGGAGACCAATGTAGCAGAAGAGAAGTACATTGAGGAGTCTCATGACGAGGAGATACAACACGACCACGCTTATACTGAAGCATCAACGCAAATAGATTCAAATATGAATGTGGATCAGGATATGGATCACGATGTCGTTTCTTCGACGTGATATCGTTTCTTTCTATGCAAACTAGTAAGCAATTACTTCTGAAGCACGATGAAAGGTCCTCCCCCTTCATGTTCAATATTCCAAATTGATTCATTTTAATCCTCCACTAACTTATTGACACTCAACGCTATCATAATCCTTAACTTCAACCATACACTGTTGATTGTTTAATACAATTTCTACAAAGGTCTGTAACAGGGGGGTTTTAGTGGGTATTTATGTGAGTCCCACACTCAGTCCGTAAATGGATTTCCTCCTTCCTTATGTCTACACATCCTTACTACTTCTTAAATCTTTCTAGTAAAAAAAAAAAAGAGACACAAGTAGCAGAACCAGTCTTCAAGTAGTAGATGAACAGGATGACCAAATAAAAAGTGGTGTAGAACCTCCACCGAGTTTGGATGTTAAATAGAAAGATGTTTAACAAATTTCCTGGAGGCATACCATTTATTTGGAGTCATACCAAGAGGTTCGTTATTTGTAGTTTGGGTTGACCAAATGTTGGAGGAAATGATTTCCGGCTTTTGGTACGTTTGGAAAGGTGGCGAAAAGAGTTGATGGGTTGAAGTTCAAGGTCAGTGACCGTATTGATGATTGAGTGTGGAGCGGGCGCACAGACAAGTGGGGACAGAAGCTTATTGCGTAATATTGAATAGTGTGGGTTGTTGTTATCAGTTATGATAATTGAGTAGTGCGTTAATTGCAGTGGATTTCAAAAGGAAAATAAGGCTGTTCACCTGCTGTTTCCAGTCAATGGATTTACTGGGAATTCCCAAGTAAGAAAAGTTCTCAGAAAATAAATCCTTCAAAGGTAATTCATTGAAATTTTTTTTTTTTACCGATAAGATTTATTAAATCATTGAAAGGGTTTCTGATATTTTTGGTAAACCTATCACCTTCAATTCATTTCGTCACCTTTCTAAGCGACTCAAGCGACGCCAACGTGCAATTATTTCATCCAACATCTGGTCACAACAAACAACTGTGAACGGTCCGGTTGCGTTGTCTTTGTTCAATTGGCACGAAACTTGGAAATTTATTAAACACATCTTTCAATTCAATATCCAAATTCGGTGGAGGTTCTCCATTCATTTTTAATCGGACGCCCGGTACATAGGCTTCTTTCGGATTCTTGATGTTACTTGTGCCTCGAAGAATTCATTGACAACAAGTCTACGGCAGAGCATTATTTCTGTACATGTCTGGAACTGACAGCAATTTATCCTTTGTTTTCCATTACTGGCCCGCTTACCCTCACAAAAATCATTTACCCTCAACCACAAACCGTTGAATACTACTCCAATCTTGATAAATACCTTAGTTTCATGTTGAATTTGATACTGAGTCGACGAAGTAAATTCCTTGACTCAGGCCAACTACCGCTGGCAATCACTTCACTTGAAATTAATTCTTTGGTATTTATCTTGTAACCTTAATTACTACATTGACAGGTCTGTAACAAGGGGGTTTTAGTGGGTATTTATGTGAGTCCCACACTCAGTCCGTAAATGGATTTCCTCCTTCCTTATGTCTACACATCCTTTATTAGTTCTTAAATAATCCTTAAATCTTTTAATAAATCTTTTAATAAATCTTATCGGTAAAAAAAAAAAAAATTAATATCGATCAGTGAGTTTCCTCACCTATTTTTTTTTTTTTTTACCATATTGTTTATTGAAAGGTTAAGCGCTATTTAAAATACCAGTAAGAACGTAGGAAAGGAAGGAGGAAATCCATTTACGGACAGAGTGTGGGACTCACGAAAATACCTACTAAAACCCCCAAAAAACTTACTGTTAGTTAAATTAAGTAGTGGTAGGAAAGTTGAAAGATTACAAGACAAATACCAAAGACTGAATTACTTGAGACGAGATAGCCTCCGATGCGAGATTGCGCAGAGCCAACTCTCGCAAGTCTCGCAAGAGAGTTCGTCGACTCTGAATCAAATTCAACAAGAAACTAAGGGTAAGTGGCTCGTTGAATGAAAACAACGGAAATACCGAAGCAAGTGAAGGACACGAACAGAAGTAATGATCTGTTTTAGTCTTGTCATCCTGGAAGGTGAAGAGACACAAGTAGCAGAACCAGTCTTCAAGTAGTCGATGAACAGGATAACCAATTAAAAAGTGGTGTAGAACCTCCACCGAGTTTGGATATTAAGAATTCTGAGGAATGTTCACTGGGGAAAGATTGGTGAGGGAAAACCAGGCAGAGAGATATGAGATCTCGTCTTCTTCAAAGATGAAGTCCAAGTTTTTGAGAAGTCGAGAATGAGGTAACCAGCTGGAATGCCTAGTGCGTCCGTCAATTAGGTACGCTGACGACGTTAATACATCGTACCATCGAATCCTAAGTGGGGACAGAAACAGTCGTTATCAGTCAAGCAGTGGAAAATCCAGGTTGCCCTACGACCTAATAGCTGAAGATTGATATCAAGTAGTCCAAAGCCTCCAAATTCACCAAGAGTGGTCAATTTCGTTAAGCAAATGTTGGGAAAGATAGTGGAAATATAATTCATTAGACGTTTTTGTTCGCATAAGTGGTATCGGAGAATGGAGATCTCTAAAATAAAGCTTTGAGAACAAAAACACGTTGATAGCAGTAGCTTTATGATAATTGGGTAGTGCGTTGATTGCAGTGGATTTCAAAAGGAAAATAAGGCTGTTCACCTGCTGTTTCCAGTCAATGGATTTACTGGGAATTCCCAAGTAAGAAAAGTTCTCAGAAAATAAATCCTTTAAAGGTAATTCAAGAATTGGGTGCAAAATAACAGATTGCGAGTCAAAATCAAGTGGTCCCGCCGTGTAGAAGATTGACTTTTTCCTGTTGACTTTACTATTAGATGTTTGTTCAAAAAAATTGAGTTCCTCATTAATTCGGGAACAATCGTTGTTACTCATTAAACTTTTTTGCTTGCTTAGGAGTATCGAATAATAGAGATCTCTAAATCAAAGCTTCTAGAATAAAAGCTCGTTGATAGCAGCTGCTTTATGATAATTGGTTCATTAATTGCAGAGGATTTCAAAAGGAAGATAAGACTGTTCACCTGCAGTTTCCAGTCAATGGATTTACTTGGGAATTCCCAAGTATGAAAAGTTCGCTGAAATATATCGTTTAAGGGTAATTCGAGAATTGGGTGCAAAATAACAGATTGCGAGTCAAAATCAAACGGTCCACCCGTGTAGAAGATTAACCTTTTTCCTCTTGACTTTACTATTGAATATATCAATGATTCACGAAATCTTTTTTCTTTCTTTATCTGTGCATAAATACCCAAAGGATCAACTAGCTGCAATTTTTATTTTTATTTTTTTAACAGAATTTCGTATATATTTAAACAATATCTGTGTAGTTGCAAATTTTAATCAGTTACTACGATTGGTGTTGCATTTCGAGGCAAAACTACAGTTCCGGGTTTACATGATTACCAAAACAACCTTTTGAGGAAGGTTGAAAATCGCTTTTTAAATGGTTCGATTAGTCGGACTCCTCTTGCCCGAAACTCATAGAACCTCAACCTGGTTGATCTTAACTTTTCTTTAAACCTACGTGTATGAAGTACAACAATTTAGTAAAATTTTATATAATACAGCCAGGTAATATACGTATGACAAGCAACCAACTAGGGATTTATTGGTTTACACTTTTCGACAAAACATTCATTGACTTCTCAAATATAGTCATTCGTTCCCTCAAAAAATCCATTTCAAATTTTGGGGCATATGCTGATTCTTTGTAGTCTTTAAACATGTCTACTGCTTCATTTGCATTGAAATCACTGCTGAGTAGTCCAGTTGTGTAATCAAAAGTGCCACGTCTTGAACTGTGGCGAGAATGTGGATTTGCATTGCTGGAAGTCAGAGACGAACCACTTTCCGAAAATGTTCGAGTTCCTTCATTAGCCAAAGCTATATTGGAACCAGGGGTAGATGTCAGACTACTTGGTGATGTAGTGACAACACTATTACCCACAGATACTGAACCTGCAGCACTTAAGTAACCATTCGTGTTACCAACTTCATTTTCTGCCAACAACTGTTTTTTCCTGGTAGTCTGATTGAATATCTCTCCTTGGATAATATTGTACATTGGGTTCCTATAATTCTCGTCCACTTCATAATGCAAGTTCTTCAAAAGTGGGTAGTTATCAATTGTAAAACTTTTGTTGAAATCGAGTACCATATCTTCGTTAAAGTTCATTTTCACTGGCTTTAGCTGTACAATGTCTTTGTATTTGCGCATTGCATTAGGTAGATTCTCAGAATCAGTAAATATCTCACTTTCCACGTAAACTCCTCCATCCTTATAGTTCAAAACACTTTTTGTAGAAAGATAATTTGATATCAACTGAAGCCTGTTGTTGAAGAAGCTTATCGTCCGAATAAGCTTCTGAGACATTCCTGTAAGAAAACGATAGTTTTCCAACAGGTTTTCAACATCACTCAAATGTATTTCATACACTTCAGACTGGAAATTAACATAGGGTATCATAACATGAAGAGGGTCAATTAATAGCATGGATCTTATGGGGGGGAAAACATGCATCAAAGCTTTTCCCACAGCTTGGTAGAATAAATAAAGTGTCTTTTTGACGGGGTTCATCTTAGAAGAGATTGAGCAGCATTCACTTGGAAAGATTTTGAACCAAGACACTATGAAATCAAAGAAAAGCGTAGTCAGTGTGAATTTGATGTTGTTTGACGAGTCATAAATGTTGTGCTTCGCTTTGAAATAATTGTTTATGGATATCAAATCCGGGTATGTTTGATCAATTAACAGTTTCAAGAAACCTTCCAAATGAAGAAACTGACGAAGCATCAATTCATCTGAGGCTGATGCCAAGTCATTGTCACTCATCAAGTAATACTTGAATGTCATCAAATCTTCGTAAATTTCATTAATTATCAGGAATGAATAATCTGGAACTAGTGACCAATTCACCAGGTCGTTGAGTACATGCTCCATGAGAAGCAAAGAGAAACCTAAATCCTTGACAGAGTTAACATCATTAAAAATTTTCAACAATAAGGAAGCTGTACCAGTGTACATGAGCACCAAAGTGTTTACTGAAGCGTATGCATGCAAGAAAGTGCTCCATGCACCGTATAATGATATTTTAGTTGGAAATTCTATGTTAATCTCGGTTAAAGACTGTCTCAAATCTCTCATCAACATTCCATAATATGAATATGACTTCTTCGAAAGCACATCCAAATCGTGTTTCGTAAAACTGGACCACTTCTCGATATCCCGGGGTCCAGATTTGTCACGGCTAGCTTCTGATGCAGCTAACATACTGTTACACGTCTTCAATAAGACACTAATAGCACGGTCCATGAAGAAAGAAAAGTACACGTTGATCACTACCGATTGATTGAAGACTACGCTCCAAAATTGGTGCTCATTTTGCTGATTCCAAGCAGGTGTATATGTGAGCTTATACTCTTGGGCAGTAATTTCTTTAACTTTATCTTTGAATTTGTGGAGATATCTGTGAAGGAAGTGATTTTTTAACGGTTCTGTTCGTGGCATTCTGCTGAAGGTTACAGATTCAACTATTGCACCATTTAATGGTTTACCAGCCTTGACTTTGGGAGGTGAATGAGGTTGAAATATATTGTAGCTGTTATATGGTGGGATTTTCTCGTCTTCGTTTGCTACCTCTTCCAATTTGGATAAGTCTAAGTGATTCTGTTCAAGTCTTTCGCTTTCAAGTTTGTCTTCATCTGTCAACAGATTGTTTTGACTTGAGCTTTTAATATGGCGATCATAGGTTAGCCTGGAATGTTCAAAGATGCTCAGTCCAACCATGTCGAGGTAATCTTCGTGGTTCTCAAACTTTTTATTCTCAATATTTTGCTCAAGTCCGCTATGCCTAATCTCATTTATATCCAGACCGGAAATGAAGGTTTCTTCTTGCTTCACAGGAGTTACATTTTTGTCTGCAAGAGAGAAGTCTTGCCTGAACATCTCTTCGTTTCGACCATTATTAAGGTTACTCTCAGATGAATCCGGGATCTCCCGTCTCAAACGGAAGAACGAGTCTCTGTACAAGGCACTTCTTAAATCATCTCTTGTTGAGTAAAACTCTTGTTGTAAAACATCTTCCTTGATGGGAGGGACCATGGCGAATATATCCCTGGCTTCTTGTTCATTGGGCGACTTTTCAATTGTGTTCGCCTTGTTTGACGGAGTTGTGATAGAATTTGTTGCACTTGTGATACTTTCATCCTCAGCTGAGCCTATCAGCACTGGATAATGTCCAGTGCTATTGAATGTTGATTCACTACTATAGTTTGTCAAATGTGGTGCTCCGACGGGATGGGTGAAAGTTTGGCTGGAAGTATGCTGATGAAATGGCATAGGAGCTGGTAAAGGTGCATTAGAAGACAACAGGGTTGCGGGCATTGTTACATTTTGAGTTCCTTGCGCGTGTGGTAAATTTGGGTGGAACTCGTTATACTGGAAATCCTGGTGTTGCGGAACTGGCGCTAATGATGTACTATTTGGAATGACTGGTTGGATCATAGGTTGTGGTAGCGTAGTTCCTATATGATGACTTGGTTGTAGAGGGTTGAACTGAGCTATTTGCTGTTGTAAGGAGACATGCGAAGGATCCATAGGGACGAGCGGAGGTTGGTGAGACATCTGTGGCACCATTTGCGACGGTATTTGCGGAGCTATTTGTGGCGGTATTTGAGTCGGTATTTGCGGCAACCTCTGCTGATTCTGAGGGTAATGGGGTGGCCGCTGTACAATCTCCCTCTCCTTCTTCTCATTCTTCTTTCGTATATGGTCCAACTTTTCATTAGGGAAGTCCAAGTACCCACATCTATACTTCTTGGTTATACAGTTCTGACACAGAGGCAACTCCTCTGAACATTTTATTCTTTTTGCCTTGCAGTTGGGGCATCCTAGAAATAGTTAGTACTCAACTAGTGTTGATTCAAATATAATAAACGTACCGTCTCGCGAGTTCTTATGTGTTCTTCGACTTTTCCTCTCAGAAGATCGAGTAATGGGGGGGTACGACATGGAGTCGGTTCTAGATAGCTAGCTTACGTCTTCAAGCTCTCAACGTTGTCCTCGACTACGACGGCTACTATATCCAAAAGTTGAATTTCAAGAAGTATCTACTTTTTTTTTTATGATTCCCAAAACTATACTGTTTCCTCATAGAGCTTATTTTGAATGCTTGCTTTAAATCTTGACATTAATTAATTTTTTGACTCTCTGTTGACATCAGGAATTTCAGTTTTCGGTTATAGTGGACGACTCTGCAGGCCGAAGAATGAAAAGGTCTATGTTCGTACATTCTGCCTCCCACCCCAGCCATCCACAAGTGCGGCGAACGTGCAGTTTCTGGGTCCTTAACCATCTTGGAAGCCACAAATAGATCCATTTACGAGGACTTCTATTGCCGAAGACTTTTGGATCTACAACACCGGTAAACCGATGACCATGTCATCGATAGTCTCTTGCATCATCCTGCCTTTCAGCACTTGACTTTTAGTATCACGTTCATGTACAGGGCTAACAATAAAACCGTGGTTGATGTGAAAGTGGGGGGGATCACAAAAGTATAATAATCCCCTAAAATCTTATCCAGCTCACCCTCCATTATCTACCGAGGTGTCTATCTACATTGCAAAAAAAATGCCTACGAACAATTTGAAGGAGGGGAAAACCCTTCCGATGCATTTGAGTTTGATCTATCACAATTCGTAATCTTTAAGGTTTGTTTTCCAATTCATTTCTGTGAGATGCCTCATCGTTGGACGACCATGAGGACAATTCCACGGCTTGTTGAGGTGGCTTAAGTTTTTTACTATTGTTTTCATCACTTTTGAATTGAGTGGTTTTCCAATCATAATGCTTTTACGACACGCCTTCATCGCCAAGATACCCCTAATCTTGCTTAGTTTGAGTGACTTATTGTATGGATTGTTGGAAACAAGGTCAACCAATTCGTAGAAATCGTTCTTGGAAAACATAATGTTTTTGTATGTAGGTAGCGTCACCAAGTTAAGGTGGTCTTGTTCGTTTTCCCGACCTACATGTTCCTCGACTACGAAGCCGTTCTTTTGAAATACTTCTCGATGCTCAATTACCATGTTACGTTCAATCACATTTAATTCCAACTTTATTGGCGCAATTAATTTCTGGAAATTGATCTCATACTCGTTATTGAGCTTCTCAAAATTATACTTTTCATCACTCGCATGCTGATCAATTATAAAAATATTCGTCTGTCCTCCATCGCTTTGCTGTTTCACTAAAATAAAGCCTAAATTGAATTGACCGATAATTTTCATTTTCTCGAAATCGCTTTTGGAAATAATGAACAGCGACAATTTCGCTTCCTGATCTGTCAGTGAAACATCATCAATTACAACCTCTTTCTTGCTATCCCTCTTAAGTGTTCTGAGATCCAAGAGCTCTATTTTATCTACGTTCAATTGACGTGTAACATTGTGCAACAGTTCAGTTTTAATCCTTTTTGTGAACTTTCCGTCAACTTCCTTGTTACCAATTTTTACGTGGATATCATTCAGGGTTTCTGTAACTGGATGAAAATTCTTGCCATAGTTATCTGCTGAGGCGCAGCTGTCACACTTACCGTCATTGCAGCACAGAGCATGCTTGAACCCTGATAATTTCTTATTCTTATTCAGTACTGTTTCTATTGTTTCTTGGTGTGACGAATTCGGTCTTTTCAATCCCCTTGTTGTACGAACAATTACATTTGAATCTTCCGTGTCTACTTGCTCTTTTGAATCAGGTGCATCATCCACAAAATCTTCCATTTCTTCCACAAATAAACTGGTAACTTTATTCAGAGTATCGGTCGTAGTTGTTTTATTAGTTGCCGATCTACTTTCGGCTTCAATGGAGTTTGAAGGAGTTTCGTTGGAAATAGTTTCGTTGGATAAGGTCCGTCTTTCTTCATTGTTCTCAACATCCCCATTCTCGGCATCTATGTCACTCTCATTAGGGTATTCAGAGCCTCCGATACTTTCATCAACGACAATAACTTCAATTTGATTTGAATTAACATTGACATTTTCATCTTCAGGCTCTCCATCAACTTCAGTGCTTTTATTTTCGTTTGGATTTGTTCTTACTAGACTATTTGGATCTACCAGTTGTCTACCTGAATCATTCTCAAAGTCAAGGTTCTCCCTCTCCTCTACCAGAGAGGGATTACTAGGGTTTCTGTTAGTATCATTATTGGAATTATCCAATTCTTGGTTTTCGGTTCTGGAGACGTTTGGCGAGCTAACATCGTACTTGCTTATCAACTTGTCTAAGGTTGGATCAGCAACTGGAGGAGCTTTCTTGATCCCTATCCTGAATTCTTTCTTCATTTCTTGCTTTGGGTAGACATAATTCTCTTGGTTTTCAAAGTATTCCTCTAGCTTCAAGCGTATATTCTCCAACAACTTCAACTCATTCTGTATGAATACCATACTCTTATCTGGAAGCAAGTTTAAATCAAGAATTTCAGGCTTAATACGTAAGTTAAGCACGAACATAGGAAACTGTACATGATTGTATGTTTGGAATACATCGTTGACCAATTTACTCAACTTCTTAAGAACGATTGGTCTTTTATTGATGAAAATAAATTGCCTATCTTTGGTGTTACGTCCCAAGCCAAATGAGAAATTGGAGATATATCCGTGTACCAGGACATCAGTATCAACTTCAATATCTAGAGGTAATAATCCTCTTGCACCCAGAGTACCAAATACTGTAATCATATTATCTAATATCGTCGTTTTTGGTCCACCCTTGGTTGCAAAAATTACTTGCTTCTTCTTGTTGACAACATTGGTGATGCTAAACTTGATCTCAGGGAAGATAATCAAATACTGCATCAACCAGTTTATGGCTTTATTGAATTCTTTCTTCACATTCTTCTCGAAATTCTTATATCTTACTGGGAACGTCTTAAATAAATCCAGTATAGTCAATTTTGTACCGGTTCGAGACAATTCTGTTGGAGGTTTCTTCGTTTTAGTCTCGAGCTTCCCCATCTTATCAAACACTAGTTCATAAATTCTTGGGTAGTCTGAGCTCGTGATGATTTTTAAATCACTTAAACAACAAATTGAGTTCAAGGCTTCACCTCTGAAACCCAAGGTTTGTAATTGCTCTAAATCGTGGAATTGTTGAAGTTTCGACGTGTAACTTCTTAAGCATAGGGATTCAAAGTCAACAGGGTCGATTCCTTCTCCATCATCTAATAAAGTTATTTGATCCAATCCATAGTTAAAGAATGTCAACTCGATTTTCTTGCTGCCTGCGTCTATAGAGTTCTCCACAATCTCTTTCACAATAGATCTCAAGTCGATAATCACCTGGCCTGATGTGAGTTTATTCACGTCTTTTGCATTGATGCTTTTGATAGTCATTCTTAAATAGACGCGTTCTTATAAGACTAAGATCTTAAGATTCAATGCTTGAGGAGTAAAGGAATGGAAATGAGTTAATCAATGCAAACACTAATGATATATAGTTTCTTCTGACGCGTCACTTAAGGATATTCTCAAGATATTGTGGAATCTATCTGGTGAGGTTAAAGTTCACTAGTTTTTTTAAAAAAACTGATTTATAAAATGAATCAACAGTTGTAGTATGATCCATCCAAATAATGACACTTCCGCTAACATCACAGAACTTGTTTCTAACTTTAAAAGAGTTTATCAACGTGTGGATCAACCAGATTTTATACTATCACAACATATATGATCAACAAGTTTATGACAAGAAGAAGGCATTCAATTTAATAATTTATCAGAATCGAAACCCAAATTTGAATCAGTACTTTGATAATCTTATTGATGAGTTCATTGACATATTGGTTGGAAATAAAACAGGATCTTCCAAAGTTAACCAGCTCTCCATAAACATTTATGACGAGATCACCAATAAGGTCTTGGTTCGTCATATTCTCCACTTTAATGATATGTTGCTTACTTTGGGAAAAACAGTAGGTAAAAGATTGAACTTAAATGGAGAAGACAGATCCTCTTTAATAAATTTGCCCGGGATTACGTGGGACCAAATCCAAACGCAACTCAATTCTATATTATATTCCCACTTGAATGAGCTTAAACGTGTACAACGCAAACCAAGCAGTTATGAACCAGAAAATAGCCTCTTCTTTAAGGTTATTATCGAATTGGATGAGTCTGTAAGTTTGGTGAATTCTAAATGGGTTCGACTAGACAACATTAAACTGGCTCAACCGTCTACATTTAAAGCAATCGGAGAAGTAAGCTTGATCTTGTTGAATTTTGATATTCATAATGAGTATTATTAACGTGATTTAAAAGAGATGCCAATCATGAGGAGATTCGAAGGATATGGAATCCTTCTAGCTTTACTTTAAGGAATGTTTGTTCTGACTCTGTCTTTGGCCCAAGCAAATGAAGGAAATTGGCTTGGTGTGTGATCGCTAACTAAGACATTGGTTATTATTAAAGAGAGTTTGTTAGAACCCGGTCCAGTCACATATACAAAAGGTCTGGATTATAGCTCTTAAAAGATAAACTTTAAACAAATACACTACAATTTGTAACATTACATTGCATAATTGAGTTAGCAAATATATATTGCAATATAAATATGAATCTTCAACCCACCGTTACTAATGTTTAATCGAACGACTTCCTTTTATAGACGTTCAATTAAACTCCGTTATTTAAACCAAAGATATTCTTAAGGTTTTCGTACATAAAGTACGAGATAGACACAGCCGGTGCCACCTTTGCAAGATTGGGCACTAATCCCTTAAATAATCCTGGGACACCTTCTCTTTTTATAGTTTGCTGGAGCACATCATTGAATCCATCGTAAGTGTAAGGATGAGCGTAGGTACCCTGTGCTTGTAATCTAGTTCTCAACAAGTTAATAGGATACACCACTGTTGCACCGAACGTACCAGAGAATGCACCCAAAGATAAAACCACAAAGTTTGACAACTTGACGTTTTCTTCTTTGATTCCTGTCTTTTTGCTTTCTCTTTTTATTAACCAGTTCTTTATGGATGAGAAGGTACCCAAGTCTAATGCAGCGTATGGGAAGATTCCACTTGTACCCACTAACAAACCACGGTAAAATATAGAGATACCACCTTCTCTAAAAGTATCCTTAGCTACTTTAATAAGCAAGGCGTTACCCTTAAATGAAGAGTCTAATTTAGAGCATTGTAATCTAAATTTTAATGTGTCGATTGGATAAACACACATTTGCGAAACCACACCTCCCAAACCACCTGCGAGGTATGTGGAAGGTTTTGAGAGCTTCGAAGTGTCCTCGATACCCTCCATTCTTGCCAAAAACCGTTTAGTAGCTTCGAAAGAACCAAACTTGATAGCTGATTCAGGGAAGACTTTAAAAACGTTAAGGGCATTTCCCACATAGAATGCTCTAATACCACCTTGTATCCACAATGTTCTTGCTGCCTGTATTATTGGGGATCTGATTGTTTTAGGGTGTTCAGCAGCGGAGGCAGCGGCTTCCGCAGCAGCCGCTGCTGCTTCTTGAGCAAATTTTTTCCTAGCCAAGTCGATGGCTTGCTTGGAAGCACCGCTCTTTATCTGATCAGCAATTTGCTTTTTCGAGTGTAAGACAGTTGAAGAAAGATCTGTTCTTGCAATCAAGAATACCTTAATTCTATCGAATGGAGCTGTACAGGTTCTGGATACCACACCTGCTAAACCTCCTGCCAAAAAGAAGCCAAATCCATGGAGGAAGTGATTGATTAATGTGACATCACCATCCGAGGACACATCCAATTCTTCTACAATAAATGTAAATGCAGTCTTGATTCTCGAGCCGTTGACACGGGGCATTAAGATGAGGAAATCTCTGAATTCGTCATAGGTTATGTATCCGTCATTTTTGTAATCAATTTGTTTAAAAAGTAAATCGATATCGTAGTCGTTTGGTTTCAAGTTGAGTGTTTTCTTCAAGTAATGTACAAAGTCTGCTTTATTCAATTTTCCATCATTATCCTGGTCAATGTAGTGGAATCCTTTCAAGATCTGGTCGTCTGTTTGGCTGAGGTATTTTTTGAAGTCATTAAAGTCTATCACTTTGTCATGGTTTGAGTCGAATGCATTGAAAATTTTATCTATAAGTTCTTTATTATCACTTATAGGGTGATTTATTGTCTTCAATGCTTTCTTGAAGTCATGCAACGTGATCTCACCTGTTTTCTGTATATCGAGCTTTTTAAATATCGATTCGTAATCATTTGGTCTTGCCGGGGTCACTATATTAGAGTGAGTTTCTTCTCCTGGAACAGTCTTACTTTCGTCGCCTGCTTCTTTCGAATCACTCGGGCAAATGTAATTGCTGTACGAAGATCGTGATGTGATAGTTGGTCTGCTGCTGCTGCTGCTCATACTATTTCATTCAAAGGTGGGGGAATATGCAATAAGAAAATAGCGTATGAAAATTAAGACTAGCTTAAACGCACTTTAATGTTTATAATGATTGAGGTATGAGAAAGACACAAGCTGTTGGACTGGTCTTGACTGAATGAATAGGAATATATGATTTGGTAAAATCTAGATTTAACAGCACAAATTTTAAACCTTTTTTCACTCTTCGCCTTAAGGTGGGTTGTTTATGCTTGAAATCTCATTTGTTGGTTTTGGAGTCACGAGATTCCTGGACTGGGTAGTAGCAAGCGATATATAGTATTGGCAATGCGTGGGGGAGAAAGCAAGGTAGATGGTTTAGGTATTCCCTATATAGTGTAATTGATCTAGATATAATTATGGGATGAGAGATTTTAACTGATATATGGAATGTAAATATATTAATTATATGAATATTCTCTGAGTAATTGAATTCACTCACTGCGTTTTAGAGTGAAGTTCCAATGTATCGATCGATTACTCGCTAATTTTAGACGTGCCTGTCTCTTTGATTTTTTTTAGTGTGACTCGATCTGTAGTCATTATGTATATGTATATGTGTAGTGAAGTATTAGGTGAAAGTATAAGGATAAACTAGGTGGGATGAGATTCTCTGAGACTCTATTATATAACTTGAAGATTCATGTTAACCATACCATTGATGTTTATTCTATTGATGTTAGGATATTGAATAATGAGAGTTTGTTAGTGTTAGTGATGTAAATTTGCATCAATTAATATTTAGTGATGAATAATACATAAGAAGTATCCATTCAACACCACTACGCCTATTATTCTTACGAATTAACAAAATAAACCTCAAGTTCTCTGCTTTCTCAATTAATCCTAACTTACTCACCCATTCACTCTTACTTACTCAACCTCAACCTCAACCTCGTCCTCACAAGTACTCTGCACCCACTAACTAACACACTCACGTCTCAGTACCAAAATTGAACCCAAATACACGACCATCTGAATTTTTTCAACACGTAAAAAAGGTGGATCAAAAATTGTTAGGACCATAATAAGCGATGTCTGTTCAAATCTTTGGAGACCAAGCAACTGAAGAGAGAGCTGAGAATGCTCGTTTGTCTGCATTTGTAGGTGCGATTGCAGTTGGTGACTTAGTTAAGTCTACCTTAGGTCCTAAAGGGATGGATAAGTTGTTGCAAAGTTCAACTGATACCGAGAGGGCAATGATAACTAATGACGGAGCCACTATCTTAAAGGCGATTCCATTTGACAATCCAGCTGCCAAGGTACTTGTCAATCTTTCTAGTGTCCAAGATAATGAGGTGGGAGATGGTACTACATCAGTAACTGTCTTTGGTGCTGAATTATTGAGAGAAGCTGAAAAGTTGATTGAAAAGAAAATCCATCCACAAACCATCATCGAGGGTTACAGAATAGCTCGTAATGTTGCTATTGATGCCTTAACAAAGACCAGTGTGGACAACTCGAAAAATCCAGAAAGTTTCCGTGCTGACTTGATAAATATCGCTAAAACTACTCTTTCGTCGAAGATCTTGTCTCAAGACAAAGACCTCTTCTCGAATTTGGCTGTCGATGCTATCTTAAGATTGAAGGGCTCAACCAACTTGAACAATATCCAAGTTATCAAGAAAGCTGGTGGAAAGTTGTCCGACTCTTTCTTAGATGAAGGTTTCATTTTGGAAAAGAAGTTTGGTATCAACCAACCAAAGAAGATCACCAATGCCAAGATCTTGATTGCTAACACCTCGATGGACACCGACAAAGTTAAGATCTTTGGTGCTAAGTTCAAGGTTGACTCTACAGCCAAGTTAGCTGACTTGGAAAAAGCTGAGAAGCTCAAGATGAAGAATAAGGTTGAAAAGATCAAGCTGTTTGACATAAACGTTTTCATCAACAGACAATTGATTTACGACTACCCTGAGCAATTGTTCTCAGACGCTAAGATCAACTCTATCGAGCACGCTGATTTCGACGGAATTGAGAGATTGTCCTTAGTGACTGGAGGAGAGGTTGTTTCCACATTTGACAACCCTGAAAAGGTCAAGTTGGGACACTGTGACTTAATTGAAGAGGTCATTATTGGAGAGGATGCTTTCATCAAGTTCAGTGGTGTTGCTGAAGGTAAGGCATGTACTATTGTGTTAAGAGGTGCAACTATTCAAGGATTGGATGAAGCCGAGAGATCTTTGCACGATGCTTTATCAGTCTTGTCACAAACTACACGTGAAACCAGGACGTGTTTGGGTGGAGGATGTGCTGAGATGGTGATGTCGAAGGCTGTTGACCAGGCTGCAGCCAATGAGACTGGTAAGAAGTCGTTAGCCGTCGAAGCATTTGCCAGAGCATTGAGACAATTGCCAACCATTTTGGCTGACAATGCCGGTTTCGACTCCTCGGACTTGGTATCTAAGTTGAGATCTGCTATTTACAACGGAATTACAACATCCGGATTGGACTTGAACAAGGGAATTGTGGCTGACATGAGAGAGTTGGGAATTGTTGAATCATACAAGTTAAAGAGAGCGGTCGTATCGTCTGCTACCGAAGCAGCAGAAGTATTGTTGAGAGTAGACAATATCATCCGTGCCAAGCCACGTACTGCTGACAGAAACCATTAAGTAGTTTTTAATATACCTGTTTTATAGACGAACCTCAAGAAAACTGATCTGGTTGGTTAGGTACATTTAGCAACTTATAAGGAGAGTATAAATTAAAATAATGGATAATATGAATACAACTGTGGGGTTGGGGGTACGGCACACACCAAGTAGAAATGAGGAGCAAGCTGGGTGATTAATACTGTTCAAGAGGCTATTTATTGAAAAATATAAAGAAGGCGAGCAATTGAAGAAATAAAGCTGTGTACTTACATATGTGAGTAGAGATTAGATTCATGTAGTAGCAAAAGAGAAGATCCACGGCTTTGAAATTTTTCCAACTTTCACATATTCACAATCTAGTGTTGAAATATATAATTCATAATTGTAACTACAGATATAATTAATGTTAAAAGCGTTAATCTTTAAATACGATGTCGGCTTCCTGATTACTGGAGTATGAACCCCCCTAGAGATACAATAAACTTCTGCAGCATGCGTAGTGTAAAAAATCAGACAGTAATCAATTGAACATCCCGATAATACTTTAAACTGCCGTTACTTCTTTGCAGCATGTATTGTGAATTTCTGATCTTACTGTTCTTCTTTAAGCTGTAATTAACTGCACCGTATACAATAAAGGTGTAAAAGTAACCTCAATTGTCGATTGAGGGAATTCTCTCCCTTGCAAAGCTCTATTCTCTTTATTGTCTAGATAGGTTTGGGGTGCCTTAGCTTTTTGCTAAATTAAGAGAATTAAGTTGAATAGTAAACAATTAGAGAGAAAGTAAGTACATCATAAGCTAATGATCCAATAAATGTACAATCAGAGTAAGATCAATTGAGCTAAAGACAATAGGAGTAAAGCAAGATCTAATATTGGAATGAAATAAAGGAGGGGTAAAGGGGATGGATCATGAGGGGGGTAGCAGGAAAAAGACAGGTTTCAAGGATGAGATTTCACAATACATCATGTACTGGAGTAAACCTAAGCTTAATTTCAGACAAAGGTAATTGTTTAAATGACGTTTATACTTGACAACGAGCACAGAAAGACAAAAGGACATAAATACAATTAGACAAAAAAGACATACAAATAGACAAAGATCATTGAAACAGATAAACAGTTGGACAAACAGTTTATAAACAGTTGAACAAAGAGATAAAATTAAACAGATATACCTACTAATCAATTGTACAATGCACATCAATAACTCCACTATACAAAATATTATATGCAAGATGAAACAACAACCCACTTTCCATCTCCGTAACCAACTTTGCAACCACAACGAACATTGCTAATTTCAGGCAAGACGGTACACAAGTGCCAGAGTGTTTTGTTCCAAGGTAGTATGTGCCCATAAAATCGATCCCCATGGCCATGTTCTCTCCGCTTTGTACCTTCTTTTTAGTTGTTGACACCTTCAATTGACGAGAGAATGTCCCCGAGCTAAGCCATGGTCAGCCATTGAAACTCAGAAGCCATGTCAGCAAATTATACGGTCTAGGCACTTTGATACGTGTGCATGTTGCTCTTTGTTCCACTTGTTTAACCTGTTCACTGTCATTTCTAATCATTGAATCAATCCCGACTTTACTTATTCATATGATTAGTCGATTCTTTAGGTTGCAATATTAAAAAAAATAGGTTGCTTAGACAGGCATATAACATCAAGTAGGCTCTAAAGAGTGGAGCAATCACGGAAAAACATCAATTGTGTGATAACACGTTTACCAACTGGCGATTCAAAGCCTCACTTGGCTCCCTTCTCGTCTGAACACCTCGACTATTACGTCACATACAAAAGGCCTGAACCATATAGACTCCCCGAAGGTTTGGGGCGAACACTAAAGGATTCTTCCAACGCATTATAGATTTGTGTTATGATGTAAAGCTAAGGGGTAAACGTAAGAGAGGTTTTAAGTTGAAAAAACGTTGCTTTTTACCCCCATATGTATGGAGCTCCTTATAAATTTCCCAATGAATTTCAGGTCACTCTATATTTTTTGTCTGCTTTTGGGTTAATGTTCCAAAACCTTTCAGGATTTAGCCACCAACCCTAAGCATGTGGGAGAATGCAGAAAATAACAGGTTAGGGGAAATGAAATTGAGTATTGCGTTATGGAATTGTGGAGCCTCGTGGCTTGAAGTATAAAAGGGAGGTCAATTGACCTTGGATTGGACTTGAAAGGGTATACACACACACACACACACTCACAATGGTTTTTGGATTTGGTAAGGACGACGACAACAACAACAGCAACAGCAGTAGCAACAGAAGAGGTAACGACGACAGTTACGGTAGCTCTAACAACGATGACAGCTACGGTTCCCTGAACAAGAACCAATCTTCTAACTATGGTTCTTCTAACAATGACGACAGTTACGGATCCCTGAACAACAACCAATCTTCAAACTACGGTTCTTCTAACACTGACAGTTACGGATCTTCCAACACTGACAGCTACGGTTCCTCTAACAAGCAATCGTCTTACGGTTCTTCCAACGATGACAGTTACGGATCTTCTAACAAGAAGCAATCTTCGTACGGTTCTTCTAACGATGACAGCTACGGTTCATCGAACACCAACTCTAACTCTGACAGTTACGGATCTTCTAACAAGAAGCAATCTTCTTACGGTTCTTCTAACGATGACAACTACGGTTCTTCCAACACTGACAGTTACGGTTCTTCTAACAAGCAATCGTCTTACGGTTCTTCCAACGATGATGACAGTTACGGATCTTCTAACAAGAAGCAATCCTCGTACGGTTCTTCTAACGATGACAACTACGGTTCTTCCAACACTGACAGCTACGGTGGTTCTAACAACAACAGAAACCAATCGTCGTCTAACTACGGTTCTTCTAACTCGGACAGCTACGGCTCCTCCAACAGAAACAACAACGACGACAATGACGATTACTAAACACAATGTTGTTGAAGTAACTAGTTTATGAATAAACGTTTTGATATGAAAATTTGTAGCAAAGAAGCTTTTCCCAAAGTAGAAAGTCATGTGGGGTAAAAAATAGTGTAGGCGAGAAACTAAATGATGTAGAGAAGGTTGATATGGAACGCACTACATTCTCGTCACATTCCTCACTAAGTTGAATTATAGCAATCAACCCCCTTTATAAACTAAGACTTTTTTCCTTCTCTTATTGCTAAAGGAAGGTTTGTTGTTCGATATCCGTCTTAAAATTAGTTTAGAGCTTTTTTTTAATTGTGAATTTGTTTCTCAACTTCTTAGTAGCTTCCTACAACTCTACATCTACAGATTGTTTATGAAAGAGTTGTTTATTCAATTATACTTCCCTTATCCTGTCCTCATTGTTTCCCTTCTCCTTTTTTTCCTTGTCTACCTTCTCTTTATTACCAACATCACTCTTGCATTCTTCTCTCAATATTCAAACCAACTTCACAATTCATCTACATCACTTTAATTTGCATTTATTCATCATCATACACTGAGATTCATCTTATTGTGGTACAAGTATTTTACAGAGTGGTCGTGGAACTAGGCGTGCATGTAGGATTTAAGAGTGCTTTCAGCAATTACAAGAGTACTCACGTATTGCCGGCCTGCTCTAGCAGCCGCAACGTTCAATCCTTGTTTACTGCTGCAACGGAGCGTACAACACTTGCGTAACGTACTTACGTTTATACCTTACGATTGACGCTACTGCTAATGTGTTGTGCTTAATGCTGGTAGTCGCCAAGTGGTTCAACACAACATGGTTAGGGATAGGCAAAGCTCCCAGGTTGTTGTCCTTGTCGCTTGAGTTGAAGTTATTCAAGATGACATTTTCCAAGTGAGGAGGCAACTGTGGCGGGTGTAACCATGCTTGTGGTTGTACGTTGGGTGTTTTGGCTTGCTTGTCGATGGCTTCGTAGTACTGCTCCATCACCTTTGGATCGGTGAAGATGGGGGGGATGTCATTTATGTAGTTGTACTTGCGTTCGCCTATGTCTCCTGCGTCAACGTCGTCGTGGTATCTAGAGTATCCATTTCCCATGTCGTCGTCGTCATTTATCAAGCCCCACATCAGATCAGATCTGCCGTTACGCGACAAGGTCGACCTTGTGCGGCCCAAGCCGGACTTGTTTCCTTCGCCCTGTTGCTGTTGTTGAGTTTCCGATTCGTCGCGCAGTGCCTGCGTTCCTTCTTGTTTCTGGTCTGCCGCGGCTTCTGGGTGTGCTTGTAATATATGTTCTTGAGTCACTTCAACATAGTTGACAAAGTTACCCATTTGGTCTGTTGCAGTAGGTAAGAAGTCGGAGAACCTTAACTCGTTGTCTACTACAAAACGGAATCTGTGTGTTCCTGCTGGTAATCCCAAGGTTATCATAAACGTGTTGTCTTCTTGTTTAGCCAAACCAATCATCTTTCTCCATCCTGTAAACGAACCTGTCACGTATACTTTCTCTCCTCCTTGGACCCATTTGATGTCGATAGGAACATTTAAGCTTGGGTCGGGAATTGCCGTTTGTTGTTGTGCTGGGGTTTGTGCTGGTGCTTGTGGTTGAGTTTGTGGTTGGTCTTGCTGCTGTTGTTGTGGGGGTTGTTGGTGCTGTTGCTGTGGAGGTTGTTGGTTCAGCAGCAGCTGCTGCTGCTGCTGTTGTTGCAGCTGCTGGCCTTGCTCGTCTATATTCATTCTATCCATGTCATCAGTTAGTATCAAGGTGGACTTTCTTCTAGGAGGAAACTTGACATCATCCTCAGAGGCAGAAGAAACATCCACCATGGATATATCCTTTGCAGAAGTATCCATTTCAAGTTGGATTGCTGTGGAGAAGTTTAATGGGTGCTTTTTGTTGTTCGCGGGCGGAAGTCGATGGAACAGCGATTCTTTAAAAGGGTGACAAGGGGTACAAGGCTTTATACTAGTAGATAATCCCAATCAATTATTTGGTCTATTCAATCTATTGGAATCGTTCAAGTAAATCACTAAAACCAGTTGATCCTCTAATATATACTTTCAACTACCTAGCGAGAGTCCAAGTCGTCGTCGTTCCTGCTTAACTTTCTTGAATTTTTTGGTGTGTTGGTGTTCTCAACCTAAAAAAAACCTGAGTCAACACAGGCGGACTTGTCACGTGCGCGGCCTTACCGCCCTTTGAATCCTACTGGTTAGTGATAAAGGTTAGTGAGAGTTAAGAGAAAGTTGAGAGTTGTGTTCTACCGGTAGTGTTGGAAGGGTTGAAAAGGGGTAGTTTAAGGATCGAAATCGGCGCAGTTACTGGATTAAGGCGGGGGGAGACCAATTACTTGAGAATTAGATCGTTTCATACTTGAGTTTATTAGATTATCTTAATTGGTTTATTATAATTGATACTTGTTCTCTCACTATACACACACTGAGATATGTAGCTTGACAATTTTTTTTTCCCTTCCAGTGTTGTGAATTATCTCTCTTGATTGATTGGTATGATTGTTGTCAAGAAGATGATGATTTTCATATTATATTAATACTATTATGATTGATGATGACTTGTATTAATGCATTATATTGATAATTGATAATTGATAGGATTATTGATTGGATAATATATCATCACAATATCTATCAATACACTGATCTATAATTTCAACTTACTTGAATAATATTAGATTTATTTCTTCAAGTTGTTAACATTGGTAGTAATAGCATGGTAAACCAAAATCAACACCACACTAGCAAACCCAAACCCTAAGGCAATATTGTTTAACTGATCGTCAGTAATCATCCTCTTTCAATATAGATTTCAATCTCAAACGTGTGTTGTTCGTTTTGAAATCATTTTCCAAAACCAAATAAAAAAAAAAATGCGTGCGCACCAAAAAAAATCACTCGCTAGTTAGAGATTACAGAGAGAGAGTTAGAGGCAGTGATAGATGTGGCATGAGATTGGTATGCTACGTAGTTATGCTATGAATATTTCATTTAGCAGAGTGATAGGTTTGAAGAAACCAAATCTTATAACATCAAGAAGTATGTGTTTGATTAGAGATTCAAGTATACTATTGAAATCTTCAAAGAGCTCATCACCAATATCAACTATACCATTTAAAGCATTCACAAGAAACATATCAGATAATAAAGAAGTTGAAGAAAAAGTACGATCCCGACGTGAAACTAAGGAAGAAAGACTCATTAGACTCATCAAAAAGAAAAATGATGAATACATTGCCCCAGATAAACCAGAATGGATTAAAAGAGATCAAGCTTTAACTAAAAGATATGGGACATGGAAACCAACACATAAATTATCAAGACAACAAATGAATGATATACGAAACTTAAGTGTTCAAATGCCTAACATGCGTACTGTTGACTTGGCTACTCATTATAATATCTCACCAGAAGCTATTCGAAGAATCCTTAAATCAAACTGGGTACCCAATGAAACAGAAGAAGAACGTATCTTACAAAAGAAGGAAGAAAGAAAACTCGAAAGAAAAGAAGAAAGAAAGATTAATGAAGAACAAATTGAAATAATCAACAAAAGACGTAGCTATGCTAAAACTATTCAATTAGGTGAAGTCACTACTAGAGAAGAATCAACCAAAAAGTATGATCAAAGATTTACAACTAATGAAGGAAAGATTAAATTTGATAGCAATCAAAATCATGGATACTATAATAAGTATAGACAGAAAAGGAACTCAAAAAGACCAGACAGGATAAGGAAACCATACACTCAAAGTGCTGGAGATTTGATTAACTAGCTGCAAAATTGAAAAGAATTAATAGGGTTGATGATATAGAATGTAAATAGTTTAGAATATATGTACAAAGTTAAGGAATAGAAATCAACTAAGCCAATGGCTATTCTTATACTCTCTCGTACTCCCTCTCTCTCACCTATTCTGTTCTCATCATACAGCTCTTTTTACCCTCACACTCTCATTATCATTATCAAGAGATTCTCCTACATATAAATTTCACCGAGGTTCCCCACTAAAAACTCAATCAACATCATTATGATACCAGTATTGACAGTGCCTGAGACGGCTTATGATCCGGCATTATATCTCTTGCGAGGCAAGAAACAGTCTCGTTTATTAGTGTATTTACTTCAGCTCACTCGGGGATCGGCTGTGGCACTTACCCTTGCATATGCCATTGCACATTTATTCCTTAAACCATTATTCAACACCACGGCAGAACGTAGGTATGAAGTGTTGGAGCATTATAGACATAAGTTACGAGACTTCTATCTTAATTTGGTTGGAAGGGTGAGTTATGTCCCTATTGTTGCTATCAACAAGCACAACGGAACTGGTAAGTTGTATGCTGATGCTATAGTACAAACTGACATTTCCCATCATTCAATTGCAAAAGACGGGACAGAAGATAAGCTAGTTCAAGGAGCGCTTGTTCTGAAGTTGAACGATTTATCTAGAAAACTCAGCGAATGCACTGCTTATCTGACTAGTGAGATTCCTCATTACAAACTATCCACCTTCACCTTAAAAGAATTACAAAACAAAGTGGACTTGGTATTGTTTGGTGATGTACCTTTTTGCTTCAGGGAAGTGGAAGTTGGAGGGGTTAAGAGAAAGAAGAGCTTGACTTTATCTGCGAGAGATGAGGTTCGTAGTATTAAAGGTTTGTTTATGAGTGGACAGGTATAGTTGGTGTAATGATTCAGATTACAAATGGTGAGATATGAGGTGAGTGAGAGATGAGGTGAGTGGTATCAGTGGAGAGGTATATTTGGTGCGATAATTCAGATAACAAAACTGCTAGCTAGTTAATGTTGAAGTAATTATTTATGGAATTGATGATTTTATATTGAAATGAGTGTAGACTATGGAAGGTTGTAGTTGTATCACCGTAGATATGACTAGACTATTCAGCAAAAATGTTCCCTTCATTCATTCTGCGTACAATCTTTTAATTTGTTAGTATCATATACATACGATTTAATCTTGCCACAGCAGTAAATAAGATCTTCTATTTCATCAGCTTGGTAGTAATTTTCGCAGCCATTAGGAACTCCATATACTATAGATAACCTGAAGAGAAAAGTTATTGATAATGGTTCATACAATAACTGTACACTGACTCTCTATTCAGAGTCTTTTTATGTTTACTTCATATCACTTTGATAATCAATAGTTCATTTCCAATGTTATTCTCAGCTAAGTCATAATATAATAACCAATTTCTTTAAGATATTGAAGAAATTACAACAAAAGTGAATATAATTACTAAAGAGTTTGAAGTAATATCTTACTTCTCTCCCCATTCCAGTTGAAACATCCTTAATTCAATCAATTTCCCGTAATATACTATCCTCCTATCTTACTAAGTATGTTACTTTCCACTTCACTCTTTCCTCTCCACCATAATCTTATTAGCAGTCAATATTTATCTCAACTGAAAAAAAAAACATAACGAACCATAAAGCACCAGAATGGCTCCTCCAATCCAAGATTCCGACGAAGAGATAACGCCTATTTCTGGAAACGTATCATCTGATTTAAGTGATGCTGATTTAGATGAAGAACTTGAAGAGATGGGAGTTGATGAAGATGATGAACTCCCAATCTCTGAGGATGAAGACAACTACAAGATCGAAGATCCCGACGAGATGGATGAAGACTTGGAATTGAGAGCAGATGAAGATGAAAACGACTACAGAAAGGGTGGTAAGCTCCCTAAGAAACTTACATTAAAGTTGAATTCACCCAAGAAGAAGCCTCAAGGAGGTAGAAAGGATGTACCCACAAGTTTACGTGAGACCAGAAAACGTCAATTGACGTTTTATGAGGAAGATGAAGAAGAAGACGAAGTAGAAGAAGAGGATGATTTCTCTGCTCCATCTGCAAATAAGAGGTCACGTAGACCAGAAAGACAGATGCAGCCTACCGATTATGACGCAGACCTTCTTTTAACAGATGAAGAAACAGAATATAACCCACATGCTAACCCTGACATTTCCAAGATGACAGAAAGACAAAGAGCACGATTTTTAGAGGACCAAGATGATGACAGTGAGGCTCGTGAATTTGTCGAGTTAAGTAATCTGAAGAAACCTAAACCTAAAAAGAAGCAACAATCTGAAGAAGCAATAGCACTTAGGAAAGCTGAAAGTGCGAGAAAACGTGAGGACTATAAGAATAAGTTGATGGAGGAGGAGAAGAAAGATACAGTGAATAAATTGTTGAAAAGACGTGCAACCAAGACAAGAGGAGAACAAGATGGAGAGGGAGATGTTACTAAAACAGACAAGCCTAGAAGGCCATATATTGGTAACGCTGGAATGATAAGGTATTTAAGTAATACTAAAGAATTGAATGGGAATACTGTTGTGGGATATAATTAGATATTCTGAATTCCAAATGAGAAAGAGATTTTGAAAAGGAAGAGTAAATGTACGAGAAATAGAAAAATGTAGTGACGTAATAGATGAATGTGAGAATTGAAGGAGTTTATGGATAGGTAAGTTTACAGATAAGGTGTTTGAATGAATGAAATAGTAGAATAGGATGTAATATCAGAGGTGGTGAAATGTTGAAGTGGATGAAATATTACAGAGAATGGATAGTAACAGAGAAGAAACGTGGATGAAGAGTCGTACGAATATGAGTAGGAAGGTTGCAGGATAAGAGTAGCGATAGAGCAGAAGAGAAGTTGAAGTATGTTTGAAGTGTATGTTTGAAGTGTAAGTCCCAGTAAAAGTACGTTAGAGAATAGAATGAATTATAGAGTGATCTATTGCAAAAGAGAGTAATGCAGAACATGGAACACGTAAAAAGAGAGTGAACTAGTGTGGAAAGAGTTTTAAATGAGTTTAGAGTGATTCCAAAGTTTCAGTTTTGAAAGAAGTAGATTCAAGGGGAAGAGTAAAATGACAAGTAGTAGGGGTAAAACTGAAAGGGGATCAATGCAAAGTGAGTAGATTGAAAGTCGGTCTGAAAACTCACCGAGCAAGATCGTTATTCGGCTATAATTGGTGAGATACTACCGATGCTGCTGGTTGAGTAGAAACATAGAAACAACCATTTAACACGGTGTTCCTAGATATTCTATTAATCACACGTGGTAAGATACATGATAAGAATGAATAAAATCATAGAAACCGAGAGAAGAATAAAGAGAGAAGCTAGAAATTGAAGTGAAAGTGAAGAGTAGGCGTATAGAAATTGTAACGTAATAGAATTGATTGCAAATAAAGTGAAGTGAAATATGAGCCCTCAATATTATGAAACATATGACATCTAGTTGACGTTTACTTGACATTTGCTTGACATTAACATGACAATTACTTGACATAGATGACATGCATGACATATTTATCATTTAGACATAAACCTGAAGTATTGATGAGAGTAATCTAAAGATAACTCTTATATGTTTCTTATCTTTTTATTGTGTTGTCCTTTATTAATTCCAAGTCAATTCTATTCAGTTTAATTCAATTCGATTCATTTCAATTCAATTCAATTCTAATTCCTCTTATACTTCTTTCAACTACTTTCAATCTCTTTTACTTTCCATAACTTTACTTTATTTAACTCATCTTTTTAATTCTTTATATTTCGTATCTACAACTTGACATATTTTAAATAACTCAAATTACATTCATTGATAATCATTGGTTCATCATTATTTATCCATAGATTTCATTTCTTCATTAATTGCGTACCTTAATGCAGTCTCCTATTGTTGGCCGATCCTACACCCATCATCCAGCCTCCAAAAGGAGTCAAATTCATTCTCATTTCCTCTATTATGAATTAATTCAAAAGTTCATTTCGCATATCTACACTTCATCTTTGCACTCGCTTCCTTCTTGTCGAGGTTGTATATTTGCTCGCTTCCTAATGTTTATCCGTTCCTACCTTCCCTATCTGTTGTCTTGAAATTACAATTCTTCCAATCTCTCTTTCTTTCTCTTTCTCTCCACACTCTTCAGTCTCGATCATCAACAGTCTCCACTTCTCAATACTCCGCTTCTCAATACTCCACCCCATCAATTCCTAATCTGTAAATTCCATTCAAGTTCCCTTCAAATTCCCTTCAAATTCCATTCAGTTCCCCCTAACTATATATTAAAATCCACTTGGTGATATTAATCACTTGACAACATAAACAATCCATTTACATCTTTATACCTTCGTGTCCATTCACTTCGTCTCCTTAAGCCTCTAACTTTCTATATGTTTATTATTCTTATCCAATTCACTGTTTATCTTCACCCCATACTTTCTCTCTTATTCATTATCTTTAGTTTTGAATCTTTGTTAAACTACTCTTTCATTCTATTCATTCTCTTCCTTTTCCCCTTTCTATTGGTCTTGACTGTGCTTTTTTTTTTTATTATCTCTCTTCTATTCGACCTTATTATCATTCTTATACTTCGTTACTTTAATCTTATATTCCTCCTTATACTTTGTTACTATATATTTATTATTCTATTGATGTTTTAATTCTTAATACGAATTATCAACATCATGATCATCATCTACAACAACTTCTTCATCACCTCTAAATACATTATATTAAATCTCCTAAAATCACTATAATAAATCTACCATATGGCACCACTGCACCACCCTAAAAGCTCCTCCCTCTCACTCCAATGATTCTGAATCTTCGTGATCCTCACGAATCTTCAGAATCTCAAATGCATAAAAAAAACGCTACAAAAAGCTCAAAATTCATTAGAATCCAACGCCAAATTCTAACCAACAACAGCTCATTAATCTCATCAATCTACGCTGCTGTTTCTCAATTTTATAACTTATAGGTATTAATATATTCTCATCAATGATTTCTTTAAATTTTTCACCTTTGTTTCATCCTAACTAACGTACATCTACCCCAACTCCTTGACCTTCCTCTCATCCACCTTCAATTATTCACTCCCTCTTTTCCTCCCTCCCTCACTAAAACAAAAAAGTTTGAACAAAACATTTTTAATCTCGATAGACGTTGAATATTTCACTTTTCATAACGTACGGAGGTGTAACGACAGGGATTTATCGTTAGTTAGATGAATGGGAACCTCAATATGATGAATATGGGTATGAATATGAATGGGTTGAATAACCAGCAGGCTATTGCCGCAGCTCTCATGCAGAATCAGGGGTTCAATAGTCAGTTGTTGCAACAGAACCCTCAGCAGAACCCTCAACAAAACCCTCAACAGAACCCTCAGCAGAACCCTCAACAGAATAACCAACAGAATAATCAACAATCTCAGCAGAATAATCAACAAATGTTTAACCAGAATGCTATGTTTGCAAACCAGCAGAGACTCATGAATGGTAACCCAAATGGAGGAATGAGTCCGGCCATGAATGGTATACCTCCTCAACAACACCAACTACAACAACAACAACAGCAGCAGCAGCAACAACAACAGCAACAACAACTTACACACCAACAATTACTTGCCCAACAACATCAACTACAACAACAACAACAACAGCAGCAGCAGCAACAACAACAGCAACAGCAACAACAGCAACAACAACAACGACCTGGAGTACAACGATCATCGACAATGCAACCAATAAACTCTCAATCTGTAAACACAATCCAACAACAACAACAGAAAGGACCAAATGGACAATTTATGATGGCAGCACCAAACTCTGCACCAATGCCAAACGCTAACACCAGTGCAGGGAACTCACAAGGACATACACCACAGATGAGACCACAACCATTTCCAATGCAAAATCCAAACCAACAACCCAATGCTAACGCAAAAGCACAATCGATGATGCATGCACAAATGGGTAAAATGAATGGAGGTATCCAAAATGGAATCCCACAACAGCATACACCTCAAGCACAGGCAAGACAACCACCAAACGGAGTAGGAGTCAACGGAGGTGCCAACATTAAAACTCAAAACCCACAATTACCAGGCCAAAACCCACAATTAGCAGGTCAAAAAATGCCGATGCAACAGAAGAAACCCATGAACGCACCAAACAAAGCATCGGGATCGGCTTCAAACACACCACTCATGCCTGGTGGTGGTTCTGTAGGTCCTATTGGTGCATCTGCAGGAGGTTCGATCTCAGGACAAGGTGGAGCTGGGCCTGTAGGCGGTGCCCAAGGTCCCACAGGAGGACCCGGTGGTGTTCCTGGAAGTAATGCTCCTGGAGGTGGCCCTGGAGGCGGCTCAGGATCCAACTCTGGCCCAGGCTCAGGCCCAGGATCGGGACCAGGTTCTGCAAACCCTCTGCTCCAACCACAAGCACCACTTGTACAACTCCTGGAACAAGAACAACTCCAAAACGACATCAACGCACGTTTAATCAAGAGAAACTTGGGTAACCTGGGTGTGATGCGGTTGTTGGACATTATCGAACAGATTTCAAATGAGTCAATTGATAACTTGACCAACTTGGAATACTGGCGCCGCGTCATGCAAGCATACTTTCTTCCTAATTCTATTGTACGATTTACTACTGCACCAACATTACCCAACCCAGGAGAAGCGAACGACGACGATAATAATAACGGTAGCGACCTGCCGCTGGGCGATGGAAATAATCCCATTTACACTTTGGGAAGCTCACCACCAAACGACGCAGCACGACAGTTTGAAGTGAACCTGGCGACGGCGCCACGGTTCCTTGCAGCAAACTTCCAGAGCGGTGGTAAATTTAGGTGTACGGTGACATTGCCAGGTCTCAAGTTCCAGGTGCTCAACAATGGATGTATATTTGTGATTTCACGATTACTGATCCACTACTTGTACCAAGACGGGCTGATGGCGAACTTGAATGGGAATGTCAAACTCTTAATGAACCGCGACTTGCGTATAGACTGGATCGACTGCCATTGTTTGCATTACCAAGGTTCGGTGAGTTTCGCCGAGTTGGACAAGAAATGGAGAAGCTACAACGAAACGAGTAACACACGATCCGGCGACGAGTTTCTCAACAAGTTGTATGCATCGAGCGATGCGCTCCGCAACTCGACGAGTTCGGGTATCGGAGAGAACGCTATGAGATTGCTCAAGGTTAGTGACGTCATGTCGCACTTGAGGCTGCTCATGGGGTTTCTGATGGTGAACAATATTAATTCTCCGGCGAGAGCGATTGAGATGTTCTTGAGCCAACAAGCGCAACAGCAAGCGCAGCAACAGGCACAGCAGCAAGCACAACAACAAGCACAACAACAAGCACAACAACAAGCACAGCAGCAAGCACAGCAGCAAGCACAGCAGCAAGCACAGCAACAAGCACAAAACCCACAAAACATGGCATCAGGACAATTTGCATTGAAAACAGGAATGGGGAATGCTGGACTGCCCCTGCCCGACAATGATGACCCAAAGAATGTTTTAAAAAAGCGTAAGCTATCAACAGCTAGTGGAGTTAACAGTCCACTTACTGTAGAAGCGAACAAGCGTAGGAAATAGAGGGGGACAATTAACCATGGAATATGAACTAGAGGATAGTAACATGGCAACAGCCAGTGTACTATAAGCATCTGACCAAGACGGTGACTGTATATTTAATGTAATGTATTTAATTCTGAGAAAGATCTGAGTAGAGAAGAAGGAGAGAAGAAGGAGAGAAGAAGGAGAGAAGATGGAGGGGGAGGTTAAGGAAGAGGAAAGTGAGGATGAGTAGAGTTTGAGGTTAGTAAGATCAATGGTTCTAGGTTTTTTTAGGTGGATCTAGTTTAACATTGTTACGAATGGTAGATGATACAGCATCTAATTCTTCAATCAGGAACATATAACTGTAGCATTAAATAGATTTATTCTTGTAAAGATAATTGAATTGTATACTATCACAAGTCGTTGTTTGAATCAAAAATCAATTAACTGGTACTGTTACTTCTACTTTAGAGTGAAATATGAAATAAAAATTAAGACTAATGGTGCTTCCTCTAGCAGCTGCTATACGGCCCAAGTCACTTGATGATTACGTTGGGCAAACCCATTTGGTTGATCCTGAAACTGGGCTTATTACTAACTTTATAAGGTTAGGTTACTTACCTCTGATGTTGCTCATTGGTCCTCCAGGTATTGGTAAAACTACATTAGCATCGATCATCGCGTCTCAATGTGGATATGTATTCACCGAGTTTTCAGCTACTGATGCCACATTGAGTGAGTTACGTGAGCTCACTAAGAAGATCAAGCATACAAACAAGAGACGTACTCAGGACCACTTGAAGATTGCAGTGTTCATTGATGAAATCCATAGGTTCTCTAAAATACAACAGGATTTCTTGTTACCATTTGTTGAAGATGGAAGTTTTGTATTTATTGGAGCCACGACTGAACCAAGAAAAATACGACGTGCTATAGAGAGTAGGTGTCAGGTATTCTCATTGAAACCGCATACCTTGGATGAAACGTTGCTGGTGGTTAAAAAGGCTATTGATTATCAGAACAAACGAAGGGGACGCGTTAGGCAACCTTTAGATTATACTGACGCGCATTTGAACATGATTGTGCAACATGTAAATGGAGATACTCGTCGTGCCATTAACTTGGTAGAGTTATTGGGTGTTAGCTTTGATGAAGTTACACCAAGTGCTATAGAAAGGTGTATAAGCACTTTAGAGCTTACAGACCTGCTGCCTGGACTACGTTACAAAAAGAATATCCCAACTTTCAAAGTATTCTTACAATCATTATGGATAGACATAAATCAATCACCAGATGATGACTTGTTTGCTGATACCTTCAAGCATACACAGTTCGAAGATGAGATGGTTCTGCACATGCAAGTATCTGATGATGAAGATGGGTATGAAGATTTGAAAGAACCACAAGAAAAGAATGTTGCATTATCACAAGTTCTATTAGTTCAACTTCTTGCACTGGGAGAATCTCCACTTTACATTGCCCGTCAACTCGTAATATTCACTGCGTTATACGTACAGCTGTACGATACACTGGTAAGATTCCTTCTTTCACAGATCAATGCTATGCGACAAACTAACAATGATCCAAGCTTGGTCCTATCACATTGTGTACAATGGGTTAGTAGACAAAAAAAGACTAACCTGAACATACCTGAAATGTTAGCACAATGTAAAGAATACCATCTACTAAACACCAAACCTGAAAACCAGTCCATTCCAGAAGTTACCATAGACTACCTGGAAGAAATGGTTGAAAGGATGTTAAGAGTTGAAGAAAAAGAGGAAGAAGAAACAAGTCCATTTCTAATAAATTATGAGTTACCAGAAGAGTTAATGAACTTATAGTATACTGATACAACTATTCATATTACTTAACCCCTGTGTTTAATACTTTACATTCAGTGTAACCAACATGATCTTCTTGCACAAACAACCAAGCGGATTTATTTGGCTGCGAAAATTTCGAAAAATCCAAAGTGAACTTTTTGCAACCATTTGGCGCCCAACTACAAAAGACAATTCGTGATGCCTTTGAAGTTCAGGAATCATGACAATGAAGATACAAATAGTGTATCACGTCCACATGTATCTGAAAATACAGAGTTTACATGGTACGATCTTGTGAATATTAATGTTAAAGATTCTACATACTCTTCATTACTTTCAGTACATGAACTAGTCAGAGGGACATACCAATTTGTGATCAACCATCTGCTTATGTTTACTTCATTCACAATAAACACATTGGCAAACTTTTTGATGTTTGAGGTTGTGATACTTTTTCATGTTCGTGATTTCTTGCGAGGAGTAAACCAAGTGGTGTTAAAGCTGATGTTATGTTCATTAGAAGTTATTATAATAACCAATATCCTTGTGCTCAGGGCTTTGAATAGTATTTCAGGTACCAAATCTGAATTAGAGGAGAGAGAAGTACATGATGTATTTTGGTCAAACAATAGAGTCGAATTTGCTGATAATTCTGAATTGTATACTTCTAAGAAACTTGAACGAATTCTAGTTTCACTCAATGTCCAGAAGAAACCTGTTAAGGAACAAGAGATCAAAACTATATTAAAGAACTCAGAGAAGAAATCGAACCCCAAAGATATTAGGGTACAGTCTAAGAGTATCTTTCAACTGAAAAGACATGAGGTTAAGGAAGTCCAGATATCGAAACCCGAAGCTCCAGAAGTTATGAAAACGGTATTTGATGAATCTGAAGCTGACGTTAACACACCTTTAGATAAGCAAACGTGGCATGCTTACTTCCTGCTGTACCACAAGAAGAAGCATTCAGATGATGCACACTCGACAGAACAATCTGACAAGATTGAATTAGAAACTCAAGATACTAAGCTAAGACCTATTGAAGAAATCCTAGAGATATCTCAAGAAGAAGATAATAACTCAATAGAAGAACAAGCGAAGATCGAATTACAAGATGAAGAAGAAAGATCCGGTAAACGTAAACGATTATCAGCAATGTTTAAAAAACCACTTCAAATTCCCCAACCTTTTCCTCATACAAGTTGAACAAATGAAATTACATCTTACAAACAATACCAGCCGTGCCATAGATAAGATATAACACAGCCGTACAAACACACAGCAGTCAATGAGGGGAACGTCTCTTAATTTCTTAATACTAAACCAAATAAATCTACTCAACATACATTGTAAATTATGTCATTATATAAACAACTGAAAATACAACCTTTAAAGATAGAATGGACTGAATTACTATATTACAAACAAAAGGTTATCTAATATGCAAGAAAAACGAAAAACTCCTATTCAAAGTTCTTAAGAAGCAGCTTCATCGTTGTCGTTTGAATCGTCATCGCCCAACATGGCAAATCTGTTGTACTGCGACGATTCAGATCTCTTAGAGGTTTCTCTTTGGAGATCAGCTGCGGCGTTGGACGGACCAGAGCCGCTTCTACCGCTATCTCTTTGAGTAGCAGCAAATGATGCAACCTTTCTGAGTGGGTGGTTTCCTGAATTGCCCGAGTTGTTACCCGAGTTGTTGTTGTTGTTATTGTTGTTGTTGTTGCTATTGTTATTGTTGTTCCATCCAGAGTGCCCCCTTGAAGAGTTCGATCTACTTTCGTTGTGTCTCTTTTGTCTCTTTTCATTCTGTGTTCTTTGCTCCTCCATCTTTTGGATCTCCACGTCTCTGTGAATCTCTTGCAATGTCTTTGGACCATCATCAGCCTTACTTGAGTGCCATTTGCTGTTTCTCAAGTCGACCAAGTCCATCAACATAAATCTGGATCTCAGTGAGATCTTGTTCTCTTGGTCGTTCAAGATCTCCTCCACTCTTCTGAATGCCATGTTGACAACGGCTCTCTTGGTAACGTCAGCGTCCAAGTTTGGCCCAACAGTGTTAAGCAACTTGGTGAAATTCTCCAAGTTCTCTTCACTGGTGTCTTTTCTAGATGCATCTCTGATACATACAAACATCACCTGGTCGTTCAACAAGTGTGCATTGTAAAGATGTCCAATAAACTCAACAAGACCCAATCCTCTTCTCTTAGCAGCGGCCATAATATAATATTCGTCCGACATCATTTCTGGTTCCAATTGTGAGCCATCCTCGTTGGTGGGCAACTTGTCCACCCATCCCTTTTCGTATTCGTTTTGACAGGTGGTCAACAAGATTCTTCTTGCTAATGGACCTCCAGTGTATGTCTTTTCATCTCCTCTAGCAATTGCAGCATTGTCCTTGATCTCGTTACTTACAGACGAAATCAACTTGGCGCAAAAGGCGGCGTACATCTTACACCAGTATGGCTCATCGGTAGCCTTGGCGAAAGTCAATGATAGTATGGTTTGGATCGTCGTCAACTCCTCCTCAAATCTAGTCTGGTTGGCAATAGCAATCAATTCGTCAGTAATCTCATCAAACATCTCATAAGTCAACTTGTTCAACAAGGACTTGACCTTTCTTTCAACATCTTCCTTGCCCAAAATAACAGATCCGTCTGGGGCATATTTAACCTCATCAGTCTTCTTTTTAGGAGTCCATCTATTGGCAGACTTGACCAATGGCTTGATCTCCTCAGGTGGAATTGTGATTTGAGGGTCGAGTTCGTCATCATCTCTGTCGCGTCTGTCACCTCTTCTAGATTGGTTCTTTCTAGTGGATTTGTCTCTAGAAGATCCGTTTTGTCCTCCCTTTCTCTTGGAACCAGATCTCGAGTTTTGTCTAGTGTCGTTGAATTGAGAACCTCTTCCTCCACCAGGTGTACCGCTTCCAAATCTAGGTGGCATCGAACCGTTACCAAACTTATTTCTAGGACCATTGTGGGGACCGTTGCCACCATGAGGTCCAGATTTTTTGGAGTTTACATCGATGATGTCCATCTGCGCCTTGAATGCAGAGTCCATTGGGAATGAAACAAGCAGTTGGAACTGTACCAAGAATTGAGGGTCGTATCTATACTTCTTACCCTGCAATCTCCTCTCAGCACTTGCTCCGTTGATACCTTCAGGGTAGGTGATGGAATAAATATCGTCAATCTCAGTTGTCTCCTTCACCTTGGTCAAGAATTTACTGATGGTGAATTTGTTTTCGTCCTCCTCTTCAACTTCGGCTTCTTCAACAGAATCTTCGGTAGTTTCTGTTTCCGATGACTTTGGCTCTTCGATTTTGACTTCCTTGACGGTATTCAATTCGTATTCTTCTGTTGGTTCCTTAAGGTTCAATTCGTACTCTTCAGTTGGTTCCTTAAGGTTCAATTCATATTCTTCAGTTGGTTCCTTAAGGTTATTCACGTCATACTCATCTGTTGGTTCCTTTAATTCGATAACTTCAGACTTTGGTTCAGCAGATGGTACTTCCTTAGTTTCAGTAGGCACTTCCTTAGTTTCAGTAGGTACTTCCTTAGTTTCAGTAGGCACTTCCTTTACTTCAGTAGGTACTTCCTTTACTTCAGCTGGGACTTCCTTTACCTCAGCTGGAATTTCCTTTACTTCAGCTGGGACTTCCTTTACTTCAGCTGGGACTTCCTTTACTTCAGCCGGTACTTCCTTTACTTCAGCTGGGACTTCCTTAGGTTCCACCTTTGGCTCTTCCTTTACTACCTTTGGTTCTTCCTTTGGTTCGGTCTTTACAACCTTTGGTTCTTCCTTAGGTTCAGTCTTTACAACCTTAGGTTCTTCCTTTGGTTCGGCCTTTACTTCTGGCTTTACTTCCTTTGGTGCTTCCTTTTGTTCCTCCTTAGGCTTCTCAGCTTCAGCCTTCTTGGCAGCAGCTGCGGCAGCCTTTTCTGCAATCAATCTTTTGAATTCTTCAGCAGCGGAGTTACTCTTTGGCTTCACTTCCTTTTGTTCAGGAGATGCAATAGTTCCAACTGGTGTAGCAGGAGTAGCGTTTACAGGTGCAGGTGAAGAAATAGGTGTGTTTGACGACGATGGGGTTTCCTTCTTCTTTTCGTCCAAGTCAACGATTCTTCCGTCCTTAGTAGTCAACTTTACTTTAGCAGGAGCAGTTGGGATGGGTACGTATTGGGGTTGTCCAGCGTATCCAGCCATGTTAGGGAGCATAGAGTAGTATGGAGATGGAACAAACCCGTAGCCGTACATTTGCTGTGGGTAGGCCCCGTAAGCGTTGTAGTTTTGTTGTGGGTGTTGTTGTTGGTGTTGTTGGTGTTGTTGATGCTTGAAGTTACCTTGGTTGTTGTGGTTATTTTGGCCTGTGCTGCTATTGTTGCTGTTGCTACTATTGTTGCTGTTGCTGCTGTTAGTGCCGCTGTTATTTTGGTGTTGTTGACCACCTTGGTTAGGGGTGAACGGTTTCTTTTGGTTGTACTGTCTGTTGTTAGATCCAGATCCTTGTCCAGAGCCTTGGCCTGCTCCGCCAGGGTTGTTATAGTTCTGTCTGTTATTGTAGTTTTTGTTGTAGTACTGTTTGTTGTTATAGTTGTTTTGTCCGTGTCCATGTTGTGTATGGTTAGTTCCGGCATTGTATGTACCATGTGGAGCTTTATCAGCTGGGGTAGTAGCCGAGCTAGCAGTAGAGTTGGAGGCAGCAGCAGCAGGAGTCGACGACGAGTCGGCAGCCGCAACTGAGGCAGCCAAGACTGAAGCAGCCGTAGGAACAGGAGCCGACGCCACTGGAGTATTAGCAGTAGCAGAACTGCCGGATGATGGTTGATCAGTAACTACTGCTTTGCCAACAGTAGCACTTGTACTAGTATTATTATCGGTCATGATTCGATAATAAACTTCTTCACCAAATAGAAAATATCAATGATACGTGATCGAACAAGCCCGATAGATCAATGATGTGGTGCGAAGAGAAAGGGAACTGGCTCGCTCGCTCTCGTGGTATAGGGTAGGGGTCTAAGAGAGTCTCTAACCTTAGGTAAAAGTTTTTTAAAAGATTCCAATGAAAATTTTTTTTTAGTACGGGATTTTTTGTTAGTGCGAGAATGTTAATGTGAAGAGAGTGGGAGCGAGAGAGAGGGAAAATTAGTGAGAGCGAAAAGTGTGAGAGGAGGGGAATTAGTAGGTGAAGGATTAGGTGGTTCTGGTTAAGTTAGAGTGATGAAAGTTGGATAGATATGTTAAGATCTTGTAGATCATGATATATAACAAGAAATAAAATAGAAAATATACCAAGAATAACGATATTGATTGGACAGTATTAAAGAGAAGAGATGGATTCGTGTGAGCTGTGTTTTTTTTTTTTGGGGGGGGGGGGGGAAATTGACGTCTGAAATTTTTTTTTTTTTTTTTTGAGGGATCATGATCTGATTTGTACTGCAGGTACTGGGTGAAAAGTTGAGGGATGGAAATTACTTAGTGGGTGATGGTATCTACGCATTGAGAGGGGAGGGGGGAGGAGTAAGAGGAAGGAGGTGAGTAGGGAGGTGTGACGGAGTGGAGTAAGGGTGGAGATTAGGAGATTTAGTGAGCTGCTGGCTAGTTGGACTGAGGAGGTGGCAAAAATGTATAATGTGATAGGTAGGTTGTAATGGGGAGGTTGAGAATGGGGAGGTTGAGAATGGGGAGGTTGAGAATGGGGAGGTTGTGAATGGGGAGGTTGTTAAGTGAGAGGTGAGAGAGAGGTGAGAGAGAGGTGAGAGAGAGGTGAGAGAGGAGAGGAGAGGAGAGGAGAGGATTTGAATGATTAATAGTTTGTGTGAAGTAGTTTGTGTGCAAATTTGCACCCAATTATGGTGGTTGTTTATAGGTGGAGGGTGTATGAGAAGAGGTGGGTGAAAGTGGAGATTAGAGATGAAGAGGTGGGGGGATTGTAGTGGTGACATGAGATGAGAGAGATGAGGGAGATGAGAGAGATGAGGGAGATGGTGGGAAATGAGGGGAGAGAGGGGAGAGAGGGGAGAGAGGCTGAAGTGAAAATAGTGAGTGAGATTGAAGTGAGACTGAAGTGAGATTGAAGTGAGATGAGCTCAGATTTTAGGTTGATTTGATGAATCTGTACAAGTAGAATGATAGATTGAAATGTATGATAGAATGATAGAGTTGATTAATAATGGAATGTATAGAAGAAGAATGAGTTGGATTGTACTGTATATATGTTGGTTCTGGCACTTTGAACGTTTTTAGTTGACTTGCATCTTATTCTGATTGAGACTGAATATGGTATTATTCAATTGACAATTGGAAGAAGGAGAAAACACAGAGTAAGATATGTACGTCAAGAATAACTGTAAGAGATGAGAAGTAAGTGATGACAAATTTTGACATAAATATATATATACATATATAAATATATATATAGAACTAATGAAGTCATGTGTTGACAACTATATTATTAGATATTGTTCATTTTTGAGACCATTCTATATAATCATTTGATTGTTAGATCGATCGATAGAGCATAAATGTGGGTATATGAATAGATTATAGACTATTCAATTGACAATTTCCAATTTCCAATCATCCAATTTCCAATCACTACAAACAATTCATATCATGAAACACATTATTTTACTAGTAACTTAATCCTTTTATTGTTCATCTCTGACAATTAATCTATTGTACAATTACACTCTAATGTCATTTTAACATCCAATTAGATAGAGTAGAGCAGAGCATTCTCTAATTCAATTTCCATCCAATATTAGGCATTTTCAAAGTTCAAATACTCCACTTGGTGAAGTATTTCGAGCATTTCTTGAATCGTGTCATGTCCAAGCTTTATATCCAACCCAAATCATCATCAAAGCAACAACTCCTCCAAACAGATATATCACCATAAACTCCTTCAACGATTCTATCTGATAACAACTAATCACTATATCTGAATGGTCTATCTCATCTCCCTCTTTCCCCTTATCTATCTTCTCTGTCTCTTCCAACTTACACAACTGTGCGTCTTGTTCAAGGCAGAACTCTTTTGTACAAAGCCCACATTTATCTATTGGAACTGTAACATGTTTCGAATTACATTGACATCGACAATACTGTTGATATGCACAAACTGCACTTATAAATATAACAAGTCTAAGGATCTTCATCAATGCTTGTGTGTGATACAGGGACAAATCTCCAAAAAAGTCAATTTCTAAATCAATTATAGGAGGGAATATATATCAATACAATCACTTAAAAAACACCATTAAATTTCAATTAAATTGGTCTATTCTACTACTTATCCAATAGTCTCTCATTCTTAATTCTTCATCTCACTTCACTTAACCCTCCACTTGCTTCGAATCTACTTCCCTTTCACTCTCTCTCTATATCTCTCTCTATATATAAAATGTCGCATATAAATGTCTCATGACGACACCCCAACACCCACCAACCCACACTAAAACGACCAACATCAAAATTACAAATATCAAGTGGCAAGAACTAGTTGAAATCAATCATGACTGCTATTGAGAAACCATACGTACATGAAGGTGGTATAAGACCATACTTCGAGCAACAGATTCAAGATACAGAGATCCGGATCCAGAACACTACGCAGAACTTGCGTAGATTGGAAGCACAGAGAAACAAGTTAAACACGAAAGTGAGACAGTTGAAGGATGAACTTAGATTATTACAAGAACCAGGTTCTTATGTTGGTGAGGTTGTCAAGGTGATGGGACTTAAGAAGGTTCTTGTCAAGGTACACCCAGAAGGTAAGTACATTGTTAATATCACTAAAGACATTGACATCAAGAAGTTGACCCCTTCACTTCGTGTATGCTTAAAGTCGGACAGTTACGACTTGCACAAGATCTTACCTAACAAAGTTGATCCATTGGTGTCACTTATGATGGTAGAAAAGGTTCCAGACTCAACATACGACATGGTTGGTGGATTGGACAAGCAAATCAAAGAAATCAAAGAAGTGATCGAATTACCAGTCAAGCACCCAGAATTGTTTGAGAGTTTGGGAATTGCACAACCAAAGGGTGTTATCTTATACGGACCACCAGGAACAGGTAAGACATTATTGGCTAGATCAGTAGCACACCACACTGAATGTAAGTTCATCAGAGTTAGTGGATCCGAATTGGTCCAAAAGTACATTGGTGAAGGTTCACGTATGGTGCGTGAATTGTTTATCATGGCAAGAGAACATGCACCATCTATCATTTTCATGGATGAAATCGATTCGATTGGATCGCTGCGTACTGAAGGATCACTGGGTGGTGACTCTGAAGTGCAAAGAACCATGTTGGAGTTGCTTAACCAATTGGACGGTTTCGAAAGCTCCAAAGATATCAAAATCATCATGGCCACAAACAGATTGGACATCTTGGACCCAGCATTGTTGAGACCAGGAAGAATTGACAGAAAAATCGAATTCCCAGCACCAACAGTACAAGCTAGAACAGATATCTTGAAGATCCACTCAAGATCAATGAACTTGACCAGAGGAATCGACTTGAAGAAGATTGCCGAAAAAATGAATGGATGTTCGGGAGCAGATGTCAAGGGTGTGTGCACTGAAGCAGGAATGTACGCATTGAGAGAACGTAGAATACATATCACGCAAGAAGATTTCGAGTTGGCCGTTGCAAAGGTAATGTCGAAGAATGACGAGGGTGCTGTGTCGTTGGCCAAGTTGTTCAAGTAGACTTGACAATATTAGGTAGAAGATATGAGTTCAATATAATGTCATCAATAGATAAGATTGTTTCGTAAAGAGGTACCCCTCGATGCGGGGTGTATGTTCTTAAACACTATATTCGGGGGTGAATGTGTTGTTGTAACCTAGATAGTATATCTCTGGGGTGGGAGTAAAAGTACTAATTTATGATATTAAAAAAATGGAAGGTAACTAATTCTTCGAGGTATCTTCATTAAAACGTTCAATATTATTTGATAAACTATAAGAGGCTTGAGCATATTAGTAGATTTATTATTATCAAGTTTAGAATAAGATGATCTTTATATTTTTTTATATATAATATTCATATCTAACTCTTATTTTAAAAAGGGAACATAATCATAAATGTCACATTAAAACTATCTAGTCGACAAATGACATCATTATATAATAATCTCTTAAATATAATCATCTCAATAGACTCCCAAAACTAATAGTCACCTCATCATCTCATCCTCTCATCCTCACCATCTCATCATCTTATTATCTATCGACTGCAATATGGCTCATTTCTCCTAACCATTAATTAAAATGGTCTCTTAATCTACAATTATATACCTCCCAAATATACCTCGATAAATAGCATAAATAAGTATCATGAATCAAGTGAATCACTAATAATAATAATCATCTACTTCAGCAAATTCAAAAACCACTAACCACTAACCTCTAAACCTATTATTAAACAACCTACAACACTTACATCTGCTATCTCTTCATTTAAGTAATTCACGTGACATTTATCATATAAAACTAAACAGGGTGTAATTTTCAAGAAACCCACCAAATGCATATCTGGCAAATTCTTAGTATACTAGTTGCAACGACAGTTGTAGCAAGCAGCGGAGGAGTTGGAGGTACGGATGAACTCTTAGCTCGAATCGCAAACTTACACAGTTTATTTTCTAGTGAAGGTCCTACACAAGATGTACTCACTCAGTATGAAGATGTGTTAAATACAGTTAATCTGGGAGATCAACCACAACAAGTTCTTGACCATTTGACTCAGTTATATTTTAAGAAAGCCTTGATTCAACTTAACTTGAAAAAGGAAAAGTTGGCTATCTTAGATTTGCAACAAGTGTTAAACCTCGAGCCAAGTAATAAGGTTGCAAAGGACAAGTTGGTTGATCTTTTAGTTGATAGAGGTAACTTTGCCCAATTATTACCATACTTGGATGATAACGTTGCTGAAGATAAACAACTTATAAACGAGATCCAACTATGGGAATCAGCTATGGAAAATGCTCAAGAATATTTCAAAAATAATGATTGGGCTAGGTGTATTGAAATATTGGATAGTAGTGTCATGTACTTTGCACCATTAAACTACCAAGCTCTCGAATTACACTACAAGGCAAACTTGGAAATCCTCAACTTGGGAGACCCTTACGTCAAGGTGAACAATGACATGTCTGTGAATAATGTAATTATCCAAGACTTATCGCGACTTTTGAAGAACTACCCAATGTCTGACGTATCCATGTATCTGAAACTTGCACAACTCATCTTATTTACAGAAGGTAGATTTGAAAGTGCAAGAAATACCGTCAAATTATGCCTCAAGATTAACAACGAATTCAAGGAATGTGGTGACTTATCCAAATTCCTCACCAAAATTCAAGACTTTTCAAAGGTGATGCAAGATTTGGGACAATTCTACAACATACTTGAATCAGCCACGGAAGAACAGCACTTTGAAGAGCCTAATGTAGATTACGCAGCCGTGCAAAACTTTTTGTTTAATGAACCTATTAGAGCATCCAAGTTGGAAATACGTAAGCTCAAGAATGTCAACAACAACTACGAATATTTATTATCGAAAGCGTCCCAATTTTGGCCAAATCACCCCATAGAATCACTCAAGTTTGTTGTGAACTTGAATAAAATGACATGTGAATCGTTTGTGAAAACAAGAACAAAGGGTGGATCAGACTACTGTTCAACTATAGACGACAGTTTCTTCCCAAAGTTTGTAAACCAAGTTGATAAGCTCTTGAAGAAACAAAAGTTTGGAGAAGCTAAAAACTTGATGGATCAGTTTGCTGTCAATGTGAAGAAAACCAGTTTGTTTAACGAAAGGTACAGTCGAATTATAGAACACGAGCAAAGACAACAACAACAACAAAGACAACAGCAACAACAAAGACATCAACAACAGCAACAACAATACTTTAACCAACAACAACAGCAACGTAAACCGTTGAACGACTACTACAAGGTATTGGAGATTTCACGCGACGCCGATGACCGTACAGTCAAGAAAGCACATAGAACACAAACGCTCAAGTACCACCCAGATAAATATAAAGGAACTGATATGACAGCAGATGAAATCGAAAATAAAATGCAAGAAATCAATCAAGCTTACGAGGTTCTTTCATCTAAAGAATTAAGGGAAAGATACGACCGAGGAGATGATCCAAACGATGCTAGCGGAGGTGGAGGAGGAGGACCACAGCACCAGAACCATCAACCTTTCGGATTTAACTTTGGAAATCACTTTGGAGGTGCACAATTTAAATTTCAATTTACATAAGTATTAAAAAGGTAGATACACTTCAATTAATACAACACATACCATAGCCTGTAACAAGCTATTACTCTAACCAGTAGAAAATAACAACAATTTAAATTGAGCATGAACTAGTGAAGCAACGAATTGATGCATACACATAATATCCAGTAGCAGCAGCAATTGCTAAGAAGATAATAACCTGGTAATCTTCATAAATACCTGGCATCTTTGGGAAATACTCTTCAATGAGGAAAGCCACTTGGTCAGAATCCATTTTACCCATGATTTCATGAAGTTGTGCTTTTTCTTCATCAGATAATGGTAAAGAAACAAGTTGAGACCTCTTCTTAATTGCCTTCATTGTAGCAGTAAGGTACTTGGGTTTCCATTCTGAAGTATTTTCACTCGACATCTTGTTAAATAAGATTCTTGATGAGTTTGGTCAACTCAATTGGGTACATTACATTACATTTATATAATTACACGTCAGGTTCAGAATACCCCCCTTTACCCCTTCTCAGATAGCATCACATTATCGATGATCCAAGTACCCAATTGTTTGAACCCCCTCAATATTTTACTCTAACAGAGGGGATTCTTCAGTTGCATGTGAGCATTTGTTTCATCAAAACATTTTTGGTTGTGAAATTTTCCCATTTTGACAGCAAAAATGAATCATACTCCGAACCTCAAAATGGCTTCAGTTAACCCCCTAACAATAAGACAGTGATGGCGTTGAGCCATAAATAACGTACTATTGGATTGGTTCACAATAACAAGAAACGTGTTTCACTTTTGTTTTCACATGCCTTGTTCTTTTATCATTCTCATTATTCATTGAATTGAGAACGCAATTCTGCTGTCACTTGTACCCCCTCGAGACGGAACTAGAATCGAGTATATACAACAATAGTGAGCAGTATAAGCCTTAACAAATTAACTTTGGGGAACTGAAGTTTAGTCTGTCTACTTTTATATTAATTTTAGCATGTGAGGAACAAACCCCACATTTGAAGACGATTGGAAAGGCATAGTAAAGTAACCTTAAGGGTTAACGTTGATTTTTCTTGGTTTACGGAGGTGGCGTTCATACATGAAAAGTATGTGTAGTTGCATTCAACTGATTTACTGAATATTCTAGAGCTTTTTGGAAGTTATGATAGAATACGATAGAATATAATCAGCAATGGTTTAGGGTTTTTTAAGCCTTTACCTCATTATGATAATTAGATTCAATAGAAAATGATTCACTTGAGTTTTGCCATCCATTTAATGTGAATGGTTTCAAGAAGTCATTCCAGTGAAATTAATCATATTCACTTGCATAAGTTAAACGTACAATTCTTGAGATAAATTTCATGAAGATGACAAAGCTCATAAAGTCCATAAACCAGATTCGCCTATGAAAACTCTTTAGTTTGAATGATATCTGATATCTGATATCTATTTGATCTTATATTGACATGTGTTTAAGCAAACACCCAAACGGAGATACCAAAAAGGATATACTTATAACCCATGTGGTTTATTTAGAATATCAATCACATTCTCTCGGTTTTATATACTCTACCGGTACTTATAGCGTGACTTGAAGAATCTACACTCCGTACCTACATATACTTTCAAGGTTTATCGTCTTGATGACTTATTGTATTTACCATCATACTTTTCACTATAAGCTTTAATGAATAAGCTTTCAGAACATTCAATTGAGCCTGTTAACCTGCTCATTTCTACACCGCTCCCTAAACTTTTCTACAATCTCTTTCTTGTGATACTCTCTCCATAGAAACCTACATTTCATCATCACTACGCTCTCATCCTAGAGAAACACCATGGCAACTAACTCCTGCTGATTCATCATTCCAATCACATGTATGGAACACTTCTGAATTCCGTAACCTAAAACTCATTTCCGAGTTTAGAATGCCCGCCCTTGAAAGCTAAGCACTTATTCACAAACACAAGCCACCCAACAACCACCTTATAACCACCCAACAACAATACCACGGTCTTTGACGGACTACATCCAACCACTACTTAGACTCACCTTAAGGCGACATACTGCTCTTAAGATAGGCGAGTTTGTCTTCAGATTTAAACAACCGTATCCCACAAAAGGCGGAGCTTTCATGTTTGGGTGCAAAAACCGGGCAGTCTAAGTCAAAAATAAAATACAAACATCATCCGACATTATCTCACACCTGGTTGCAGCATTCCCCTTAGAAGCTAATCCCTGTGGAAATCTTTGATTACTCCTTAGCAATATATCCGTTTGGTTTGTTGAACATACCAACTTGATACTGACACTTTTATTGTAGTACCACTAAGTATAAAGTCTGATTCAAACAAAATGGAAAAACCTCGGGTGTTGTGTAGTTCTCAATTAAACCAAATTCGTCAACTAAATTAGTGAAAAACGCCTCAAGTATCTTGGAACCTAAATTAATAGGCTGTTATATTTAACTTTGTGCACCATGACGAATTCGCCATCGCTACTTAACACCAATTAAACTTAAGAACACATTGCTCACAAAACTCATTAGACGGATTAGAACAAAAATAGGGTATTGACAGCATGGTACAAAAGCATAATTTTCCACTTTAGCCTGCTTTATTGAAAGAATTAATATCACAAGACCCAGTTACATTATTTGCATAACTGGTCTGTGCATTCTACATTCAATATGGAATATTATAGGTTGGGTTGATGCAAAAAAAGATAAATCTATGTAAATCTATGTAGTGTAGTAGAAGTTTCTCTGTTGTTTATCTGTCAAGTCCATCACATCAGTTAAAGTTGTGTCGTCGTCGATTTTGTCTGCCTCCTCTTGCTGCTGTTGGTTTAGTTTTTGCCTATTTTGCCAAGAACATACCATCCAGTATATCGCCGCTAACGCTATACAGCAGCAAAATGAGACGAACATAGCCACAAATCCTCCAATGTAGCGTGGTGCTTGTTTACTTTGGAATGTTTGCGGGCCAATAATAGCCCCAACACAGTATCCCAAGTAGTTGAGTGAATAGGTGGCAGACTTCTTAGTGTTCCCACTCGTGTTTGCCTGTGAGAGTGAGATTAAGATGACGTATGGTGCGAAATAGAAGTAGAGCAAGTAGAGTCCAGCCAACTGTGCTCCCACGTCCGTGGTACCTGTATAGATGAGGGCAAAGTTAATCACTGCACCTATGAGGGGAATGCAAAGCGACACGATAATCATAAGGCATCTCTTGTTTTGAAATTGTGGTTTACCAATCAAATAACTGAAACCTAAGGTGGCTAAAGTAGCCAATACTCCTGTTGGAATGCCCATGAGCGACGCTTGTTTCGAATTGAATCCCAAGTTCTTAATAACAAGGGCTGAAAACGTCGAAAGACCTCCGTTTGGAATATTAATGCAGATATTAAACAAAAAGACAATGTATGATTTCACGTCGAGCAACGATTCTTTGAATTGACTCCATTTCCAGTCGTTACTTTCGATTCCTGTGAATGATGACAGCCTGTGCAATTTATTCTCAGTACAATCGCTGCATGTGTTTTGGTTGTGGGCTACAAGCGACAGTACCAAGATATATTTTTGTCTATCGTTCAAAAGCTTGAAATCCATAGGAGAATCTGGCATCTGAAACAACATCAAAATGGACCATAAAAGTGAAATTGAACCAGTCAACAAATACAAGTACTTCCATTGTGGGAGTGATCCATGGAAATTTCCAATAAGCCAAGATAAAAACCCATTGATCACAGACAGCGCAAATACAAAGACAATTGAAATTCGAAAGCATTGTTGCTGCTTCATGTAGAAGCGGGTAATTAGGAGCGTAGAACCTGGTACAATGCAGCATTCCACGAATCCCATCAAGAAACGTAGGACGAGCAAAGACGCAAAGTTCGTACAAGCACATTGCAACAAAGTTAACGCACTCCATGAGACCGAGCAGATAGCCAATACTTTCCCCAATCTGAAACGCAGCATGAACCAAGACATTGGGAGCATTCCAACAAGTGAGCCAAAGTACAAGATAGATCCAACCCATGCAAATTCCTGTCCTTTCAAATGCAAATCCTGGCGGAGATTGTACAATGCAGCGGTGCTTAGCGAAACCTTATCCACAGCACCTAGAGTAGCAGTGAGCAATAGCATAGGAATAAGCAGCCAGTCCAACTTCTTAACTATCGCATGGTACTCCTCCTCCGTAATATCCTTGGAAGGGTAAAGATGGGCCCTCTCATGTAGGAAAACCCCAGCGTTATCAGTCTTATCAACCATTTTGTTAGAAATCAGCTTCAATGGATTGTCTGGAGCTGGAAATTCCCCAGTATTTATGGAATCCGCAACTTTCACAACAGACATAGCCGTGCTCAATTCTGATCCCACATACCCAGTTTCGTTATTTTTCACCACCATAATTTTTCACTTTATGCTTTTCGTTTGTTGGGCCCTATAACCTTAATCTTTTTTTGGTTTCAGTATTATTCATGTGGGTAATGTCATTATTTTATATTGCTACGCAAACGACCAAAACCGTGAGATGTGTCATCCAACACACTAACAAAAGAATGTGTCGATCCCGTTCTCTGCTGCCGCTAATAATTGGGGAATTCAAACAACAAGGGCAAAGCATTACGTGAAAAATTCATTGTAGTTTTTCAGGCTTGCAAGGTGACACAATCGGTGGGCCACAAAAATGCGCCAGGTAAACATGTAGCAAATAACGCAGTAAGGAACACATGACCCCAATCGGGCACCGAGTCCTTTGGCAAAGGCGGACTTGGGATTTGTACCTTTTTTAACCACACTTTACACTTTTTTTTTTGATTCACATTTTTCAAATTTTTCACATTTTTCACACACTTTTCACACTCTTTGAAAACAACAATGTAAGGTTGTTTCTTCTTCTTCTTTTACATTCTTTAAGTAGTCAGGGCTTGGCTTCATGCCAAAGTTCGTTTTTTCCGCGTGCCTATGCTACTCGCACGCCCTTGCTTGTGCTCGTGTTCTCTTGTTTATACTTCCTTCTCTCTTCTTCTAACCGTCTACGAATAAACACTCGTAAAAACAAGTGACGAAGGAAATCGTATGTCGCCCCCACTTTAAAACGGGATTGGCTTTACGGATATCTTGTACAATAGTACTTTTCAAGGCACTAACCTTACCTTCTTGTGAACTGGTACCTCAGTGTCTCGTTCGTTTCCGCAGCTCGTCAATTCACCCACTGTGTTTCTCGGCCTCTTTCCCGGACGTTTAAACTTGCTAAACTGTTGTAACTACTTTGTTGTTCTTATTGTTCTGGCGGACTAACCCCTAGGGTGTAAAAGGATGCTATAGGGTGAGCTTTGCTCTATTCTTCTTTGTTCGGTTGCCTCAACGTTAAATGTCCCCGGGTCCACCCGTTATTGTTAGCTTCATATTATGCTCCAATTCCTGTCCCTTGACTGCGGCTTGCTTTTTTTTAGGCCACAGCTTTTGATGATACCTTTGTTGCTTCCATACTCAAAAAAAAGCAAAATTTTACATCCGTCATACTTCCGTTATTCTTTGTTAGCAAGCTTGTTTCTGGTCTTTGTTCGGGGACTTCAATGTTTAACCTCATAATCAATCGGTCCTCATTCCGAATCTTCAGTAGAGTCTCTATATTGATTGTATGGTTGGGTGTTGTTGGGTATTGTTATTGCAACTTTTGCAATTAATGTAAAGAAGGTTGTACTTTGTTAGCCTCTCCTTTTTGTCATTATCCATTTCAAGTTAACACCTTATCATAAATTCTCAACTATCCTCTTATCTGAAATTATCTCATGCTTTTATCTAATCCAATTCCAAATCTGTATCCATGTCATCCCAATCCAGTGATTTTATGTGTAGATTTGGAACTCAGTACGAGCTCGAAGTTCCAAACATTCTTTAGCATCTCTTATCGTTTTTCTGTCAAACGGACTACATTTGACAGGACCGATCAACAAAAAAAAATTGCAAAGGTACTTTTCCATTTTAACCATAAACCTCGTCAAGTAAATATTCGTCAATCTTTATGCAGCTCACCATAACGGTCTCCCCTGACAATCTCATCGCCCCACTCCGCCATCTCCCCGACCAACCCGTGCTTCCCGCACCCAACTCCCTGAACCCTGACCACCCCAATTCAACTTATGTCATTGTTTTGTGCCCCATCCAAAGGTAAGTCCCCCGCTGAATCTAAAAAAAAACTAAAAAATATGGTGCCAATCTGCGTCTTTTATGTATAATTCGATTCAATCTTCGATCTGTCAGATCTGTATCCTAACTTATCTTAGTGTAATTAGTGTCTGAATTAGGTTGCAACTTTAGTCGATTGTCATCTCAACCATGCAAAAATGTGCACGCAGTCCAATTCCTCGGGATCATTCAATCTAGAATGGTTGCAGAGATGCCCCCCTAAAAGAAAGAAGGATACAAACAGAAAAAGCTTAATTGGTTGTATGGTAAAAGGACGACTGCGACTTTTTTTTTTTGGCAAGGGGTTGGTAAGTGGACCAAGGTAACGTTACAACGTGACGACTTGAGCTGAGTTAATCGGCATATCAACGATGATCTGTGAAAAGCGTTCCCACCAGATCATCATCTCGCAAGTTATCGACTAAAGTACATGTAAGTCTAAGCTGCTCTTCTCGAAGGTGCAGCGCGGGTCTTTGGTTCTTTTCGGACCCCCGTCGTGACGTGAATACGAGTATAGCCTGTTGCCAACCCAAGGCCCAAACCGAACACAAACCTCTTCGGTGTAAGCTTCTTCATATCCCTTATAGAGAATTCAGCACAAACCGGCGTGCCTATTGTTCTGGACTCCCCAAGCAGCGTTCCCTTATAAATATTTGTGGATGTTCACGAGAAAAAAAGTCTGCACGCGGGATCAAATATCGAGTGAGTTTGGAGATCAATGCTCTCATTGGGACACAGTAGAACGGGTCGAGACGATGACGAGGGTGATGACGCGTATGTTAAGCTGGAGCTGGACAAGGATGCTGATGTTGATCCTTCTTCTCGAATGATCAAGCTCGAGTTCGCTAGCGATATCTCCGTTGGTCAATATTTGACATCAACTTCAGGGGATTTCAAAACCGAAGGTTCATTAGACCTACTTTCGCCGCTGCAGTCGCTAGGCTCACCGTCTCGTTCGGACCCAGCAACAAAGCTGCCTCCTGAAACTGCCCAATTGTCCCCAGACTCAACTCAATTGTCTCCGGGGGCAATTCATCTGCCCACTGAAACTCAGTCAGACGTGGTCAAAAGGAGAACAAGACGGTTCGACAAGAGAAGCAGAAATGGATGTAATACATGCAAGAGACGTAGAGTCAAATGTGATGAATCACACCCTACGTGTAACATCTGCAAAAGACTCAACCTCATGTGCAACTACGGCCTCACTCTCCTCTGGGAAGACGAAGCAATCGAAAAGGGGATCTCCTTTGGAAGATCAAAACAAAGCAAACTCATCAAACTACAAAAGAACAAGAAACTAGAACCTCACGAAGCAAAACAATTGACTCTCTCTCAGAAAATCATGCAAAACAAATCAATTGCATGGACAAACTACGCTAATGGTAACATCTTTTTAAACACAACTTACACAGACTTCAAGAAGTTATTCAACATGATCACAAAAGACGAGCTCCAGGGTGGCGTTGTCGCCGCCCTGCTGCTGGCAGAACTTGTTTTATCGGAAATGCCCGACCAGGTTTTCGCCTCCAAGTTTGCGTCCACGGTCAACTTCTACAACAACGAGTTCTTCACAGACAACTACAAGTTGGAGCAGGAAATCTTCAACTACTTTGTCAACAACATATGTCCAAGTTGCATCAGCTACCCAAAATCTCAAGAAAGCACCAACTTGAAGATATTTCCGACAACATCGAAGAACCCCGACTTAAATCCGTACTTGCATCTCATTGCACCATTGGCATTCAAGTCGCCTATTCTCTTCAAAACCCTCATTGTTGTAGCGCTGAAACAGCTTGCATTACTCGGCAAGTACAACTTTGAGACTTTAGCAACTTTGTACACGTCTAAAGTACTCAATTACTTGCCACAGCTCATCAAAGAAAAACAGATGAGCGGCACCGATGACTGGGATGAAGTTTTGGCTACTGTATTAATGCTCTGTTTCGTCGATATATCGACTAGCTGTGACAACTCATGGTTGATTCACTTGAACGGAGCAAAGCAGTTTTTGAAGGAACAGTCGATAAAGTCGAACGTAACTCCAGTAAACCGGTTCTTCAAAAGATGGTTCATTTCGCACGAGGTGATGGGACAGACGGCGTGGTATGACAACTCGATTATACCTGACGACGAGTACTCATTCAGCCTCAAGAACGACTTAGATAATAAGATTGACTTGGTATTGGGGTGCTCACCATGTTTAATCTCTATCATTAACAGAATAACGTTGTTGGGAGACCAATATGAGCAGCTCGAAAAGCACGGCGAGTCCGAGTCGAGCATTCTCCAACAACGTAATCATTTAGAATCTCAACTCTATAACTTGCACCAAACTCTCACACTCAACGAATTAGATATAGAGCAGCAAGCAAACATTAACAAGGTATCTGAAATTAAGAGACTTGCCACGGTTGTTTATCTCTTTGCACGGATTGATTTGGAACACTATTACAGGCACCAGGGCAATAGCTCTGCGTCGAAGATGTTCAACGAGAAATTCAAGACCATCAAACAGGTGACGGAGGAGATTAAGGAGCATATTGTATCATTGCCTTTCATTTCAATGTCGTTACTTTGGACATTGTTTATTATAGGAGTAGTTGCTGTTGAAACCGAGGAAGAGCGCTGGTTCGTTCTATCTCGTCTTATCAAGATGGAAAGAATAAGAGAGTTGGCGAGCATTAAGATCGCACGCAAGTGCGTGGAATCGGTTTGGAAAGAGAAGGACTTGACAGGAATGCTTCACTACAGATGGAAAGAAATGATACAGAACAAAGCTAACACTATTAGCTTAGCATAGTTTTTTAAATATATTGGGTAATTGTATAGGCGCAAAAATGTTAAGGAATCTACAAATAATCTATGTGAACACTTTACAAGTGGTTGTACTTTTGTAAGACAAGGTCAAGTTTGTCCTTTAATTCTGCTTTTCTCTTGTCATCACACCATGAACCGTTGATACCATTAAGAGCAATAGTACCCCACTCTTTAATCGTCAAGTTGAATTTTAATTCAACTTCCAAGTAGTTGTCTAAAATGTAACCTCCAAAGTATGCAGGGTCATCTGAGTTGAGAGAGAAGGGGACACCCTTGGCCAAGAACTCTGGAATAGGCAATTCGGAGACGTCTTTGACACATCTTAACTTGACATTAGACAATGGGCACACGGTCAATAAAGTTTGCGATTCAGATAAACGGGTCAACAATTCGTCCGAGTGTCTTGAGTTAATGCCGTGGTCGATTCTGGTAGCCTGTAACGTGTTGAGGGCACCTTCTACATATGTGTGATCACCTTCTTCACCTGCATGAGCAGTTAACCCGACGTGAGGGTGTGCGTCGCGAACTGACTGGTAACATTCTTCGAAAAGTTCAGGTGGAAACGGCTTCTCGCTGGAGTCTAATCCAAGACCGTGTACAGTTCCTGCTTCGTAATAAGGTGCTGCTTGTTTGACAACTTCCAAACCAGAGGATGCAGGCAAGTGTCTTAACAAACACATGATCAACTTGTTAGATACTCCGTGGTTTTCGGTAGCATCTTTACAAGCTCTGTCGAATCCATTGACCACAGTCTCCAAGGAAACTCCTCTCTCCAAGTGGGCTTGAGGGTCAAAAAAAGCTTCAGAGTGATGACATCCATCATCACTTGCCTTGCGGAAGTACTCTAAAGCCAAGTCATAGAAATCATTCTCATGAATCAAAACAGACATCCCAACGTAATAGTGATCCAAGAAATCTTGCAAGTCTGCAAATCGGTTGTATCTATCATTACATGCACTAACAGTCGATGGAAACCATTCAGGCAATGCAATATTGTTTCTCTGAGAAAGCTTGAACAAAAGAGAAGGCTCAAGAGTCCCCTCTAAATGAACATGATGCTCACACTTTGGTAATTCCTTCAAGAAATCGTTCTTCGACATTATTGAGATCTAACTTGTAAAAAATTCAATCACTTTTTGATTTAGCGAACCTTTTGTATGGAAGCATTTAAAAAGAAAATATTAGCGACCCAAAAAAAACGAGGCTTTGGAGATAAGAAAACGCGATGAGCATCTCAGCACTTCGAAATTGATATAAGAATGTAACGTCCAGAGTAGCACAAACTAACGCAAACTATATTCTCTACAGATCTAGTTGTCATAGAGAAGAGAGATCAATTGAATGGGGCCTTATTTGAGTATATGTCAGAGAAGGATGTCAAAAAATTTATTAATTAAATCCTGCAGATTGGACATTGATACATCCCTCTTGATGCATTATGCGTATAGAATGTGATTTGAAGTACAAAGTAATATAAAGTATATGACTCATTAGGTAAGAGGAAGTGTGGTTGAGGTGATAAGGTAGAAGATCGACGAGGATCAATAACGAACAACGAGAAACAAAGCAGAAACGAGCGTTATCAGTTGTAATTACAGGCTTGTACTGTTTTTGTACTTGGAACTTCGTATATCTGAATCAATTAGTCCCGATTTAGGTCCGGCACGTGCTTAACGGTTATCTTGACACCTTATAAACCAACTGGAGGAAAGCCACACGGGAATAAAGTGGCAAATATAAATTAGAGAAAGTAGTTATCAATTCTAATTAGAAGAAATATAATGCCAGGATTTGCTACTAATGCCGTTCACGGTGCTGATGATGTGTCTGTTGTGAGAGATGTGGTACCTCCAATTCATGTATCCACTACTTTTAAGTATAGTGACAACCCGGAAGACCTTATAAAGGTCAAGGATATTGAAAAGTATGATCTTGACCAGGTGGTCTACTCGCGTGTTGCGCACAGCAATTCTGTGTACGCCGAGAAGGTTATCAGTACACTTACAGGAGGCCATGTAACAGTGTACAATTCCGGGATCTCAGCTATTTTTGGTGTGCTCACTACGGTAAACCCCAAGGCAGTTTCGTACAACCAAGGGTACCATGGTTGTACTCTGTCAATCAAACTCTTTTCACGTATTGGAGGCGCAAGAAACTTTGGCCTCGACGAGTATGAAAAGTTGGGCAAAGGAGACTTGATGGTCTTGGAAACTCCATTGAACCCCAATGGAACAGTCTTGAACATCCAGGAATACGCCGATAAAGCACACTCACGTGGAGCACTCCTTGTTGTAGACTCGACCTTTGCACCTCCACCATTGCAAGACCCATTCAAGCATGGTGCAGACATTATCTTACACTCGGCTACAAAATTCTTTGGAGGACATAGTGACTTGTTGGCAGGGTTGATTATCACTAAAGATCCCGAGTTAAAGTACCGCTTAGTAACCGATAGAATATACTTGGGTACTAATATTGGATCTTTAGAAGCTTCCTTGCTCATCAGAAGTGTTAGAACTTTGGACCTCCGTGTCCTGAGACAAGTAGACAACACTAAGAAGATTATAGACTTCTTAGTAGCTAACAAAGAAAAACTTCCTCACTTGAAAGAAATCACCCATGGATCTCTTCAAACTGACGAATTCATCAAAAATCAATTACCAAGAGGCCATTCTCCAGTATTTACAATTACCTTACAGCTGGAGGAATTGGCAAAGGCCCTTCCTTCTAAACTCAAATACTTTCATCATGCAACTTCTTTAGGAGGAGTTGAAAGTTTGATAGAATGGAGAGCCCTTAGTGATGATAAAGTTGATCCAGACGTGTTGAGAGTCAGCATTGGTGTTGAAAATGCAGATGATTTGATTGAAGATTTACGCAATGCTTTATCTGGATAGGCATTGAACACTTCTTTCTTAAAGACAACTACATTTATAAAATATTATAACTTACATTTTATTGAATTTAAACTACCAAGTCTCTTTATTGCCTTACATTTTAGCAGGCTGTCTTCTCCAAGTAGCTCCCTTAATACTTCTACCCATTCTTCCAATCAAGTAGAAAACACAACCAATGAATCTAAAGAACGCCATGAACGCTACCATCCACAAGATAACAGTCAAGTAGATTTTGGCTCTCTTACTCTTAGAGCCTGCCAAACCTACATCTGTTTCAAACTGATTAAAACCTCCAGTCTCCAACACCAACGCTATAATAACAAAGTTGGAGAACATCCAGACTAACACTGTCATCGATCTGATAAAAGCATAATAATCATCGTTGGATGTCACATGGCCACCTTCATCTGGAGGTAATGGAGTCTTGATCTTCTCCAACTGGTTCAAGTAGGACTGGTTGATTTCTTCTGTCAAAACAGGAATTTGAAGATCGAACTGACCATCCTCTCTCAACTTGGCCACACCCAAATCCTTTGCACCAGTGTCACCTTTGGTACCCCAAGAAATATCATCAATGTTACAGAAGGCGTAAATATTCAAAACATTGATGTACGAAGGAGACAACAAAATGTACTGCACGAACGAGGTGAACATGTGCCATGGTTCAAAGTAAAGGAAGGATGCCAAAAAGTACAATGCGTAGGTAGAACTTGTTGCCACCACCAAATCTCTGAACTCGGCATTCTGGAAGAACAAGGCCACCGTAATCTTTGTTTTATCATCATAAATCTGCTGGATGGAATGCACCGCCATGTAAATGGCTGCAAAAATCATATAAGCCATCAATATCGCAAAGAAAATAACAATGACAACATAAAATCGCTCTGTACCCTTTGGTGTATTACCAAACGATAAAACAAAAGTAGTCACAATAGATGCCAAGTAAAGCCACAAGAATATCACCGACAAGACTTTTCCTGGGGCAAACCCCAATGCTTTGTCGGCTAACGAAGTAGTCAAGATTCTGAAAACCAAAAAGTAGGAACCAATAGAAAACCATGAAACAATCAAGTTCAAAAACTGGTAGATAAACTCGATATGAAGGAAGATCTTACGTATAATGTTGTGCGAAGACCACCACACTTTTGGAAAGTGTGCCAAGGAATAGATAGCGGCGAAGAATGAACCGTTCAACCATCTTCTTCTTTGCAAGATAAATTCAGCCAAAGTCTCAGGGACATCAGTCTCTGCACTGGCAGACTTACAGTATCTTAAAAGCCAGTTACATCCTTTCTTAGCAATCAACTCGTAACACAAAATTCTATCTTCGGCAAGGTACATATTCGAAGTGAAAATACCAGCTTCATCTGTCATCCTCTTCTTATAATCGAGCTCATCATCTAGTGGGTCCGGCACACCTGCACCGTGTAAGAATTCACCCTTAAAGTATTTCTCCAAGGGACCAATTCCTGTAAGAGGATCATTCTGCAAGGCTACATACCTGTATGCCGAAAATGCACCGGGCAACACTGAAATGAATCCAAATACAGATTCTGTAGGCTTGTCCAAAATGTTGGAGATCTTGTACTCAAAGTTTTGTCCATAGACAATAGGGTTAGTCAACATCTGAATCTTTTTCAAAGATGCCTTGATCTCTCCACATGCACCTGCCACCTGTGGGTCGATGTAGAACTCTTTCCACAAGTGGTAGAGAGACTTACCACTTGGCTGCGTACCTGCATCTAAAAGGACGACAATGTTTGGATTCAACACTTCTCCCAATGCCTGGAAACACCATCTGTGTGAGTTGATTTTCTTAGCATTGTTTTCCTTTAAGCAAAAGAGTAACTGGACAGGCACAATCTTCTCGGTTGTCAATTTGACTGTGTCGTCAATTTTGGAAATTCCCACTCTAGTTGTGTATTCGTAGATGTGTGCTTGCACTTTTTTATCGTCGACTCTACTCTTAGCAAGTCCGTCTTGGTACACACCCAATGCTGCCAAGAGTGCTTGGGCTCTTTCGTTAATTTTCGACCGTCCATCAGAAACGATACATACCACGACTTTTTTCCAAGTATCTTTACCCCAGACAGGGTCTCTTTTAAGTGATTGTAAGTATTTGATATTTTTGAAAACACCCTTCAATGTACGCGCGAGTAAGATGTCGTCTTCGTTGTACATGGTCACTACGATCATCAATTCAGTTTGTCTTGGCTTCGGGTAATGGACAGGTCTTAAGATGAACCCGTCCTTTGCAAAGTTAGAAGGACCACAGGTCACGGCGGAGTATCTCATGTATGCGAATTCTCTTGAAAGACCTCCTCCATCTTTTATGGCAGGGTTGTAGTCAGGGAACTTCTGGAGCAATTCTGTTGCAACAGGACAATCCAAGACCAAATGACCACCCAAACCCTTGGCAACACCGAATTTTCCTTGTGGCAGGCGCACTGCTTCCTGGAGTGGGGGTTGTTCTATCAAGTCGCCGACTAAAGGCTGAGTTTCTGGTTCGTCGTAAAGTTCATCTTGTGGGTCGACGAAAGGTGAGTTGTTTGGTGCGTGTCTATCTGAGATGATCGATGGTTCAGGAGCTCTTCTAGATGGTGGGTTTGAGATAATGTCGATCAATGGATCATCGTGTACCAAGGAAGATGGACGTGCAGGAGGCATTGCAGACGATGCTCTTGAAGGTGCAGACATGACGATGCTTGGTACAGCAGGAGGTGGAGTAGGAATGTGTACCTCTTGTAATTCGTAGCTGTCACCTTCAAATTGGTTGTACAGAATAGCTTTATCGAATTCATGTTCCTCCAAGTCTTCTTCCTCATAGATGTTAGGGACAAAAGTCAGTTGGAAGTGCAGTGCTGGGTGGCCAGGGTGAGTACCTGCGCCTTGGTAAGAGTTCAAGTTACTCAATTCATAGTTCATTGAGGCTTGACCACTTGGGTCATACAGATTCGAGTCATCGAAAGGGAAATCATTGTGATTTTGGTGGATCGGGTTCAAGTTTGGTGGTTGGATTCTTGAAGTATTGAATACGTTAGAAGGTCTTTCTAATGATTGTTGATTGTAGTAACCAGAGTAATTGTCGTATGAAGTGTTAGATCTGGCACTTCCAGGAACCTCTACTGGTTGGTTAGCTCTACCACCATACGATGCAGCAGCAGGAGGATGCTGGAAATTAATAGACAGATTATCATCATAACCATGATGTTGCTGATCCAGCCCAGGATTCAAATACTCTTTAACAGAATCATCATCGTCATCTTCGTGACGATATGGTCCTGCGCCACCAGGATGATTATAAGACATAACTAAGACGTGTTAGATTGAAATCAAAGAAAGATGCTGGTTGAAGATTGGAAAAAAACACCAGGGGGATTTAAATGATAACCAAAAGGAAAACACTTTTTAAGCACTCGTGTAATTTTTTTTAATGAGAGGAGGAGAAAGAGACCTGAATGGAAAAGAGCATAATCTCTTGTTTATAAAGCAATAGATCTGCGAATACATAGAATGCGACAAACGGTGATATGCCCCTTCATGTACACTCCTTCATAAGTCTCCCCTCCTTGTTTCACTTTGTATGTGTTTTAGTGGGCTGTGGAGAACTTGGACGTGGTCTTCTCTATTTTTAGGCTTATTTTTGGCACAAAGGGTGAGGCTTCGTCATGATGAAGGAACAAACCATCACTATGTTTTCAGGTTACTTGGGTTAATTTAACGATGTTCATCTATAAAATATTCTTTATCAATAGTCAGTACTAACTTCTACAGTGTTGAACCCCCCTCTTATGTAGTGGTGGTGGAGGTCGTGGTGGTGGTGGTGGTGGTGGTGGTAGTCAATTGATTTACGTACCAGCTTCCTCATAATTTTTATTAGGGAGATCTTCTCCTTCCTTTTTGGGACACTTTGGGGAGGTTTGACTTTTCTCGTAAAGTTTACTTTAGTATGGTATAAGTTTAAGTTTTAACAAAAGTAGAATGATTGAGGAATGAGAAAATTGCATGATTAAGTGGGGCTGGCCTGGTTAGATCTGCTGGTTCATTTACTATTATTGGTTGGCTACTTTATATGTATCAGTCTTGTTTTACTGTAACTCAGCCTGTGCAAATCACGACTCTTTGTGAAACACTCGCTAGCATTTTTTTTTCAGGTACACACTTTAGATCTACAACGAGGAGGAGGGCAAATGTAGGGCTGGGCAAATGTGTGTGTGTGTGTGTTGGGGGTTATATTGAGGCTTAGGTTATGAAGAGGGTGCAAGTACGAGATATTACGATCCACCACCAGTATTTTAAGGAAACTTTATATTGAATCTGTGTTAGTGGGTGAGAATCATAATATCTACTATACTTTTCTTGGTATGGGAAGGGTTCAATTTGCATATGAAGTGTTGTTAACTCGAAATGAACTCTCTCCAACGAGACTTTCCATTATTAATTAATTAATTTTATTGCACCTTATATTGGATGCAACCTCAAAGTGTTTATCAGTCCTATCTACTTAATCGTTGGTTACTGTATGTTTCTTGTGTTCTGCTTGAATATTCTCAATTGTTCTTATCTTCTTTATCAATTCTAAACCATTAGTATTGAATTAGCCTCACTAGAATTCAGATTGCTTCACCTTAAAATTCTCAAACATTCTGGTCTTTTAATTGCAGCTTGTAATCTCACCCTCTATGCCCACGATACCTATTTTATATTTACTGTACACCCATTCTACTTTACCGATGTATTCTCATGCACAGCCCAAAAGTATACGCGTGCTCATTATTTGAATTCATAATGATTGAACCACGTTGATCTACACCTTTATTCATTACACTCTTCTTAATCTTACAATTACGCACATCACTCATGCGGCATGCAATGCACTAGGTATCATAACTCTCTTTGCATATACTAATTGTTTACTCATTCTGACACTTCGCTAACCATTATACAACTTTAACCCATCGTCATTCTGATTGACCTTCTGTCATTTGGTGGAAAGTCATGCACAGTAGTCTTAACTTGTAATCTGAACAGTAGCCATACCTTGCAAAAAACACAGTAGTCATTTCTTTAATCATACTCTGCATCATCGCCAAACTCACACCACACTCTTATCCATATAATTCTACTTGACTCAAACGTGAATGACTCGCTACAAATCCTATCTTTTCTTCCATAACTTTATTATCTATACTTTGTATCAATCTATATGCTAAATTCAATCTACATTACATTATTCTTTGTCATATCTCAGTCTTCCCTCCTTTTAATTCTCAAATACCATATTATCCCCCAATGTCTCTATACTTCTCCCTCTTCATCTATGAATCCTTCCCAGCTACCGTCGTAGTCCACCACTATCCCAAACTGCTCGCGTGCTGTGCGGAAATAGTATAACTCTCCTAAATCCGCAATATGTATATAACTGTTCACCGAGTGTTTGAATTCGTTATCATGGTAGAAGTTCAGGTTGCGGTAGTAATCTGCTAATGGTGGGAACCCTCGCCATTCCAGCTGTACTCGTTTGATCACGTTGTTTAAGATCCGGTTCAGGTCGAGCCGCACGCTCTCCTTGTCTGAAAACCTTTCGAGCCATCCGTAGATCGACGTCACGTCGTTGTCATGTGCATACAAGTACTGGAGACTGTCATGGAACATAAACAAGTCGAGTTTTGTGAGTTGGTTACCGGACAAATCTATCCACTGGAGTCCTTGATTGAACACCATCCCAGTCAAGTACAAGAGCTTGCAGCTTCTCAAGTCGAGTTTCGTGAGGTTTGGTGGGAACACAAGTGTTTCCTTGATGCTCAATGGGTTCTCAGATAAGTTCAAATCGGTGAGTGTTTGCTTGGGGAGGCTATCTATGAAATTGGACCGGAGCCATTTGATCCCGTTTCTAGACAAATTAAGAGTCTTGAGGTTTGGAGGAAACCCTGCGTCAAAAACATAGAGTGAGTTGCCTGCCATGTGTAATCGTGCCAAAGTCTCAGGGAGTTCTAATTGTCCCGTACGGTGTACATTATTATTATTTAAGTTCAACTCGGTTATGCGAGTTCCCTTTAAGTTGATTGCATCCAAGTGGTTATCTTCTAGATCCAAGCATTGGAGCAGTGGTGGGTACGTGAAAGTATCCACGTATATCTCGTTACGTGAGAGGTTCAAATGCTCGAGTGACGGTGAAAACGAGTCCAATCGTTGTATACGGTTGGTCAGTAAGTCTAGTCTTTTAAGTTTAACAAGTTTCAGTAGGTTAGTCCCAATCAATTCTGTCATGAGATTATCCTTCAAGCATAATTCCTCGAGTTCAGTTGGGAACACCCAGTTTGTGCTTAAGACTCCCATTAGATGTGATAATTCCAACGTTTTTAATGATTCTGGAAGAGGCAGGGAACTATCAAAGAACATATCTCTTCCGCTCAATTTGAGTCTTTTCAAGGTTGGAGGGACGTTCAATTGTACGGCCACAGAAGTCGAGTCATCAAATAGAACATCCACAATTGAAATCAGCCTTATAGAGGCGGGGAATTGTGCTGCCTCGAGCATTTTCAGGCGTGGGAGTGAGCATTTGAATATCTTGAAATCCTCTAGATTTTGTAGGTGTCGTACTTTGTACAAGTCTGGTATTCTTGAATGGTTAATTTCCAAAGTTCTGATTGACTGGGGGAGTTTTATCATTTCGAAAGAAAATTGTTGGTTTGTTACTTCGACTGTTCTCAAGTCGAGGTACCTCAAGTCGAGGTTTTGGTCTTTGAGTGAGTCGATGTATATTATTTCGAGTTCGCGGAGTGATTCTGGGAGCGGTACGCTCAAGTCCAAGTGGTATCTAATGTCGCTAAGTCTGAGTTGTTGGAGTGTTTGTGGGAGGACGCTCAAGTTGAGCAACGATGAGTGTACTTTTAATGTTCTTAATTTATGAGGTAGTGATCTGATGACCAAGTTACTGACGCTGAGCGTATGCAAGTTTTTGGGGAGTTGTTCTCTTGATATTATTTCTCCTGAGCCGTTTGATGTCAAGTTGAGTTCACAGAGGTTATCCAAGTGAACCAACCTTTTCAAGTTGCTGACGTCGCTAGCAACATAGCCTCTAAGTTCTTTGAATTGATCCAAGATATACAGATCTAGTTTCAACAAGTCAGTAGGATCCTCAAACCTCAAAACATTAGGTCTAAACTTCTTCCACCTCAAGTAAATAAACATCAACTTATAGTAAACATACGTCTGATGAGCATCAGCACGTATCATATCCAAGTAAACAGTGAAATCAGGAACCAAAGTCACCACGTTGTACTTGCGCTCTCGCGCATACCCAGATAGTAACTCGTCACCAGTCAACTGCGATACATCCTTTGGAGACAAATACTGAAACACCTCCTCTAGTATTTCCGAGGGATACCTCTCTAGTATAGTCGTCGACATCTTACATAACCTCTCTAGAACTAAAACATGAAAGTAACTTTTATAAAAGGATGCTTAAAAGGAACTTGAAGAGGGGCTTTTTTTGAGAGAAGAATCAATCTATTTATTGATTTGATTTGGCTGGGTTTTCTTTTTTCCGGTATTTGAGAAATTGGCATTTCAAGTTAATTTAAAGACCTAGGCATTGGTACGCATTGGCTAGCCTCGAAGGGGTGGATCTATTTGAAATAGGTTAGAGGTGTTCGATGGTCTGTAGAGCATCTTGAGCCGGGGTTGTTGTGTTTTTCTGGAGGGGGTAGAGGAGAGGGGAGGAGGGGGGGTATGAGTTTTGAGCCGAGATTGTATTCTACCTTCTCTTACTGATTGGCCGTGCCGTAAGTCTAGATGGGTTGAAAATGATTAGAGTTGCGTCACAAAATCAAAGATGTCTGGTTAAGCGAAAGTGGACCAAGTGGTTGGTGGTGCCTAGACCTAAGTGTGGGTCATGAAGAGGAAGTAGCCTGAGTGGTCATTAGAAGAAAAATCTCCAGCAAAGGAGTTAACTGACAACGATCTTGTGAGTCGACGTCAACTGCCGTCGAAGGTTGGTTGGTCTTCGATGAAGGGCATCCAAAAGCTTAAATTGAAAAAGAAAAAACGGCGTCCCCAGTATTCAAAAAAAGATGATCATCGTTGTAGGGTTCACCAGGTAGAGATGGGCATTTTCATGCACATGTGTGTGACTCGCTCGAGTTGGTGCTGCGATGTTATATACGACGAGAAAACAATAGTAGACGAGTAAGTAGGGGAACGAACCATATGAAACAATGACACGGTATGAGGTTGATTGTCGCGTCAACCTTACGGCTGCGATTTTGTGTGGCTGCGAAATGGTGAATGTGCTTTTTATGTCTTTTATGTGTGCATTTTTTATGTGTATGCTTGATAATATTAGTGAAAATTATTGGAGACATACGTTGGTTTGGTATGTTTATAGGGGACCTTTAAAGCAAAGTGTAGATCTAAGACCTGGTAGTCAGATTCTCTTCTATTTGTCTTGCTTAATCTCACTTTAATCTCTTATATATCAGATATCTCTGCATCACCTCCCTCCATCTCTGTCTCTTTTTAACTCTAGTTATTTTTCTAACTTCTACATAATATTCAAGTAACATACTCATCTTCTATCAATTACCCCTTAGCTCATCTTCTCCAACACATAACTCGCCCCCTGATTCCCCTATCCAATTACACCATACCATAGCAATTGGCAACGTAGTAACCAAACAGGTGCTTCATCCTCCGTCACCAACCTCGCAAAAAAATGAAGGCTTAAAAGGGTAAGCAACATACCTCAAGTGAAAAGTGTTATTGTGAAGAATCGTAAATCTATCATGATTACGAGTCAATCTATTACGTTATAGATGCAGTCAACGTAAGCCAAGTCTTTATGGTTTGTCACAATTCTGGCATCTCCTCATAAATGAGCCCATACAAGAAATCGTTCCACTCCACATAACCATCTCTAAATAATAGAATGAATTCAATATTATCAAATGGATTTAACTTATACCTTGAATATGACAACTAAACAATGTACACTTTATGTTTAGTGACCACGTTCATCTCAATGAGGGCCGTCAAATAAATCCGTCGACGGTCCTTGGTGGAAACAATGCCTTCTGCATTTTGAACACGTACAAAGGGCAAATTGTCTCTGCAGGTGAAGCACGGTGGTTTTATTGTTTTTCGCAGTCACAAGGCATTTTAGTATATACTGGGCAATTGTTTATTAGTTAATTAAAGGGGACTATTAGTGTCTTGGTATTAACTGATTATAATTAATTCAATACATTAACTTCCCCTTTAATCACCTTTGTGTAAGGAAGACGTTGAAAAATTCCATTTTTCACTATTTCAATCCTATCAATCTCGATGGTTTTCTAATCTATGAAGTTTACTTCTCGAGTATTGTGACCTTTTGATCTAAAGTATAATCTTAAGTATAATTTAAAGTATACATGGTGTTTTGTTTATCTGAACATTTGCTGTTTGTTATTTACTTCAGCATTAATGCCTTGCAGTTGTTTTTTGGGTTCGGAAGGTTTATCAATTGGATTTAGATTATACTTTAAAAATAGAATATGTTTATAACCTGTTGATTGAGCTCAATTTATTATACTTTTGTCAAGATTTCTTCCAAATACTTGAAATTTATCAGACAATTTTGTCAAATGAGGTTATCGTTAGGAATTGATATAACGCGACCCCTATTACCATCGTTTATCTCTTTATATCAGCCAACCTTAAAAGGTGAAAACAATTGATGCACTTGTACTCTAATCTTTCAATTCGAAACTTTTGAATATTACTCGGAAGTACCAAATTTGATAACTTCTTAGGTTGGTCTATGACAAAACTTTACGATTGGTGATCTTTATTACATTAAAGTTATCATTTAATGAAACTACAAATAACACATCTTACCTCACTCATAACCAGTAACCGTCTTAATCTCGCGTTTTGTAACCACTAGTCAATAAGGCAACTTGTCCGAGCGGCTGATAGAGCGTTTAGTTGACTACCATGAGATTGTAAATTAGGTGTAGAGTTGTTCTTACGAATTAACGTTGTAGCATTGTGGGATACTTGAACTGAAAAAGTAACATACTATAAGCTAGTGATGAGGCTGCAAATAAGTTTTGCCTTCTTTTAAGGCCTGTCAACATCATTTAAGCCAATCAAGTTGTATAAGAATTGAGAAGATTAAGCATCCAGTAGCAAATTCTCTAGTGAAACCACGGATTGATGGTATCTTCCACTGGGGTCCAAAATGAATACCGCTAACAGCAACACCACATTGGGAGCCACGAGTTTGTTTGCGAGTAGACGACGGAGCAAACTACGTAAAGAAGGAGCTTTTGAATGGACTAGTGTAAATCTGAAGAGATTTTTAGAATTGAGTGAGTGGATGAGAGGGTGAGCTAATGAGTGGTGTGATTGAAGGAATGAGACGCGATCAGGATATAAATAGAATATTTGTATGTAAATCATCTACTGATCCACTAAATAAGTCAACGTTATGTATACATGTAAACACCGCATAAGATACAGTACAAGTACGTCGAATGTCAATTTATCTCTCTATTCTTCAAGCTCTCGCAAGCTTTCTATTAGATTTTACATGGGTATACAATTGTTCATCATCTTATCCAATTTGCTCTAAGAAATCATGCTATCATTTAACCTAAATAACTTTCAAAAACTCTAAAAAGTAGCGAAGCGTCTCTAATTAATAATACTCGCAAGACCTAAACAGTTACAACTGTTATAATAAGGACTTTAGATCTTTCTGTCTTCAGTTCACTATTTTGGTCCAGGCAATGATGCTTGTTGCGACAAATTACTATGATGATTGTGACAAATCACTAGATGATTACTCACCAACCAGTTACAACAGTTTCCACCACCAGTTTCCACCAGTTTCCACCAGTTGCCATTTGATTTGAGTGTTAGTTTATTCTTATTTGCAGTGAGTTTTACTGTTAGTTTGATTCTAAAGCTCTAGTTACCATCTATAAGAGTCCCCTTGGCTAGTGTGGTGGTCTTTTGAGTCCCAGTCAGTAAACCTTAAAGTTCTAAGCCATATTGCGTTCTGGTACCTTCCCAAACTTCACAGAAGCAAGGAACGGTTGAGAGCTCACTAAAGTATTAGAAAATATAAGAATAGTAAGTAGTAGTCTAAATCAAACCTAGTTCAAAGCATTGAACTCTTCTCTTCTCTCATCATTCTTCCAAAAATTTGCAGCCATTAAAATCTACGAAATTTTAATTTCATGAATTGCATGATGATACTAAATCTTAAACCAGTTGTCTTCTCCTCACTGATCGCTTCATTCTGTCTTCAACTTATCTAAGCTTTTCTTCGTAAGATATCTGTACTAAAACACATAGAAAGGTTCGCACGAATCCTTTCATTCAATTTATTTAGGGCTACCCAGCAAATTATGCTAAAGAAGTAGTTTTACTTCCTCGTTGAACATATACCCAATGCTGCTACCTAGTCTGATACCCCGAAAAGAACCAGCTCTCTAATAAGACATGTAATAAAAGTTGAGATACTACCCCGATGTCCACAATTAGTGAAACACCTAGTCATACTTTAATACTAAGAGTTGATTATTGAATAGCTATATTGGTGTCCCCTTTATTGACGCCAATACCTGCTCATCTAGTTCATTTTGCAACCATAACTAAGAGCTACTAAATACTATGCTAAGATATTAGCCAGATTATAGTTTACCACTATAATCTCAGATACCTGAGTTACTCTATACGTAATTAAATGACCCTAGCACTACCAGCTGATATAATCTTGGAGTATTTAAACAGGTGAATCTTTACGTTTACATGTTTCCTTTGCATTTCTAAGTACAGATCACTCATCTTCATATGGAGTTCAAGATTCTTTTCATTCTTTTCATTTGTAACATCTCTGACACTTAGAAATTACTATATCAATTTTAGAAACGCTCGATAACACTGTTCGAACTCCTAGAAGCACAGCTTGCCTTGCCTGTAGCCCACCAAGTATAAGCTACCAGAAGTATACTAAGCTAAACTCACACAAGATTTTCACGTCGACTTTTCCACTATACATAATCAGAATGAACTCAAAATGACCTGGTGGCTTCGCTAAGCTTCTCAGTATAAGAATGGCAACTTGTCCGAGTGGTTAAGGAGAAAGACTTGAAATCTTTTGGAGCTTTGCCAGTGCAGGAGTACTAGTCGACTTTACAAATCGACTTTTCAACTATACATAATCAGAATGAACTCAAAATGACCTGGTGGCTTCGCTAAGCTTCTCAGTATAAGAATGGCAACTTGTCCGAGTGGTTAAGGAGAAAGACTTGAAATCTTTTGGGCTTTGCCCGCGCAAGTTCGAACCTTGCAGTTGTCGATTATCTTTTTGTTTAAAAGAAGTATACGGTGTATATAACTTATACTTTTTTGTTTAGTGATGAGGAGAATATACGAAATTGATTAGGTGTCCTAAAGAAAAAAAAAAATACTGTCAAAAAAAAGAATTTCAAATTCAATACATTTGCAGCCAATATTTTTCAGTGGATCATTTAAATATCTACATTCATATATTCATAATATTTAAATCAGTTTCATATTTTTCGAATTGTCTTCCATATCCTACAGAATCTTCAATTTGAATAGCTAGGGGAAACTTACAGTACCATTAAATCATAGTTCTCCCTTTATTTGTCCTTCTTAGTTTCATTCTTCTGTTGCTTCTTCTTCTCTTGTTCATTCTTCTCCTGCTCCTTCTCCTGCTTCTTCTCCACCACCTTATCTTTCTTTCCAAAGTCTGCAAAACTCCAAATGAACCACACTAACAACACTTCTCCCAAGCTCAACAAGTACTGGAACTTGAACTCTTTATCCTGGAAAGCCAAGCCCAAGTAGTTTAAGCATTCTGCAAAGTCAAAAACACCTGTGAAAGTCACAGGTGTGTTCAAGTTTGTAGCAAGAACTTGTTTTATGATTGTTTTGTAGAAGACCAAGTGGCCTCCAATCGAAGCCATCAAGATGGTCTTGTTCGATATCGTCTTGAGGAGACGTACAGCGGTGTAGATACTGTAAATAAACAAAATGGTAGAGACAATCACGTTCACCAAAGACGCTATAGTGATCATGCTTACTCTATTAGCTATCGATTGAAATGTGATACCACCTTGAAAGCCGTCCTTCACGATGACCGAGCTTAATAATGTTTCGAACGCGACATCATTAATGGTTAAACGGTGCAGTAAGATCTCACTGTCCACCACTACTTGATTGGATACGAGTGTCGATACGTACACACTGCCCAAGATGGCAGCAAAATTAGGCAAATGCTTGTAAACCGAGCTCACTCCAAAATTGCCCAAGTATAACGAGAACAACACATAATCCTGGTACATGTCAATTCCGATCGGTTCAATGTACTTCAACGCACGCAATGCTAATTCAAAGTACTTCTCGTCAAACGTCACTGCTGCCAATTCCAATCCGGCCAAACTACTAAAGTAAACTCCTCTGATTAAAAACAATCTTGTGATTGTACGGCTCAATACGGACTGCTTGGATGCCAGGAGGTATGTCAATGCCACCAAGACAATACAGATTGCAGCCAACTTCGCGTGCAACGCGTAACGAACCTTGGTAACTGGTTGGTACTTTTCGTTCAATACCTGGACTTTAGCTTGAAAGTTCTTTGGTCCAATCAATGATACAACGCCGGCCTCTGTAGTGAGGTACCTTGGGAGATAAATACAGTAGACACCAGGTTCTTTAACATCGTACAGAACCGTAAGAGGTTTCTTGTTGTTCGGACTAACAACCACAGTGGCGACCAAAACGGACGTTGCAGGTTTCTTCTCAAAGGCTGGATTTGGTTGCAAATTGAAGTTCATAGACTCATTCAATATCAAATCTTCGCCATTGGAAGACTGCTGGTTAAGAAACGTATCCAAGTTGGGCAAATTGGTGAACTTAATTATATCCAAATAGTTGAATATCACAACTGGAACTTCACTACTGATATCTTTTTCAATACCCTGGTAAGTGAAATCTAACTGTAATTCAGTATCTTCTCCAATAGAATCTATCTTGATACATGCTCCATTAAAGTATCTGTTCAATTCAAACGATCTATTGGCCGCAACAACACCAATTAATGTGCTTAATATAGTTGCAAACCTCATTGAAATTGATTTATTTTATTTCGATTCAATTTTTCATTCTATTGTGGGGTCAAGAATTGGGTGAGTGGGAGGAGAAGCATAAGAAGTTCATACGACAGGCTTTTATGCAACTCTTGAGTGAAATTCCAGCTTATTCTCTTTACTTATTCACTTTACTTATTCATTTTGCTCAATAATTATTTTATTTCTATATTTTTGATATCTGCTTCAAGTTATCATCTTGAATAGTGAATTAAGTCCACTAATCATAATCTTCTGAATTATCTTCTCTATAAAACAAAGATATTCTAAAAGCAAAAGACAGATTCCTTTTCCCAGTCCAATTCTTCTGAAAGACCAATGACATGCTTCTTCATTTGTGGTGGTCCACAGATGAACAATCTGTTTTCAGTGCTGGCTTTTGGCAAGTGTTCTTGCATCATTTCCTTCGAGATGTATCCGACACCACCCTTCCATCCTGGTTCAGCACTAGTAACGGTGTAGTGAACTTTCAAGCCAGGGTACTTTGAGGCGATTTCGTCGATTTCATTCTTCAACAAAATGTCCTTTTCGCTTTCATTGGCAAACAAGAGCGAGATTTCAGTGCGGTCGTCAGCGTTGGTGATGATCTCAGTGATGACTTGCAATACAGGTGTAATTCCCGAGCCTCCAGCAACCAAACCAATATGCTTGGCCATGTTGGTTTCGTACTTCAACTTACCAAAGGTACCTCTAAACTTGACAGTTTGGCCTTCTCTCAACATAGCCAACTTACGAGAGACAATACCGTTTTCGTAGTGCTTGACCAAGATATCAAAGAAACCAGCATCGAATTTGTTGGAAATAGGCGAATAGTATCTTACCTCATCCTTTCCATCAACTTCAAAACAACAGGCAACGTTATGTCCAGGAGGAATGTCCAATACTTCATCTTCTCTATTCAACTTGAATCTGAAAATCAGAGCGTTCTTTCCAATAAGAGTCTTGTCAATCAACTCCAAGTCTCTCCACTTGACAGGATGCAACGATGTTCTACGTTGGTAAGCTTCAAACAACTTGAAAGAACAAACAATCACAATGAATGAAATACTATAAGGCAAGTACTCAGTCCCGAAAATCAACGTCCCAAAGATAATGAGACCACATGGGATGTATATAGAATGCAAAGGCTGCTTCAAAAGCTCTCGTTTGTCTTCCATGATTCTTAACACTTGATCGGTACAAACGGTTAGAGTTAAAAATTTACCTACTAAAATTTTTCACACGTGAACTCTTTTGGATATGTTGATTTACTAATATTCATGGTTATATATATATGAGAGTAAGAATGTATGACTGTCAGAGACCCGGGAGATGAGGGATTTTACTTGTAAATTTTGCAGCTATTTCTATTTGTTTCTATAAACTAATAGGATGACTTCTTCTCTATACTAACCTTATCATAACTAAGCTGAAAAATGTAAATAATTTATGATTTGTATCTTCTTTGTGTGTGAAGATTCTTCTACTGACGAATCCTTCAAATGAGTTATTTACGTATCGGGTTCGCTTTGGTTATTAATAATCCAATATTTCACTTGTAGGTTCATTAACATCTATTATTGTTTATTAATCATAATTCCTCATATTCTTTTCCGTCTACAATTTTTAGTATTGAAACAGCTCGCTGCGCTCACTGTGTATTTCTTAGGGTATTAACTATATTAACGAACAAAAACCGCCTAGTACTCTTCCTCTTCTTCAGGGAACGAGTCTGTGCCAACCTCAATGTAATCTCTCTCCAAAGCAGCCAAGTCTTCTCTGGCTTCAGTGAATTCACCTTCTTCCATACCTTCACCAACGTACCAGTGTACGAAAGCTCTCTTGGAGTACATCAAGTCGAACTTACGGTCGATTCTTCTCCAAGCTTCGGCAATTGCTGTGGTGTTGGACAACATGCACACGGCTCTGTTGGCAGCAGCCATCTCGGAACCTTGGATAGCAGTAGGTGGTTGGTAACAGATACCAATCTTGAAACCAGTAGGACACCAGTCAACCAATTGAACAGTCTTCTTAGCCTTGACTTGAGCAACAGAGTTTTGAACGTCTCTGGTGACAACATCTCCACGGTACAACAAACACGTGGCCATGTACTTACCGGTACGTGGGTCACACTTGACCATCTGGTTACCTGGCTCGAAACACGAGGCGGTGATCTCAGAAACAGAGTTGGCTTCGTGGTTGGCTCTGGCCTTGGAGAAGACTGGAGCGTAGGAAACCAATGGGAAGTGGATTCTAGGGTATGGAACCAAGTTAGTTTGGAACTCGTTCAAGTCAACGTTAAGCGAACCGTCGAATCTCAACAGCGCAGTGACAGAAGAAACAACTTGTGCAATCAAGCTGTTCAAGGAGTCAAAGTTAGGTCTGGTGATCTCCAAGTTACGGCGACACATGTCGTAGATGGCTTCGTTGTCAACCATAAAAGTACAGTCGGCGTGTTCCAAGGTGGTGTGTGTGGTCAACACGGTGTTGTATGGTTCAACAACAGAAGTAGACACTTGTGGGGCTGGGTAGACGGCGAATTCCAACTTGGTCTTCTTACCGTAGTCGATCGACAATTGCTCCAAGAGCAAAGATCCCAAACCGGAACCAGTACCACCACCGAGCGAGTGTGTAAAGAGGAAACCTTGCAAACCGTCACACTGGTCACTCATTCTTCTGACTCTGTCCAATACATCGTCCAAAATCTCTCTTCCTACAGTGTAGTGACCTCTGGCGTAGTTGTTGGCGGCGTCTTCCTTACCGGCAATCAATTGCTCAGGGTGGAACAAGTCCTTGTACGCACCGGTGCGCACTTCGTCAATTACATTTGGTTCCAAGTCAACATAAAGTGCACGAGGAACGTACTTTCCAGAACCAGTCTCGCTGAAAAAGGTAGAGAATCCTTCTTCTCCTCCCTTAGGTCTGTCTAATCCTTCTTGCAAGTATCCGTCTGGTCTGATTCCGTGCTCCTGCGAGTATAACTCCCAACAAGCATTTCCAATCTGACAACCAGCCTGACCGACTATTCTTTGTTAGTAACTCTATTCTCTAATGAATGGATTGTCGTGTCAAATCGCTGTTTCTTTCTTGATTACATATAAAGGGGGTTGGAATCATTGCAAGGAGTGGTTGCACCTTGCTCTCATAACGTAAGCACATATGTAAACACTATTGTACGTGTCCATCAATAAGCACAAGCAGAGTCACCTCATCAGCACACATCATGATGCTCTAACATATCACACACCACATTCCCCCCTTCCAGTACCTCAACAAGCTAACGCCACCTACAACGCCACCTCATTTCCCTTCCTCTTCCCTTCTCCCTTCTCGTCCTCAAAAGCATCCACCAAACAAACAAAAAATTCAAACACGTCAGATAATAACACACCACTCTTATCATCCATCACAACTCTCTAATCAATCCAAGCAGGATCCTCAGGATCCATATCCACGAATAAACATACCATTAACACTGATAACTTCTCTCATTGCAATAACACTCTAGAAAACTTAACAAAAAAGAACAAGCTTACAATATATATGCTCAAAAAAAGTTAACGCTTAATTTTTTTGTTTTGGTTTCGATTTGATACCGCTCCTCAAAATCGTTTGTCAATTGTGTGTGTAGGCGAATTTTCTGAATTGGGGTTTTTTCAAAATATCGTGCTCGTTTGGGAGACGAAGGAGGATGCGAGGAGGAGTGGGTTGGTGAGGATGATGTAAGGATGAGGGTTGGTTGTGAGGTGGGTTGTATGTGAGTGAGAGATAGGGAGGTATGAGGTGGTTGAAGGAGAAGAGATTTGAATTAGTAAAGTATATTTTAATGGGTTTTGTGGTGGAGGTGGGAGGTGGCTGTTTATTAGGTGATTGTTTGGGTTTTAAGTACGTGAAATTTTGTATTGTAAAGAGAGAAAAAGAGTAAAGAGAGTAAAGAGGAGTGAGGTGGGTTAATGTTGTATCTATGACTTAACGAGATTTTAGTAGGTGTGTACGTTAAGTGGAGGTGTGTAATGAGGTAATGAACATTTGGTGAGTGTAAGTGTCAAAGTGGTGTAGATTGATTTAGAGTGGAGAGTAAAGTGAGTGTATCTATTGTAAGCCAAAGTATAATAATGGTTATGATACTTCAATTTCTAATAGAAGTAAGAGTATGATAGAGAACAATAGCTTGATACGATAATTCAATTGGAGCACTATACAACTGAATGAAATATAATTGGAGAATTGAAATAAAGTGGTGAGTGAGCATCGAGAATTTTCTCGGCCATATTATTTAGACTATGACTATAGTCAAATCAACAACTAAACTAGATTCAACATTATTGATAGTATAATTCAAAAGATTATACTTCAGTGAGTCTATTCATGTATACCTTATCATAGTGCATTCGAATTGAAGAAGATATCTTGTGTTGAGTCACTATAAATAATCACCCATCTATGAATTTCTCCCAATTAGGAATGGCTGCAAAGATCATGCATGAACTAACTATTAAACATCCTCTAATGTTAATTCTAGTGAAGACAAGCTTGTATATCACTCGACTTCTCACTAGTCGTCATTTCTATTCGTAACTAGTAACACCCCTTACGTACCTTAATCACATTCTTATTCCTTATTCCCATGACAACAAACCCTCAGAAACATCTTCACTGTTAACCATCGGATTGGCTGCAAATACAATAGTACTACGCCTCCTCCTTACATCATTCTTCATTTCATCCCACTTTCAGTAGGTCTAAATTAAACTATATCATCTATGAATCCTTTGTAGCATACAGTCTTCTGAACTTGTCATCAATCTTAACCAAGTAGTACGTACCCTTGGCCAAGTGCTCGATAGAACCCTTTGGCTCGTATGACTTCTTCAAGTGCGCACCTTCTCTCAAAGCAATAGCTTCCAAGTACTTTTCTGGGGTCTCGATCGATCTGCCGGCACCCAACTTGTGGTCAAAGTCCAAGTTCTTGGTAATGTGTGAGATGTCGCCCTTAACTTGGAGCGACAATAAGGTCGAGGCTAAACCAGAACCGTATGAGAACACACCGACTCTCTTTTGTTGCAAAGCTTCGGATCCAACGTAGTAGAGGAGGGAAGACAAAGCAACCCAAGCAGATGCAGTGTACATGTTACCAGTGTTGGTTGGGACTTGCAAGGAAGGTTGTACTCTCTTCTTAGATGCGTCCTTGGACAAGCCAACAAACAACTTTTCAACTTCCTTGTCAGCCAAAGATTGCTCGTAGGTCAAAGCTTGCAAACGAGCGGTGGTTTCAGCGTCGATAGAGTCGGCAAACTTGGTAGGGTCAGCCTTGAAGTCATTGTACAACAATCTAGCGTACGACTTGGTGACCAACTTACAGGTTGGGACGTGGAAAGCATTGTAGTCAAAGTGTTCCAACAAACCAACAGTCTTCTTTGCGTCCTTGGTTACCTTTTTGGAGTAGTTTTTGTAACATTGGTCGACAGCCTTGACGTAACAAGCCAAAGAAAAGTGGCCGTCGACAACAGGGTACTCGGAGGTGAAGTCTGGCTTGTAGAAATCGTATGCGTGTTCCATGAACGAACCTCTAGTACTGTCAAAGACAATTGGAGCGTCTGGTCCGATCCACAAAGCAATAGCTCCTGCACCTCCAGTTGGTCTGGCAGCACCCTTGTCGTAGATGGCGATGTCACCAGCAACAACAAGCGCGTCACGTCCATCCCACGCACTCGACTCGACCCAGTTGATGGAGTTCAAGATGGCAGAAGTACCACCGTAACATGCATTCACAGTGTCAATACCCTCGACATCAGTGTTGTCTCCAAACAATTGCATCAACACAGACTTAACACTCTTGGACTTGTCCAACAAGGTCTCGGTACCAACTTCCAATCTACCGATCTTGTCAGTGTCGATCTTATAGTTGGCAATCAACTTGGACAACACAGTCAAAGATAAAGAGTAAATATCTTCTCTATCGTTGACAAACGACATGTTGGTTTGACCCAATCCAATAGTATATTTACCTGCTGGAATGTTGTCAAACTTCTCCAAGTCAGTTTGGTTAACCGCCTGAGCTGGAATATACACTTCAATACCCTTGATACCTATGTTCTGTGGTCTGCTCATTTTCTTCGTTGGTTTGTTAAGTAAACGATTAAAAAAAGTGGTGGCTATAACTTGATTTATATACGATCGTCCAAGTTGGCAGCCAATTTTTCACAGAAGGAGAAAGATGTTAGTAAGGACACACATTTGGCGCAGTTATTGCTATAAATACTATCTTATTATTCTGTAATGATCTCCTTGGAACCATCCTACACCTACCTCCTTGACACATTTACAATTATCATTCAACTTCACAAGAAACTTCACACCTTTATACTCACACTACAATCTCCGCCCATTGGAAAGTTATACGACGAGAAAAATGGTGAGATCGTTCGTGTCGTTGCCTGTTTGTGGTGATTGCATAAGCAAAGAATTTAAGACGTGTGTGTGTGTGTATCATGTGACCATAAGTGTGATGATCTGCACAAGGCCATGGTACGGGAATTAATTAAATTACCCGTTTTTCAGTCCTATTGTTCAACCAAGTGGCGACACTTTAGTGATTCAAAGCTTTTGATTTGTGATCAGCCTTGCAATTTGCAGTGATAGACAAAATTTTTACCTTCGCCACACTAGATATAAGTGAGATTGTTGAACTTTGTTGATTATATTGTATTGTTGAATAATGTCTGTTCCAGAGCTGTTGCAGCCATTTAAAACCACGCAGGTGTTCCACCGTACATGGGCTGGTACTTTTTATTGTAAGCCACAAGCCATTTTCCAGCCTCGGACTTTAGAAGAGGTTCAGGAGTTGATCAAGCAAGCTCAACTTAATGGCAAGACCTTGATGACCGTTGGCTCTGGCCACTCGCCAAGTGATTTGACTATGACAGATGAATGGTTGTGTAATTTGGATAAGTTCAATAAGGTATTGAAACAAGAAGAATTCTATGGTGCTTCAGATGAAAATGATAATGATAAGGAAGTCAAGTTTGTTGACTTGACCGTTGAAGCTGGTTGCAGGATCTTTGAACTTAATACTTACTTGAAACAACACGACTTGGCCATTCAAAATTTGGGGTCCATTAGTGATCAATCCATTGCCGGATTGATTTCGACCGGGACTCACGGCTCCACTCAACACCATGGCTTGGTATCTCAACAGGTTGTTGAGATTAAGTTCCTTAATGCTAAGGGTGAGTTGATTACGTGTTCTTCTGTTGAAAAGCCTCACTTGTTTAAAGCTGTCTTATTATCTTTAGGTAAAATTGGTATCATCACCCACGTCACCTTAAGAACATGCCCTAAATATACCATCCGCTCGGTCCAAGAAATCATTAAATTCGAGACCTTGGTACGTGAATGGGACACTCTCTGGCTTGATTCTGAGTTTATCCGTATATGGTGGTACCCTTACACTGGAAACTGTGTACTCTGGAGAGCCTCAAAATCGGACGAACCTTTGAGTGATCCTCGTGATAGTTGGTACGCAACTCGTTTCGGAAGACTCTTCTACGAATCATTGCTCTGGTTAGCCGTGCACATTGTTCCCTCATTTACCCCAGCCGTTGAAAGATTTGTGTTTAGACAACAATACGGAATTACTGAAACTTTGGGTGCCGGAGATATTGCCGTTCAAAACTCGGTGGAAGGTCTCAATCTCGATTGTTTATTCTCTCAATTTGTCAACGAATGGTCTGCTCCTTTGAACAACGGTGTTGAAGTATTAACTAAATTGAGAGATACCATTGAAGAAGGTGCTGCTCTGGGACGCTACTACTCTCACGCTCCTGTTGAAGTCAGATGCTCCAAGGTAACCTACTCTGAAAAACCTTTTGTCAGCGATGAAGGTGAACCATCCTTGTACCCAAGCCAAGAATGGCTTGCTACAAGAAACAAGTTGAGTCCTGGACCTATCCCAGGTAACAACTTGCGCCCATACTTGGATAACTCCCCAGACACTGAATTCTCTGAAGGACCTGTCACCAACGACCAGCTCACCTTGTTTGTTAACGCAACCATGTACAGACCATTTGGAACCAACGTAGAGACTAAAGAATGGTACCAGATCTTTGAGAACATCATGTACGAAGCAGGTGGAAAACCTCACTGGGCAAAGAACTTTATTGGTGTTGATGGTGAACAGTCAACTCCACTGGACTACAAATTGCAAAGTAAATACGGTGGTAAACCATTCTACCTGATGATTGGCTTCCAACCTCTTATGAGAAATTGGTTCGGTGACAGATTGGTCCAATTTAACAAGGTACGTAAAGAGACTGACCCTAACGGATTGTTCCTTAGTGGAAAAGCCTGGGCTGATAGAAATGGTATTCTTGTTGAATAAGATCTGTGTCATTTTATTTAGACAATAGAGTACTTACATTAATCTTTATGTTAATACATTACCTTCACAAATATATACCATGGCTAACTTACTTAAAAGGTGCCTTCAAAGGATCAATAACAACACCTTGTTTAATATTAATTCTAGGAGTAGTCATGTCGTCATGAGTAACTCTAGAGGTCCACTCTTGACCCAAAGGCATACGCAAAGAACGCTCATATTGTTCCCTAGACTCAAATGGAAATGGAACTGCACTCGATTGGTACTTCAAGTTCTTCTTGTTGACCTTTTCATTGATGATGACATTCTTAAGGTTCTTATCCTTTCTCTTGTCCAGCAGTACAACACCTTCAATTTTACGTACAAATCTCTTTTTTGGCTTGAAGTCTTCGTCTGCACCTCCCCATGATCCCCAACCAGGAAGTGTTATGTCTTCTTCTTTATGATCTTCGTCTGCAATCACCAGTCGTTTTTCTGCCTTGAATTCTTTGACCACATCGTCTCCTGCAAATGCTTGTCTGATTAAATCCTTTTGCTTGAACATCATGTTATCATCATCTTCCGATCCCTCAGAGTCATCATCTTCAATGACCTTCAAGGTTTGGTCCATGTTGATAATACCTTCATCACGTTCCGAGACAGTTCTCTTTCTAGCCATTTTGGCTGCTGCCTTTGCAAACTTGGATGAGCTCTTGTCGATGGTTGTTATTTTCTTAGACTTCTCTCTTGGTGCTTCTGCTGCAAGCCATGGGTTTGAACCATCGTCCTCTTCTTCAGATGAACTTGAGTTGGAGCTTGAATCTTCTGAGTCGTTCTCCTCTTCTCTGATTTCAACAGGCTTGTTGATCTTCTTCTCCAATCTGTTTACCAAATTGTTCAGTTCATCTTCTCCTATTTCATCAATGATTTGTTGATCAAGATCGTCCATTGCTTGCTTAGATGCGGAAGCAGATGGTGCGTAAACTCTTCTTCCTTGGTTCAAGGTGGAATTCACAGAATTGTTTTCTCCTTTGAACTCTTCCACGTCTTCACCATCTTCCAATTTCTTTAACTGTTCTAATTCCTTCAAGTTCTCTTGCTTTCTCTTCTCTTCGGCTTTTCTCATAAAGTCCATAGCCAAAACACCTTTACCCAATTTCGTACGCTTCTCTTCATCAGCAGATTCGTCATCTTTATTGTAATCTCTTTCCAAGTCGGAAATGTTGTCATCTGATTGATCACCATCCTTGAATCCAAGTTGTTTAGATCTAAGACGTTCACCTTGTCTTAACATCTCTTCTAATTCAGCTCTGTTCAGAGCATCTTTTGATAATCCACTCTTAATCATGGACTTGGCCCACAGAGATTGTGTTTTATGCTTCAATGTCATTCTTTCTTGTGCACGCTTCAAGTCATGGTCTTCATCTTCACTTTCACTTTCGCCTTCTACTAATTCAGCATTTCTTAACCTTTCCTTCTTTTGAATCTTATGGTATTGTTTCGACTTGATCTTCTTAATTCTCTTTGCACGAGAATCATTACGGAACATTAATTCTCTCATCATTCTTAATTCTTGAGTTCTCTTTCTCATCTCTGCTGGTGATAATTTGGCCACTGCGATTTCTTCGAAGGTGGCTTCCTTTTCGTCATCTACCAAGGCTGATTTGGTTAACACATCGTTAATACGTTTTTCCAAATCGGTGGCATTGCTTGCAGGTTGCTTGAAAGCGTTTGTGCTGGTGTCTGGTTTTTCAGGCTCATTCATTGGGAAACTAAGTACATCTGCCTCACGGTTCGACTGTACAACTTCTTGCCATTTATTCACATCTTCTCTGACGAGTTGGTATGCAGCCTTTCTGTCGTGTCTTTCTTGAATTCTCTTAGGCAAGGGTACTGCTAATGCATTTGACGTTTCATCAATAAGAATTGCGTCTTTAGATATGGAGTCATCTACTGCAGACATCATTTCTGCGAGCGAGAGTTTGTTACCAGAGTTTCCAGCAGGAACTCCGAATTCATTTTCTTCGATGGTTTCAGTGATGAGTCGTTTCCTTTGTGCTGCTGGTTTCTTCAATTGGGATTTTAAATGCGATACTGTGTTAGCCAAGTCGATCTCTTCGTCACCAGATTCGTTACCAAAAACGTCAGACTCTTCAGATTCGTTCTCGGACTCTTCTTCAGATTCAGAACCTTCGGATTCTTCAGATTCAGACTCTTTTTCAGATTCAGATTCCCATGCATCATCCAAAACCACATCATTGGATGCACGGCTTGGCCCTTGGCTCTTCAAGTCTTTATCATCCATGTCCCAAGCCTCCGATAATGAAACGAATTGGTTATCATCTACACTCTGGTATCCATCCTCACTACTTTCATCTTCCAGTGACTCTTGTTCACCACGTCTTCTTTTTCTTTCCTTCTCCTTAGCATTCTTCCGTTTGTCTCTGATTGTCTGAGAGAACCTCGAGTTAAGAACATCATAGTCATCGTCCGAACCCAAGGCTTCATCCGAATCGATTTCTTCATCTAAGAATTTACCATTAGCATCCTGATCTTCGCTTTTTAAGAATCTTCTAGCATCCATCACACCGTCTTGAACATCCATCTCATCTCCAGATGCTCCACTCTCTTCTTCATTGTACCCATTTTCTTCTCTTTCAGCGATTTGAAAAGCATCCAAGATCTTACGCAGCGAACGTTTCCTACTAGTGGACGTTGAAACAACCTTACTTTGCTTCTTCTTAGCCATTATCTCTGATTATCTTCTCTTCTGTGATATGCAAAAAATTGAAAAATTGCGATGCCCATATATTGAAGATCACGTGAATATTTATATCGATTTGCAGCCATTCTAAATAGTGTGAGAATAGAAGAATGGTAAAGGAGGTTGGATGAGAGATTGTTAGTTGAGATGAAATAAGATTACTAAGGTTGAATAGAATTGTAACATCTCAACTTTCTGCTAGTTCACTATTTCAGTGATGTCTTTGAGACGTTCTTCATAAGGATAAAACTAGTGGGAAGGCAATAGAAGATAGAGAAGTATATGTTACCAATGATCAATAATAACCTACTTAACTACCTAAAAACCTCAGTCACTACTCTTTGATTCGATCTAATAATAACCACATTAAAGAAATAGTAATTAAATATATATGAAAATTGCGTGAAAATTATGAAATAACTAATCAATACATGATAATTGCATTAACTCTTATAGTTCACTGCACTGTGTCTTTAATCTCTAAAGCTACATCTCCTCATAAAAAACTCAATTTGTAACCTACCAGTTACCTCTAAGAACTCTACAACCAATAACATTTTTAAGTTCATTTTGATATTACTATTCTGTATATACTTTATAGCGAAGCCTATCTCTCATACTTCTGAACTCTCCAGCCTAGTGCATCTATCAACTACGTATATATTTCTTGACGTCATCGACATTACAACGCATCCAATCTATCGTTAATCTCCTCTGCAGTTAACTTTCTGAATCTTGGGCCTTCTTCTTCTGTACCCTTGAAACCCAACAAGTGGTCTTGTGCGTCACTCACTATGGCAATGTCCAAGTTCTCACCTGTCAATTCACCATCCACTGATTCCTTCAATGCCAATAAGGCTACGTGCACTGCGTCTTCCAACTCCAAGTTTTCGTTCCATCTCTTCTCCAAGAATGTTCTAGCCGAGCTTGCAGTTTTACCGATGGCAGTTGCTTTCCAAGGAAAGTAACTTCCCGATGGATCGACTTGGTACAATTGGAACTGTTCGCTGTGCTCGTCGTATCCACCTACAAGCAAGGATACACCGAACGGGCGGATACCACCACTTTGTGTAGACTCTTGCATCACCTTTGCAATCTCCTGCACCATGATCTTAACTGGTGGGTACTCGTTGTATATTCTCTTGTAATTGGTGTGTGCAAGCTTACGTGCCTTGTCTACAAGCACACGGAAGTCAGGTCCCATACCTGAATATGTCATTCCAATGTTTGGTGTGATCAATTCAACCTTAGTGTTGGTACCACTCTTCAAGAGGGTCGAGTTCGACTTACGCTCTGTCGCAAGAACAATCCCATTGGCTGCCTTGATTCCAATAGTCGTCACACCCTGCTTGACTACGTTCAATGCATATTCGATCTGAACTAATTTGCCACTTTGAAAATGTTAGTACTGGTTTCTATTTAGATTTCCATCACAGCTATCAATCGCTGTTGGAATAAACTTGGCCCTAATAAACATACCTTGGCGAGAATGTGGTTAAAGAGAATGAGTATCTATCAGCCATGATGTGATTGATGTGAATTGGTTTTGGTTGAGTTGTTGGATTTTTTGCCTTCGTGGGTGAGATTTTGCGACGACTTTATTTGCGACAAATTTACGACGATCATAAGTCGGTTTAGTGAGGATGTGACAGAGTATGAAGGAGGGTAAGATACAGTAGAAGTGAGAGATTTGAGTGGATATAAATAGAAGTGAGGATGAGCAATTTGAAGTGGAGGTTGGAATGTTCTTGATATAGTTTTAATTACGAGTTTACAGCCTATCATTTGGATTACTAGTAGTATGATATTGTAACTTTGGGAGTGGCACAAGGAACTTATTAGAAAGAAGATATTCTCATATGTTTTTACCTATAAGAATATTATACATGTTAAGAAGCTGCTACGTTTATCTAAATCTTGATGAATTTTAATTAGCACTCAGCTTATTACAGCCATAATTTAATATTGCGTAAATTCAATGTACACAATAAATTGACACCATAAGAAACTTTACTCTGCATAATTATAGCATACTATAGTTGTAGACTTCATTGAAGTTTATGTGTATGTTTATACTACAAAGTATTTAAATCCCAAACGAATAGTGTTCTCCTTGTTTGCAATCTTAAGTTTCAATTGTAGAGGTAACAAAACAGTCTCCTCTATATCAAACACGTATACCACAAGGAATACCAATGGTTTGTTAACGGAAATTGTATAAACTCCGTATAAACCTCACTCTATCGACCATTATGAGTCCGTCGCTAACAACACCAGCTCGCATTTAAGAATATTGATTGATTTCTAAGCTTGGTAAAAATTAGTAAATTTGTCATCTAAGAAGAAGCGATTGATGTACTTGTAGCTAATCCAATACTTCAAACACAAGTTATTTTAATCTTGGCGTAGCCTGCAAGTGTCACGTCTTAGTATAAAGATACAATCCATTGATAAGCATAATCAAACTGCCTCTGGTAACTGAAGTACCAATATTCGTGTGTTTCGGAATTAATTGATGTCAACTTGGCAATAAAACCGAGATCATAAAATGGTTGCAAAACTTTTAATATGGCCGTATTTGAAGTACAATCTATTAAAGAAACGGATACAACTATGATTGCGCTTACTCAGCTATAGCTTCCATTAGTATTTATTAATAATTTTTCAATCTATAGAACCTATATGAGGTGTGGATTCCATGTTGTCTTGAACTGTGGATACCGAAATCGTATTTAAGTCTCGCTATTCCAGCTTAATTTTCATCAATTATCAACAAAGCGAAGATGTCAAGAATCCCAACCCCAAGAGCAAAAAATGTAGACTATTACGTCCCAGAGCCTGAGTTTCCATTGACTCTGGCATTATCTAAAGAAACCAAGTCACTACCAAAGTTATTTCAACCATTGACAGTTAGAGGGTTAACATTCCCTAATAGACTTGGAGTTTCTCCAATGACGGTAGCTAGTACTGACGAGAAACAAGAGATCACATTGTATCATGTTATTCACTATGGTTCTCTTGCTTCTAGAGGAACAGGTTTGATTATTGTTGAGTCCAGTGTCGTGTCCAAGAATTCAGGTGCAACTATCCATGACTCAGGTTTGTTCACTGATAGACAAGCGGAAAAGTACAAGCAAGTAACTGACTTTGCTCACACTCAAAAACAGATCATTGGTGTACAGCTTAACCATGGAGGTAGAAAATCAGGCGGTCGTACTCCATGGGAGCACTTGGAAGATTTCGTTCCCATTGAGGAGGGTGGTTTGGAATTAGATCTGGTGGTAGCACCCTCTGCAATTCAATATAGACCATATGGGAACTACCCAGTACCTCGTGAGTTGACCAATAAAGAAATTAAAGATATCGTTCAGGATTTTGGTTCTGCTGCAAAGAGGGCTATCGATATAGCGGGATTCGATTTTATAGAGATTCATGCTGCTCATGGGTACCTTATCAACCTGTTCCTTTCTCCAATTTCAAACAAGAGAACTGATGAATACGGTGGTTCTTTTGAAAACAGAATCAGGCTCCTTTTGGAAGTCATCAAAACTGTAAGAGCAAACATTCCTGAGTCCACTCCACTTTTCGTTAGACTCTCGGCTGTGGAAAACGGTCCAGACGAAGATGAATGGAAGATTGAAGACTCACAGAAATTGGCAAAGATACTTGTGGAGTATGGTGTTGATGTGTTGGACATTTCTTCTGGTGGAAACCAATACAAGCAAAAGCCTAGATCTCAATTGAGAAAGGATAAGCTGAATCCTGTTGTCCATGAAGCATTTGCTCGTGCTATCAAGGAAGCTGTCGGTGACACTGCACTTGTTGCATGTGTAGGTGGCCTTGGAGTTGATGCCAAAATAACAAATTCACTCTTGGAAGACGGTGCTTTCGATATTGCTCTTGTTGGTAAACATTTCTTAAAGAACCCTGGCTTGGCTTGGGCATTTGCTGACACTTTGGGTGTTGACGTCTATACCTCACTTCAATACGGATGGAGTTTCAAACCAAATTATGCGTCTGTTACTGAGTTGATCCAAAGAACTGAAGCATTGGCTTTGGAAAATGAAAAGAAGTTGAAGCAATTATAGATAGCAATACTCTCAGTTACTAAAGGAAAGGTGAATAGAATATCATAGACACACAATATAGAATGGCTGCAAAACATTCAAATTTCATTTTGAAGCACAGTTTCGATTTGAATTGACCTAGCCATATTACTTGCCACAATAAGTATACATATGTGATATACAATCACTCTACTAAATAACTAACAAGCCATCTTCTCTACAATCTACCAGTTCCTATCAAAATGTCTAATGAATATATAAATAAACCTCAAAGTCAAAATCAAGCTATGAGTGAAACCTCCAATTTAGAATCTAATCTTCTTCATCATCAGTATCAGGAGTTCTTGGAGTTCCCTTTGGAGTGTTCAACCACTCCAAGTAACGCAATCTTCTTCTCTCAGTTTGCAACTTCTTCTCGTTTCTGGTCATCTTCTTTTTTCTAGTTCTGACCTTGATGTTAGCCGGAGAATCGTCGTCGTCAGCTCTCTTTGGAGGAGCTGGAGCAGCGGCAGGAGCACCAGAAGTTTCTTCAGGGCCACCGTCTTCAAATCTAGCATTGTCGACAGCAACAGTTCCCTTCTGTACAACCTCACCATTCTCAACATGCCATTGTTCAGGACATAAAGCACCCACAAATTCGTTGTTGTGGGAAATCATGACAACACCACCAGCCCATTCTCTAATGGCAACAGCCAACCCTCCAAGAGAGTCTCTATCCAAATAATTGGTAGGTTCATCAAGAACTAAAAGATGCGGGTTGTTCCACATGGCACCGGCAATAACAACCTTCACCAATTGACCTCCCGACAAAGATCCCATAGGAGTGTGGTCAGCAATGTCACCGTCAAGACCAACACCCTCAAAGTGCTTTCTAATGACAGATGGAGTTAACTCACGGTATCCCAAACCTTCACGAGAAGCTTCGTGGTCGTCAAACTTCTGAACTAACTTGTCGAAACCATGCTCCAAAAGGACTTCCTTAGAAACCCAGTTGTTGTATCTTGGCAACCACAACTTCCACTTGACTTCATACTGGAACGACTTCTTCAACTTTTGTCTACCAACAAGGGCCTCGATTTGACGAGGTCCTCTACCGTCATCGATATCAATGGTCTTCTCCAATTGCTCTTTGTCTTCCTTGCTTACCTTACGAGAGTCCTTCAACAAGATCTCACGGTCATCACCGAATCTGTAACGCCATTGTAAGTATTGGTTAGCAGTCTTCTCCTTGTGCTGTTCAACATGCTGCAAAGCGTGTTGAGCAATGTATCCAATTCTCAAGTTAGGATGCTTTTCAACAGTACCTTCATCAGGAACCATTTCACCAGTCAACAACTTGATCAAGGTAGACTTACCAGCACCATTAGGTCCCAAGATAGCCACACGCGATGAAAGAGAAAGCGAACAAGAAACATTGCTCATCTGAGGCTTAGCAGCACCAGGGTAAGCAAATGTAACACCACTCATACGTGCAACAGCACGAGTACTGGACTTGACACCGGTAAGAATACCTGGAGGAGGGAAGGTCATCTTAACGTTCGAGTCAGTCAAAGTGTAGTAAGACTTACCTTCTGGTTTTTGCTCAACGAAAGCAGACAAGTTACCCTTGTAGTAGGCTAACTTCTTGTTCTCGTAATGGATAATATCAGTACAGACGGTGTCCAAGAATCCAGAGTCGTGCGAAACAATCAAAGAGGTGATATCAGTGTTTTCAACAAGGTAGTCTTCCAACCACTTAACGTTCTTAACATCCAAGTGATTAGTAGGTTCATCCAAAAGCAAAACATCAGCATTCAACAACATAGCTCTTGCCAATTCCAATTTCATCTTCCAACCACCGGAAAGCGAACCAACCTGTTGCTCCAATCTCTCTTGTGGGAAGCCAACCTTGAGCAAAGCGTCTTGAATTTCATTCTTTCCAACGTGCTGTAACTCAGGGTCCGAGGCGATGAATCCAACCAAGTCCATGTCGGCTTCAGAACCTTGCAACTTGTGTTCAACAAAACAAGTCTTCAATTGGTCGGCAGTAGGGAAACCTTCTAATTGACCCTTGGAGATAGCTCTCATCAAGGTAGATTTACCAGCACCATTACGACCACACAAACCATATCTGTGTCCCTTGAGCAATCTCAAGTTGGTCTTGTTCAACAACATACGAGTACCGTAAGCTAACGAGAAGTCGGCATTAACAATTTCAATGGCTCCATCATCGTCTTCATCAGACTTTTCAGTTTCTGGGTGGAACAACTTCTTCAAGTTGTCTACAACAGCAGCTGCGTAGTCAGTGTTTTCGGTTGTGTTGATCAAGTACTCGTTCAAACGTTTCCAATCGTTAACGTTAGCATCAGCTTGCAACAAGTGCGACAAGTACAGGTTGAGGGTTTCATCATCGGTGATGAGAGCCTTTCCAATGTGAGAAACGGTATCTGAGAGGTTTTCAGTGTAGAAAGCTCTGGCTTGTTCCAAGGTGATTCTACCGTGGAATTTACCGTCAGCCTTCTCACTTTCAGCATCCTTCAAAACCTTCAATGCCTTTCCAGCCAATTCTCTGACTTCAGGCAAGGAGGCATTGTTCACAACCTTCTCAACACCAGGTAATAAGATTGGAATAAAAGGATCGATTTCTCTCTTATTGTTGACCAATCTGGTCAAGTTTTCAGTAACAGCGACGGTTTGTCTCAATTGTTCGTTCGAAGAAGAAGACATCTTCAAAGACTTGTCCAAAATTGGAACCAAAAGAGATAAGGCTGGTTCGGTAACTTCAGCTACGAAAGTGACACTAGCCAATGACTTGATACAGTCAGTGACCTTTTGTGGGTCAGCTAAGGTCTCAACAATCACGTCGTACTTGTTTTGCAAGTCCAAGTTGTCCAAAACCTTGACAAACTTTTTCAAAACAGCCAAACCGTGTTTAGCTAATTCTGGCTTAAAGTCAGTACTCAAATCGGTTAAGACTGGCACGGCATTGACGAAACGCATTTCGAGTAAATCAGCTGGAACGTCTTCAATCAATTTTTCAAGGGTTCCTACAGCTGCAATCTTACATTGCCATTTAGCACTTGATTTCAAGTAGACCAAAAGTTCATCGAGAACAATCAGACCAAGAGCCTCAACAGCGAAAACACCGTACAAGGTGTCAGCAGCAGACTTGGCAGCCTTGACGATGTTCTTGTCCTTGTCAGCAAACATATCGAAACAAGCACTCAAGAATTGGATCAAGTATGCTTCCTTTGGAGGCTTTGAGCTAACAAGAATAGCCAATTGTTGAACAAGCAACATGGAAGATTCTCTAACCAAGGCAGAGTTCTTTGGCTTAGAAAGCGACTTGACAATGTCAAGCAACTTCCAGTCGTTGACAACACTCACAGAGTATTCATCACGAGAAATAATCTCAATAACAGCCTCGACTTCAGCACGGACCTCACTGATCTTAGTGGCTCTGTCAATATTAGCCAAATGCTCTTGGAATGGCACGTTTTCAATATTCAACTTACTCAAAGCAGTGTTCAATGAAGTAAGAGAAGTAGTCGACGCACCTGCGTTTGGTGTAGCTGCTCCACTAGTAGGTAAAGACTGGATAGGAGTACTAACCTGAGAGTTCTGATAAGAATTAATACCTCTCTTTTGTTGATATTGGTTATTATATTGACCTTGGAACTGACCTTGATTCAAGTTATTAAGTTGACCTTGAAACTGCTGATTAGGATTCACTTGCTCCTGACCTGGCGAACGATAGACATAACCCTTAGGCTTGGTCGTACGTTGCTGGTTCTTAATGAAATCGTCAAAATTACCACCAGACATCCTTAATTGCAACGTGCTAAAAGTTTATGGCATCGCAGATTTTTATGTGAAAAATTTGATGAGTTTTGTGTCCCGAAGAGATTGATTGGTAAGCTGCTTGGCTGCAAATGAGATAAGGTGATAAGAGTGGAAGGCTAGGATAGGGTAGTTTGGTCTCTATTGATTTGTTGTTGAGTTTATATTATAGATGAAGGTTTTAGATATGGTTGTTGCTCTTTGGAATTTGTTAAATAGATACTTATTGTGAATGGTACGAATGTATAGATAACCAGTAGTAATGTATAGATCACCATTGGTAGGGAACTAATAATAGATCAACATAATCTAAGGATAGAAAGAAAGAGAGAGAGAGAGAGAGAGAGAGAGAGAGAGAGAGAGAGAGAGAGAGAGAGAAGATGATGATTCTACCTTACATGGTTTATCTACAAGGATAAATCTATTAACTTTTTTTAACTTTTAAATATTCTAAGTAACTATATCAACCTGTTCCTCTTTGAAAGTCTTTAGCTTTGAAGGCTGCAGCTTACACTTCAGTTTAGACTGCAAGTGTGTTTTAATTTTTTTCTTTTTATCACCAATAATAACTCTTAGATCTTGAAGTGCATGGTCTCTTTGAGCTTTTGTAGTACTCTTGAGGTCCAGCAACTTTACCTTCACATCGCTTAATTTAGAGCGACAAGCCTTCTTGAACCTTTCCTTGCGAGTGAGCTTGCGATTAAGTCGATGATTATCATCGATCTCTTTGTTCATCCTCTTTGCTTCTCTTTTCAAGAAAAGTTCCTTCTCTGTATAGTAACGAGTCATGGGATATCGTATCTTGGGAATCATACGGACCGCTTCATTCATGTAGTTCTGATTGATAGACCCATGCGAAGGTATAATAGCAGCAAGACTTCTTTGTGGCGAGGTTGGTATCAATTGTTGTGTTTGTGGACCTAATATTGAATGATCCAAAATGGTAGTATCAGGACTAGGATACATTGACGCAGTGTCAGCTATGGTGTTAATTGCTTCGGTAGTAGGTACAGCATCATCCTCTTCTTGGTTTGGGCCTACTCCCCTAAAGTGAGTTCCCCTTTTGAACCAAGATGTGAATGACTTTGCTTCTGTGGCAGAAGACAACGAGATATCTGTAGAAGAGTTTGGGTCTACTCTCAGCTTGAGAGTTCCCCTCTTGAACCTTCTAAGAATACCAGACTTATCCTCTGTAGCAGCTGATCCTAATGTCTCATGAGAAGCGTTTGGGTCTACTCTCAGCTTGAGAGTTCCCCTCTTGAACCTTCTGAAAACACCAATTATTGTTTCTGTGGTCGATGAAATTGATTGGCAGTCTGAATGGTTTGGGTCTACTCCCATATTGAGAGTTCCCCTATTGAACCTACCAGAGTTACCAGAATTTTTATCAGAAACCACAGAAACAGAAGCATCATTGGAAAGGTTTGGGCCTACCTCCAGACTGGAAGTTCCCCTTTTAAACCTTTTTGTAACACCAGCATTGTTTGCAGCAGAAACAGGAGGATCACTAGAAACGTTTGGGTCTACTCTCGCAATGAGAGTTCCCCTTTTGAACCTTCTAGCACTACCCGTCTTTGTAGCACCAACATCTGAGCGAGTCTTCTTATGTTCTCGTAGAGTTGTGTTTGTGGACAATTCACGAGATCGTTTTCTGGGCCGTTTAATAGGTCTCCAGATCACAGTAGAAACTGATTGTTGTTCGGAAACATCGCATAGACTCGATTCAGCTGTCTGTGGAGCGTGTTTAACCTTTGGATTCCACTGTAAAACCCAATCAATTAGAATGGAAATGTCATCTTTTTCGTCATTTCCTGGCTTAGGTTCAACTTCAACTGTACAATCTGGTGAAGCCGCCTTTGGATCCCACTGTAATACCCAGTCAATTAGAGTGGAAATGTCATCTTTATTGTCATTCCCAGGTTCAGGTTCAACTTCAACTGTACAATTTGTTGAAGCTGCCGTTTTGGATTTCAATTTCTGGGGTTTACTAACAGCAACAGTCCTAATCTTCGTGTGCTTGCGTTGCAAGTAAGAAGAGCTTGCTCTGCTGTAATCAGAATCAGCCAGATTGAGTAAGTTCCTCGACTTTCTGGAAGCAACAGATCGAATAGTCGAACTGCTGGATAATTTCCTAGAAGAACTAGGTTTGCGTTGAGTACCCTTCTTCTTGACCTTTGTAGGGACAAGTTTCGGAGTACTCTCGCCTTTAGCCTTTGCTTCGAACAAGGCTAACAAGCTGGCAACTTTGGTGGTTGGTGGGTGGTTGATCTTCTGCATTAAGATTTTGATTCTGTGGTTTGGGGAAAACTGAATTGAAGAGAAATAAATGGAAATGAATTATATGAGATATCATATATGCTCATAGCAAAATTGCATTTGTAAACTCGCTATAGGTGAGCACAAATAGAACATTTTTATGAAATTTTGCAGCCATTATTTTGCAACCAAAAATTTGAAAAAATTGAAGATGGTTACCCAACCCATCATTAAGTTCAAATTCAATTCCTCTCACTTATGTGATTAGTAATTCGCCTCTAATACGTAGCAGAGTCAACTTATATTTCCAGTATACTAGTACTATTGCCCACACTACTTTAAACAATCAAGAGAATTCTCTTGGTTGTCCTTCTACTCTTTCCATAATCATGATCTGCGACATTAATTTAATATGCAAGTATACACTTCACTATCCAACCTAATTATCTAGTGAATCTATTGAACAGCGTCTTTCGTTTCCACATCAACAATCAATTCTGTGTCTCCAATAGTGTATACCAAGTGGTATGGGAACTTGCTCTTGGCCTTGTTTTTCGTCTTAGGCGAGCCCAGTGGAGACTTGCTCTTCACATCCTTGCGTGATCTCCATCCGTTGAATGCCACCAACGGCTGATCTTTCAGCAGTGAGTACTTGGATTTTTTCACCAAGAAGGTTCCTGCAAACATAGCTACCTCTTCAAGATCAAAGGTACTGCTGGAATCCTTTCTCTGCAAAGTGTATATTTTCAGCTTGAAAATATCAGACAGGGAGTTCAACGCGAGCATGTACAGACCGCTGGTACCTTCAACGGCCGTTAAGCTCAGTGTTTCAACAGGGTTTTTGATCATATCAGGACCACAAATCTGCTGCTCATCTCCATTACTGATAACATAAACTGACCCGTCATTCTGTACAATAATGAATTCATTGTGCAGAGTCTGAGGTAATACTCGTACGCTCACAATCTTGTCTACGTTGACATTAGTGAAGCTCACTGTATCCGAAGAACTCACGTCTTTCAGGTTATCTATAGCTTCAATAAGCCCTTGTTTCCCCTCTTCGTCTAGCCTCAAAACTACCTTCAGATTTCCATTGTCAAACGTGAGTTTAGTTTTATTGAAGAGTTGAGCTTCGTTCTTCTGTTGAGTTAACTGAGCCTCCTCATCCCTCTCAAATTTCTCTATTGCTGACCGATCAAAGTCAACTGACTTAGTTCTCTTCCTTGTTGCCTTTCTTGGCAGGTTTCCACTAACAATTGCCGGCACTAATGGTTTGGGAATCTCTAGGTGCTTATCACTAGTAGGGGAGTCGTCGTCATCAATTGCAGAGTCATCATCATTCTTGTCATATGTTTCCAAAGGTTCGTCTTTTGATTTTGATTCTGGTTCTTCCTTAACCTCTTCATCCTTTTCAATATCTTTTACTTTTACCTCTGGAATTACCTCCTCTTTAATATTCTTATTTTCGCTTGTTTTCTCAGTGGAATCCTTATCAGCTCCTTGTGTTTCAGATTCCATTGTCTCGGTATGCACAATTTTTTCTGCCTTTTCGTCAGTCTTTACAGAAGCGCCATTTTCCAAACCCTTTAGTCCCACGGTTTCTGATTTAGGTTTCTTTGGTTCACTGATCGACTCAAACGGTTCTAAAATCTCCGTTTCAGCATCGCTCACCAAATCATCAGTATTGTTGCGTTCTGCCAATTCAACTTCTTCTTCTTCTTCTTCCTCTTCCTCCAATTTATTGAGCATATTTTCTCTCGACAAAAGATCTCTTGGGTCCTTTTTATTAGCGAGTTCATTCAATGCGGCATTTTCTGCAGAGTCATTGTCTCCAAAGTACTGTGCAGTCACTGTTGGTTTCGACGTGTAGTTAACAATGTTTTTGCTTCCGTAATAGTTGTGTTCGTGGAAGTCGAACCCTTCGTCAAAGCTACTGCCGTGGAGGTTATTTTCGTCGTGATCTTCTTCGTCCTCGTGAGTTTCTTCATGGTTGAGTAATTCATCCAAGTCATTGGCAAAGTACGAGTCCTCTGGGTTCGGTAATCCCAAGTAATCTACAGTCTTCACACTTGGAACCTTTAGTAAGTTGACGATTTCCTTCATTGATTTTGTCAACTGTTTTCTTGATTTCTTGATTACCGAAAGATCAATGTCAGGGATATCAAGTTCTTCTGTTTGAGGTGAGTCTGTATCCTTCCCATGCAATTGCGCATTTTCCAGTTTGAGTTCTTCAATCACTCTCTTTTGTTTGTCACAAATCACCTTGAGTGAATTGACCTCACCCTGTAACTGAATGATTTTATATTTCATCTCTGATTTCTCCAAATTGGTGAGGATCTTGAACCTTTCGAGTTCTGTGAATTCAGAGGTCAAGTAGTTGATCACACCAGGTAACGTATAATGACTTTGCTGAGGATACCTTTGCTGATGCTGCTGCTGATTCAGTGGAATCGATCCATTCAGATTCGAGTTCAGATTCAATTGCTGCTGCCATTGTACATGCTGGTTCGGATTCTGTCCATAACTTGGATTCAGGCCCTGAGACTGATGGGCCGCAGGAACACCGTTGGGTGTGCCGTTCGACTGGCTTCGACCATGCGCTCTACCGGTGTTCATTGCTGTGTTGTCGTCTTCAAATGTTACGGTGTTTTTATTTTTGTTCTATTATGATCAGTCGTGTGATAAACCACGTGAGAGAGACAATGAGTGGAGAAGGATAGAGAATGGTATGGAAGGTAGAGAATGTTGAAGGGGAGGACGAAAGGAAGAGGTTGTGGTTATACAAGATTGAGCATTACCGGTTCAATATCTCAATATGGAAACGTTACTAGGGGGGACAACTTTAGAGAGGTCTTTTACAGCAACTTTTTATAATACAATTTGTATTCTCTATATACTATAGATCCACCAGATCAACTAAACGTTTCGTTATAATCTTACTTCTTAGCCCAGTCGTTTAATCCAAGTCTATTTCTAGCAATCTCGAAAGCATAGAATTGGATTCTGACAACGAAAATGGTGTTCTCTTGAGTGTACTCATCGTTAGCCTTAGCTCTCAAAAGAGTTCCAAAGTTGTAGTCATCCATTTCCTTGTAAGTGTCACAGAAGGTTCTCCACTTCTTCTTACCTTCGACAGACTTGATGTCAGCTTCAGAAACATCACCAAGCTTAGCTGGATCCTTGTACTCTGGGAACTCAGTCATGAAGTGTACAAAGATTGCGTCATCTTGTGCAGTAAGCTTCAACTTGGAGCCTGGGATTTTCTCTATCAACGACCAGTATGTCTCGGCTTGCATAACAGCCTTTACGGCGAACTGCTTCTCGATATCCTCGAGGTTGTCTGCATTCTCTGCGTCGAATTTGGTAGCCATTTTGATGACGTTGAATAGTGAAAATTTGTGGGTTATATATAGTGGTCACGTGGATCCCCATCTCTTTAGATGAGTGATGGATGTTGGGATGAGTGATGTAGATTGTGTGAGTTGGAGAATAATAGAGAGTAAAAGGAGTTGGTATGGGTTATTTAATAGCTCTAAAACGATTTTATGGTATGATTTATTGGAATTACCAGTATTTAACTCACATTGTAATTGCATTGTTTTTACAAGACATTAACGTTTGATGTTAAGTACACTGTAAGAAGATAATATGAACATTCTCCAATTAAGGAAAAGTATGCGAATGTGATAAGAGTTATAGAATTCTACTAGTTGTGTTCTATCGAATTTCAAGCTCATTTAAGACTAAATAAATTGGGTGCAAATTCTAATCTTTACTATTCAACGTGCAACATAAATACAAATAGTCATTAATGACTTTATACATTCAACTTGATTTCTGTTACTCTAATTGTAATGTCATTCTAAACTTAATTTGAATCTTCAATAATCCAGTTTGCAGCTCTTTCTCCACTTGCATAAGCTCCATGAACGCAACCTGCACCATCCAGAATGGTGTGTTCACCGGCAAATCTAATGTGATCGTCAGGATGTCCAAGTCCTTCAATTTCTCCAGATAACAGAATAATCAAACTCAGTGGATCATCGCCAGTGTGTAAACACGCATAACTTCCTCTAACATATGGATTGGTTGTCCAATCAGTAGTTATAACTTGAATCGGATCCTTAACCTCCTGAGAAGCAATCTTCGAAAGCATTGGCTTGAAGTAAGTCCAAGCTTCATTTGGATGAGTTTCCAAATATTCAGTCAATGGAGATTGAGTGAGAATACATAAACTTCCTTTGTTTGCATCATCTTCTGCAAAGTTGACCACATAAGCAGGGAAACTAAAAGGCTGTGGCAATTCAGTCAATGGTGCCACTTTATCCAGCTTGTTGATTTCCAATTCCTCATCTGATAAGAGAAAGTAAGTATCGTTTGGTCTCTTCCACCAAACAGAATCGAACTCGAAAATCACCTTACCCAATGCTGAGAAGTGAACAGAATCAGCTGCTTCAGTAATGGTTTTGGGTAAGGATGGAACCCATTCAATACCATATTCATGTGAAGAAGGCAACAGCAAAATACTTTTTGGAACAGTAACCACCAAGTAATCACAATTGATCAGTTTGCCGTTCTTGGTTTCTACCACGTAACGAAACTCACTGTCAGATTTGTTTTTGACAATACGTTTGACAGGAGTACTTGTATGTAACTGCTCAGAAGGAATTTCCTTGATTAAATTGTTAATCAAGAAATCGTATCCCCTTTTGTTAAACAAGTTACGACCTTGATGGCTCATGATGGAATATTTTGCACTGATAGTTCCCCAAGGGATTCCATACCATAACTCCAAGTACCTCATATATCTAGTAGCATACTTCTTCTGGTCTTCAGTCAATGTAAACCCATACTCTTCAACATACCTAGCAGCTATATCTTTCAATGATACGTCTGGAGTGTCCAACAGATCAAAGAAACTGACTTCAATATACTTTTCCAAATCCTCGATAACCTTATTCATTTTAAGACCCCAGAAATCAACAGACCCTTCAACTTCTTTATCGAATATCAAAGGATCCTGATCGTTGAACTTGGTATCTCTAGCAAACTCAAACTCTGGATTCTTCAACAATTCCTTAAGAACAACATTGGTGAGCGAATCATGAAACCACAGTGCTCCAAGGTCATAATGCTTGCCTATTTTACTACTGGTACGGTTGGTCTTGATCCGTCCTCCAAGTCTATCTTGAGCTTCCAAAAGTACAATTTCCGTAGGCTTAAACGTACCAAGTAACGTCTGTGCTGCTTTCAATCCAGAAACACCTCCTCCAATGATACAAACCTTTGCATTCATTTTGTCTTTATCTTTGATTAGAAAATTGGTATATTCTTTTAAATTATACGTTCAAAAGGGGCGTAATTCGAGGTAGTGCGGGGTGGATGAACCTTCCCTTGAATTGATTAAGGATGGTGATATAAAATCGGTATAATTCTCGGGTTATAATAGCACTAGATCTAATTGATAACAAATTGGAACCTAACGGGTTATTGTCATAATGTACACACACATTCCAGAGTCTACAAATGATCCATTTATTATCGCTATTTATCATATTCTACGCATTATAGTCTTTCATTTATTCTAGTATGTGCTCTGAGTTACGTTATATTCATAGTGTGAGTGTACTTTAAAATGTACACTCAATAAGATTGATGCTAAGGATGATTGGAAATTTGTACTAAACAACTGGTCGATCTCTTGATAGGGTATACCTGCAAGAAGATCATTTCCACTCTCGAACAATTACAAAGGAGTATCAAAATCCCAACAGTTCTCTAACAACTCTCCGGATTTCATTATTGTAATCTTCTCTGTTATCTCTCCACATCTTACAAGCATCGATGTTAGCACCACTTTCACAGTTTGGTTCAGCCAACATCGACATTACACTAAGTAAGATCTTCTCGATACTTTGGACGGGCAGCCATCTTTCCTCCGGGCGTTCATACTGATTAGGATCCTCACCAGGTGGATGCAATATCAGTATACAAACCGTCCCATCAGCATAGATATTAGGATGCAAGAGAGGAGGATCAAACTTAAGCGTTGGAGGACCCAAAGGATAATCCTTTGGGAACTCCATCACTGCCGGAAATACCCCATTTTCGTATGGTGTGTCACTTGGTCCCTCGATAAGACACTCCCAATGTAACAAATCCGTCTCCGAAATAGGACCTGCAACTATGCCAGGAGGAGGATCCCGAGCAAGTAACTGATACTCCTTTAGTAGTCTCTTCTGTGCGGTACTCCTTGGCATTCCTATCCGTTGATATGCTACGTTTAAGTTGTGGTGTCTTTTTTGAGGATCTTGAGATTTTTCATTTCTGGACAACAAATCACGTCACATTGACACACGACAACTAGCTCAATGTCATTCTCAGCCAAGGTTAAAAACGTATTAAGTGGTGACACTTTAGTACTTGTTCCTTCCAAGTCCGCTCAGCTTCCTCCTCCTGAAAGAATTTTGACACTTTCGTATGTTAGATCAGAGGAATCGTCATTTGAAGCCAAAGAGTTTCTTAGACAATTAGTGATTGGGAAGGATATTAAGTTCAAGGTCAATTATAAAAATCCAAACACTGGTAGGGAGTTCGGTGATGTTCAGCTGCCTGCATTTCCTTCGCTTGTTGAACTTTTATTGCTGAAAGGTTTGGTTAGATTAAAGGATAATTTCACTGATGCTGATGGTGATATATTTTATGAATTGTCTGAGATCCAGCAAACTGCCAAGGCCAACAGTTTGGGATTATGGGCTGCTTCTTCTGCTGTTGAAATTGTTGCTTTGAATGAAAACATTATCAATAAATCAAAGTCACACCCAATTGTAACTATTGTTGAAAAAGTCATTAGTGGTGATAGGGTCATGGCTCGTTTATTGGTCAGTGAAACTCAACACGTCACTACTCCATTGTTATTGGGTGGTATCAAAACTCCAAGAACTGATGAACCAGCACAACAGAACTTTGCATTCCAAGCTAAAGTCTTTGTAGAAAGTAAATTGTTGACAACGACTGCAAAATTGACTGCAACAATCATTGGTGAATCTCAAACTGGTGTTCCAATTGCAGTGATCAACCACCCTTCTGGTAACAACATCAACGAAAAACTCTTGGAACAAGGTTTGGGTGAAGTCGTCGACTGGCAATCAACCTTGGTTGGTTCAGCTGGAATGGCTGTATTGAGAAAGGCGGAATTGACAGCAAAGGCCTTGGGCAAGGGTATTTTTGCCTCTAAAGTTGCTCCTTCTTCAACAACAGCTCCAGCTGCAAGCGCTTCTTCAAGCACTCTTAAACCAGGTGCAACCATAGAAAACGTCGCTATTGCGAGAGTGATCTCTGGTGACAGCTTAGTGATCCGCTTGGCTAATGACCAAGAACATACCGTCCAATTGGCGTCGATTAGATGCCCTAGACCAAGTGAGTCTACTTTGGGTGCCCTGCATGCTCAACAACAAGCATTGATTGCAACTGTGCGTGAATTCGTTAGAACTCAACTCATTTCCAAGAAAACTGGATCGAGCACTCTTACCGTTGACGGATACAGACCAGAAAACAAGGATTTGGGATTCGACTCCAGATTCATGGTCAGCTTGAAAACTGGCACACAAGACTTGTCTGAGCTTTTAGTTCAACGTGGTTATGCTGGTGTCATCAGACACAACAAAGCCACCACTGGCGAAAGATCACTCAACTGGGACAAGCTTGTTGAGCTCGAAGAGGAAGCTAAGAAGAGTAAAGTGGGTATTTTCAGCACGGGCGACATCAACAACCTCTTGAAGGTTGGAACAAGAATCGTAGACGCTTCTGAAAATGCTGCCAAGTCGAAAACATTCTTGAATGGGTTCAAGCAAAAGGGTAGAACTGCTGGGTTCCATGTTGACTTCGTCCCTGCAGCCAACAGACTCAAGTTATTCAACCCTAAGGAGGGTCTCAAATTGACCTTGGTTTTAGGAGGTTTGTCAAACGACAGACTGGAAGAAGCTGTCAAGTTTGTTTCTAAGAAACTCTTACAACGTAACGTCGAATTCGAAGTGTATGATGCTGATAAAATTGGTGGCTTCATTGGTAATGTATACGTAAGTGGTGCCGCCTTAGTACCTTTCCAATCCACACTCTTGGAACTGGGATTGGTTAGATTACATGAATTAGCTGTAAGCTCCAACCCATATGCCAATGAGTTGACTAAGGCTGAAGACTCAGCCAGAGAAGCTAAAAAGGGTCTTTGGAAAACTTATGTTCCTGAGGCTCAATCTACCGTTCCAGTTAAGAAATTGGAAGAGTTATCATTAGCCAAGCCTGAGTTTTTCGATGTTGTAGTAGCAGATGTGAGCAGCACTGGAGTTTTGTCATTCCATTTCTCCTCTGAAGCAGGCAAGTTCACTGCATTCAAGAAGGCATTCCAAGACTTCCACGCTCAACCACCGAGTGCAAGCAACACGCTGCCAGACTTACCTTTCAAGTTAACCAAGCCACCTAAGAAGGGCGATTTGGTTTCAGCCAAGTTTGGCGAGAATGGAAAGTTCTACCGTGCTCGTGTTGTAAACTTTGACCGTACATCTGGTAAGTTTGATGTTAAGCATTTGGATTTCGGAAACGTTGACAGTGTTCTGCTTGTAAGCTTGAGAGCTCTTCCAACTAAGTTCAACTTGAACACTTATCCTGCCTTTGCACATACTACCACTTTGCAAAGTTTGTTGCTTCCTCCACTGAAGCCTACTGATTACTTAACCGAAGCAGTTTATGTTCTCGAAGACTTGGTCTATGACAAGAAGTTGGTCATCAGTGCTTTGCCAAACGTCAGTTCTGTAGCTGAGTATGAATCGGTTTTGTATGACTCTGAGGAGTCGTTGAAGGACCCTACTTACACTATTAACAAGCAGTTGGTCCTGGAAGGTTGGGCTATTGTTGATACCAAGGCTACTGTCAAACCAACAATCAAGGAATACTTGAGTGAAATTAACAAGTACCAACAAGAAGCAAGACTGTCGCGTATTGGATGCTGGGAACTTGGAGATGTGTCGTTTGATGAGCCTGAGTTTTAGTGGTCGCTTGTGTGGAGTGGAGTATAAAAATATCGTTAGGTGAGAGTCACCTATCTTTTAACCATAAAAGCATAGTATAATAATTTCATAGTTAAATGTAATTTGCATTAAATGGAGAAGTAGAGCAACCTACAGAGGCGAAGTCCCAAAAGATGATTTTTTGCAGCCATTGTTTTCAGATATTTGAGTTTTATCTGGAGGCGGTTTTATGCAATGATTAAATGTAAATACAAGTGGTGAGTTACCAACTGCTTTAACAGACGAGTATTGTATTTGACTGGAAACTATCATGTCAGTTCATCTCAAATCATTTCAGTTAATATCATGTAAACCTTGTTTCATGTTCAAGTCAAACAAAACACTTCAAATGATGCTGGCTTTTTCATAATTTAGAGATGAAATACAAACCATAAAGGTCAACAATTTCCTTGATTTAATTGTATTCTACTAGAAGTCACAAGACGTCAAGGGTGTCAAGTATAATGTCAAGTAATATTGTAATAAACCAGAACAAGTAATTGCCCCGTTTGTGTAAGTATTGGATGTAATTAATAACGTATCCTTTGAACTGATAAGTCAACTGTAGTGAAGAGAATTCATGGTACTCTGTTTTATTATTGTATATAGATATTAGATATTGAGTGTTATAGGAAGACCCGACCAAAATTCCTCCTTTCTCCAAAGCTCTTTTCACGTAAACTAAACACTGAGTAAGGTAGATAAGAGAGTGTAAATAGCGTACATCAACACTAAGTATAGTTAACTAATGTTGCTTAAAGATCGATATTCACTTCTTAGTCAAGCCATTTTTCATCGAATCCATCCTGATCTTTCATCCCAACAATAACACAGTTGTTTCTTCATTCATTCTGTTTACTTTACGGATCATATCAACACTTTTATCTAAACGAGCTTCACAAAATCCCTAGCACTAAAAACACATAAAGGAATCATTCTCATAATCGTACTCTCTCCAAAAGACCAATTCCTTCTCTACCAATACTCCTTTAAACTCCTATACTATCCCTTTGTTTCGTCTATTCTAATCACTACATAGATTGATTGCAAAAAGAAACTAATGCTAATCCTTCAAATTAATGTATTAATGACAAGCAAATTAATTTAACATCCTTGTCTTTAATTGCATCTTAATGTTTAATTAATATTCATTATTTCAGCTTCTCTATTCATCTTTACATCTTATTTAATCATTTCATATCATTTCATATCCTATGATATCCTATGACATCCTATGTTTTTAAACCACAGTTGTTATCTACACTATTAAATTCTCATATGAAGCCCCAAACCATAATCATCCAAACTTAAAAACATTTTCAGCTTTAACACTCCTATTCTCTTTATCGGTAACTACCCACCACCAAGCTTCCCTATCACCCTACTCCCCTGATCTTCAACCTCTTCCACCATATTCTTTGATCTTCTTCCCCTTTTGTACCTTGAAAAACTCAACGATTTGCGAGTTTAAAAAAAACTGAAACTTTTCCCAAGATAAAAAAAAAAGCCAGCACTTAAAGAATGAACCCAGCAGTCACCAATATCGTGGTCATGCTTGTCATGATGCAGGTCTCCCGTCAGTTAGACTTGGAGGACCCTACCATATTATTTTATGTGCGTGTATTCTACTTGCTGTGCCAGGCCCTCACTCTTGGTGTGTACTTGATTACTCGTTTGCAAATTTCGAGAAAGAACGACTTGACCACCATCAAGTACGTTGAGCCAGCTAACCCTATGAACGGTACCTCCGAGCCACGTGCTGTTGTTACTACCGTCAAGGAATACGACTTGCAACAAGTTGACCTGTTGACCAAGTCTGTCTTCACTTCGTTGGCCATGATGGGTTTCATGCACGTCTACATGAAGTACACCAACCCATTGGTTATGCAATCTGTTTCTTCGGTCAAGTCGGCCTTGGAAGCTAACATTGTCAAGATCCATTTGTTTGGTGTTCCTGCTAGTGGTGAGTTGAAGAGACCTTTCAAGACTGCTCCAAACTTCATGCTGATGTTGACCGGTGGTGGTTCTGAGGTCAAGACTGACAAGCATTCTGTTGAATCTGCCGAAACCGCTGGTGCCGGTGGTATCAAGGAAGAATAATTGTTTATAGTACTTTTAATATTACAGATGAACTTCTGATGAAGTAGTATAGTTAACTGTAGGTATCTTGATCTTGACGTTGGTCACGTGTATTAGATTAGAAGGAGTAATGAAGAGAGAGTGGTTTGATTGTGATGAGAGCGATGAGGGTTACTTGCTGAGGTGGGTTTAGTTGTATAAGTAACTTCAGAAGCGTATATTTGGACGCGTTTTGAATGTTTTTACAATGAAGTTAGCTTATAGTTCATCAGCGAGATCAGTTACTCTATTGACTGCGGAAACCGAATGATACTAGGAAGCAGAAATAGAGAGTGTGAAGGTAAACATTAGTAGATTTATAGTAGGGATTTATAGCAAGGTTGCATAGGATAAGGTCCTCAAAATGGTTTTTAATGTTCATGTTTCAAAGGTTTATTGCTTGCAAATGGAAGCCCTCTTCACTTACAAGGCAAAGCTGCAACTCTCATCAACACACAAGTAACTGCAAACAACTTCAAACGTCTTATCGACTTCGGAGTATGTGATATCTGGTTGAGGCGACACTTGTCCATCTTGTGTTGTTTCCTAATTGGAGGGGAAGGATTTGTGATACTTGGCTAAAATAAGAGTCTATTGTGAAAACTAATCAAAGATTGAACATATCTTACAATAAACTAATCAATAAGTAAGGTGATTTAAATTTTAACTAGAATGGTTGATTCAACTTGAGTTTACAAGTTTTGGTACAAAATCTGTCAATTTTGACAGATTATTTTGGACCTGTCACTATAAACAAAAGTATTTATCAGTTAACTTTACAGAATTGTCTAAAATCTGTAATCTATTCAGGGTGCAGCGATTATAATAGCACACTATTCTATTTAAACAAAATTTTGAAGTCTAAATTGAAAAATCAGTTTATTCCTAAGGGCCAAATTCAACATACCTTGGTGCATGATATTTTGCACCCAATTCTGTGATCTTGATTTGTTCTTCTTTAGTCAACTCAAATTCAAATGCCTCCAAGTAAGCCTTTGCTCTGTCCAAGTTTGCAGTAGCAGATATCGGAAGAACACCATTCTGGTAGACCCACCTCAAGATAATTTGCTCGTCTGTTTTGCCATGCTTTTTGGCAACCTCACTAACATAATTGAGTAATTCCTTGTTGTTCTCATCTTGCAAGACTAACGCAGATAAAACAGAGTAGCCCACCACCAAGATCCCATTCTTTTCGGAGAACTCGACAATACCTTCACTCTGGTTTTGCAAATTCGGAGAATACTCGATCTGGTTGACAACAGGTTTATACTTTGGGTTAGAATCCAAGATCTCTTGGAGAGACGCAACATCGAAGTTGGAAACACCAATTGATTTAGCCAACCCTTCGTCTTTCAACTTTTCAAGATGGTTCCAAGCTTCAACTAATGTGAAGCCATGCTTCTTTTTGGAAATGTGAGGAGCATGCAACAAGTACAAGTCAATGTAGTCTGTGTTGTAACGCTTCAAAGAAGCTTTCAAACCTTCGTAAGGATTTGCTTCTTCTGACTTAGCATCCCTTCCAAAGTACTTTTGGTCAATTGGATTTGTGCCAACAAAGAACTTGTCAGTAATCCACACGTTACTTCTATCAACACCACTTTTCTTGATCGCAAGTCCAGTCTCAATATCCGTATAATAGATTTCAGCATTATCGATGTGGTTAAACCCAAGTTCAATTGCTTTAGCAATAAAATCAACTGCAACTTGGTTAATTTCCCTATTTCCATACTTGAACCATCTTGCAGCTCCTAATGCAAGAACTGGAATCTGATTTCCGTCTGATAATTTAAAGGTAGGTAAAGTCATTTTACTTTAAGTAGTTTGATAATGTAGAAATAGATACAAGGAGAAGAATTGTTAACATATTTATAGTACACACTCATTGACTTGCCCTGAAGTAGCGTGTCGTAGTTTCAGTTATGTATAATATGATAGCGGACTAAAGTACGGCAATAAAAAGGAGTAGACGGGATTAGAATAAAGAAGATGAAAACTGCAAGAACCTTCTATTACGAATTTTGCCGCTAATCCCCGGTACATAAGGTATCCAGCCAATGTTAGGATAATTGAGGCGTAAAAATCTTAAAGGAAGAGAACTGCTGAAACCAAGATGAATACACAGTCAACTCCAGACTAATTAAAGCTTGTAGTGGTATTAATAATTGTTTAAATTGGATAGTTCTCAAACTATCTTTAAAAAGTAACTAGAAGTATTAACTACCTTTAGGCACTCCTAATACAGCTCCAAAATGGTTAATTGGTCCTGAAACTCCCGAGAATTAGCATAGCTTCGATTACTAATTGGGCTTTTTGCAGCCATGCTACTCAGAAATCTTTTTGTACTTTTTTAAATCTAGTGGGTTTGCCATTGGAGAAGGAAATATAGGAAGTTAACACTGCATTACGAATATGAAAGTCTCGCAGTTGAAATGAGATACGGTATTATTTAAGAACAACTTTCAATGAAATCTACATCTCAATGTACTTTCCACAAATGCATCAGATGATGTCAAATGATATGATGTTAAATTAATTCTATATACACATAATGAAATGACTTCTCTTTAATCATCTTCATTAAGTTCATTAACCAAAATACACTCCTGTTCCTTTCCTCTTACGAAACTAATCAAATCAAGCAAACGTGCGCTCAGAATCAAATCATCGACAGTCCAATCTCCCTGTCCAAAAACTGTGGGCGAAGCTTCAACCAAAGGAGGAATCAACCCCAAATATATTTCTTTATATTGTACAATTTCTTCGTCAGAGATAGGAAACTTACGAACCTTGACAAATAACTTGTGGATCCATTCTGGCAAAAACAGGTCCTCTTGGATAAGTTTGTCTCGGTTGTAGCATCTCAATAAGAAAAGCAACCAACATTGGTCTTGCAATTGCAGTTCTAAGATAGCATCGTAGTCCATAACTCCAAATCCGATGAGGAGCCCTTGCTGAAAGTTGATGTCTTTCTTGTACACACTCTTCAATGTGTAAAGATGGCTCTTGTATGTGGCCAACAATTCCTTTTCCTTTCTCTTGAGTAACTTAACTGCATTTGTCAATATTTGTTTCTGTGAGTTTAAGTATACTCTGATAGTTTCCACTGTTCTAGTCTTATCAGAGTCTGGGATGTTTATAAGTTGTGCTTTTTGTTCTACTGCTTGTCTCAAATGGTTGATACCTGCTAACTTTATTCTTACGCTTGGTTTGTCTTCCCATTTGTTTTTAACCAAGTATTCGAAAACCTCAATCAAGTTTTCTGGCACTGTAGTTTTAGAGATAAAGAATAAAAGCGAGTCGTCTTCTGAATCTTGTGTTTGGGTAGTACTATTGTTATCCACTACTGACATAGTATAGTCGTTGAAGCTTGGTAATTTTATTCCCCAGCTTTTCATTCCTTCTAATATATGTTGAGGAACTTTGATTTTCAACGCTGCACTATCGGCACTATTTTCAGGTAAACAGAATCCGTATCCCAAGAGTAATTCTTCGTTTCCTTTCATTCCATAATTGTTAAATACTTCAGAGCCAGGGCTGGCTGTTCCTTCGCTTCTGAAACTGAAGTATCCTGGTTCTGTGACGTCCCAGTCAACTTTGGCTTGAGGGTTATGATTGAGAAGATCAATCAACGGAAGCAACATCATCTCATCTTGCTCAACATCATATTGCAAAGACTCTTTTAATAAGTACGCAGGAAATGATCTCGACTTCAATATACTAGAAGCCCATAAATAATTAGGGAAACTGGTCCAGTTCGCAAAATCATCTGGTACGTTCAAGTACTTGTACATATCCTCATCAGTATAAAATTTGTACTCATAGTAAAATTTCATGTTGAGGAAATGGTTGGTAGGCTTTTCAATAGCTTCAGGAATCTCGCTAATAACCTTGAACCATTCCTCAATAACCTGGAAAAGGTTCAATTTAAGAGAATTACCCAAATTGCTACCTTTCAAGAGTATTTTATGTTGAGGAGACCAAACATGAGGCAGATTTATCTGTTGCAAAGTAGGAAGCAATTGAATATAAGGCAGATGATAAACTGATTCAGACCTTACTTTTGACAAGAATAACTTCAAAAGACCATTTCTACTAGCAATCAGGAATTGGAAATATTCCTGAGCAGTTTTCCATGTTATAGCTAAACTAGCTGGGATCTTTATCTGATGGTTGATTATACTAGACTTGGATTCACCAACATCTTTTGACTGAACGACACCTATATTTCCCTGAGCGATTTCTATTATTTGCAAATCAGATGAAACTAATGCACCTTGAGACTCACACCATTGTACTAACCCCTCAAACTTCGACATACTTCAAGTTGAGCAAATTGATTATGAAGCAAGAGAAATTTTACGTTTAAAAATCAGGTTGAAAAAATTGTACTACAAGTCATTCCACTAATGATGATATCTAGAATTAGAGTGCCTTTGAGGCTTACAAGTCCAGCCAGAATGTTCTCCCCATCAGTGCGGTTTCTTTCTGCTGGTAGAAGAGTTTTCCAACAACAACCAGTTAAACCAACTGAGTCGAATTCCAATTCTACAGAAACTAAAAAGAGACCACTTAGTAGAGTTGCAATTGGAGGTAGTGCTGCCTCCAGTGGTAAGTTTGCAGGAGGAAACAGTATCGAGTTTGCTACTTGGAAGGCAGTCGTTGTATTGTTGGTTGTTGGAGGTGGGTTCAGTTACTGGTTTACTAATGAGAAGGAGAAGTTGAGATTGCAAAAGGAAACCGAGCTGAAGCAAGGATATGGAAAACCATTGATTGGAGGTCCATTTAACTTGATTGACCACCATGGTGAAGAATTCACCAACAAGAAGTTAGTGGGAGACAAATTCTCACTTGTTTACTTTGGATTTACTCACTGTCCTGATGTATGTCCTGATGAATTAGACAAATTGGGCGAAATGTTGGAGGCATTAGGTAAAGAGAATATCGAATTGCAATCACTCTTTATTACTTGTGACCCTGCTAGAGACACTCCTGAAGTGGTCAAACTTTACTTGGAAGACTTCCACCCATCTATTATTGGGCTTACAGGAACTTACGACAATGTGAAGAAGGCATGCAAACAATACCGTGTGTACTTCTCAACTCCACCTGAAGTGAAACCAGGACAAGATTACCTTGTGGACCACTCGATTTTCTTCTACCTCATGGATAAGGAAGGAAACTTTGTTGATGTTATCGGAAGAGAAGTTACTGCAGCCGAAGGTGTTGAAAAGATCAAGAAGCATATCGATGCGTTTGTACCAATTGGTGAAAGAGAAAAGAGAAAGGAGGGATGGTTGGGATTCTTATACAAGTAGATCTGAATCACTTACAACACCCATAAGAAAAATTATCCATGGAATGTTGTGTGTCTATTCTACTGTGAACTTAGGGGATGAATGTAAATAAATCTTGTACATATTTAACTAACTCAAAACTAATCTTCTGTATCCTCCGCAACTCTTACATTCTTCTTGGTGTTGCAACATCAATTCTTGAGCCTTGGTTGGATCTTCAACCTCCTCAGGTTCTGGCCAAGACAAGTACTCGTTCGAGTAGTTTGGCTGGTACCCTTCAGGTAAGATTTCCAATCTCTGACCGTATCTTGTCACCTTGTTCCAGTCACGGTGAACATTATACAAAGACTCACTCAAGTAGGCAAAACAACGTTGAAACATTTCTTGCGACAACTTGTTGTTCAATTGAGGTTTGAAGTTGGTGTATTCACTCCATGCTTGAGCAGGTTCCAGCAACACATAATCAGTTGCTCTCTTTACTGCCTTCATGAATTTCTTAACCTCAGTCTTGTGAGTAGCCAAGAATTCATCATTGACAATGTAAAGAATAGTGCAGAAGCAGCAGCATCCCAATTCAGCCAACTGGTCGATTCTCAACATTTGGACGTCTCCAACGTCTCTACCTGAGTCACGACAGTAGTGTTCCAATTCGACTTGTTGGACACATTCAATACCAATTCCAGCATCGATTGTTCCATCAATAATGAACTTAGCAACATTCATTCCACAACGAACAGCAGTGTAATCATCAGGAGTCATACCATAATGCTTGGTCAATTCGTCGATTTGGATCTTTCCAAATTCACCAACATATCCAATTCTCTTCCCCTTCAAGGATCTAAAGTCACTGGTGATTCCAGATCCTTTCAAGTAAAGAACCCCAGTGAATGGTTCGTCGAGCAAAGAACCAACCGAAGTTACAGGGAAACCACGAGCTTTTGCAGCCAACGTATGAACCATAGCCTTAAGTCCCATATCGATTTTACCACCACCAATTAATTCAGTAACATCTGAGGGATTGGAAGGTTCAAGCAAAGCAATATCTAACCCTTCATCCTTGAAGTAACCCTTAGTTTGTGCAATGTAAACTGGAATATGGTAGGGAGCAGCCTCCCAATTGAAACAGAATGTGATTTTACCCATTGTTAATTATGAAAGGAATTGGGATTGAAGGAAGTTCCTGCTATTTAAATACTATTTCAAACTAAATAGCTTAATCCCTATAAATGAATACTATTCCAAACTAAATAACAAACCCCCCCCATAAATGCATACTTGATTGATATTCTAACGCATTTTATAAGTGGAGACGTTAGCGCATAGGCTGCAAAAAAAAAATGGCACCAATAAAAGCATACGTCCTTGTAAGTGTATATTGGGTAAGAAGGTGGAAGAAGTGGTATGATGTGCCCCTTAGAATTTAGGTGAATGGAACACCCACGAGGAGTGATATTTAAATGAATAGAGGATGATTGGGTAGATGAATTGTGTAGAGTAATCTATCATTTGTTAGAGCTGGAAGAGGTCGATCGAAGTGAATTGAGAGAATTAATTAAGGGAGAAATAATCAGAGCAATATTCAGTGATTATACTTATTATAGATATCTTTTTAGTTGTGAATATTATGTTGGGTGAATAGACATCTAATCCTTGGTTAATGATTATTTAAGAATGCTTTGACTTGGCAGCTATTGGGAGTCGAAAGTTGAGAGTTGAGAGTTGAGAGTTGAGAGTTGAGAGTTGGATAGTTACAAAATGTGGCAGTGCCATATTCAAATGAGACATACATTGAGGAGAATATGATCCTATAGACATCAAATTTGTCAACATCTCGATAAGATTTGCAACATTAAGAGTTCTAAGAGAATATTTCTCAACGATCTACCAAAATGACATATGCACAAGAGATTTTAGATTATCCATTCATAATTGAATGATTTCAAATGAAGATATTTCAACTCACCTTGTTCAATTAAACTAGAAATCACACCTATCAATTCTATTACACGCTCGACAATTGATTTATTCATACCTCCTCATTAACTCACACCCTCACTCCTATCCAATTGCTCCTAATGTAAATCTCCAGATTTCGCACTCCCCCTCCTCAAACTCAACAATCTCTTATCAGAATTGAATTAAATAAGTCACAGCTTGTATCAGATGACACTTACGACAGAACAAGTATCCACGTTTAACACTGAAGGTTTACTTTGTATTCCTAATTTCCTCACTCCGCAAGAGACAACTGCATTGTTGGATCGGTCTCGTGGTTTACTTTCTGAATTTGATTATTCAAGTCATCCTAAACTGCAGTTTGGGGTTGAAGATGATAACCATATTGGAGACCAATACTTCTTTGATTCAGGTGATAAGGTAAGTTACTTCTTAGACACAGATGCAATAAGCCCAGAAGGAGAATTGAACTACCCTAAAGAACAGGCAGTTAACAAGATCGGCCATGGCCTCCACTTAAAGGAACCTATTTTTGAGAAGATCACCTTCGATGAGAGAGTAAAGGGAATTGCCGAGTCATTATCATACAAGGACCCTCGAGTATTACAGAGTATGTGTATTTTCAAGCAACCAGTTGGCGATGACAAGAAACAGAGAACCAATGCTGTACCATCTCATACTGATGCAACGTTTTTGTATACAGAACCCTCATCTGCCCTCGGATTCTGGTTTGCATTGGAAGACTGTACAAAAGAGAATGGGTGTCTTTCATATAACCCAGGAACTCATAAAACGTTCCCATTAACAAAACGTTTTGTAAAGAATCCAGAAAACAAAGGATGCTCTTTTGAGCCTTTGGAACATGGTGAGGTACCAGAAGATAAACCAGAAGATTATAAGTTGGTCGAATGCAAGGCGGGATCTTTGGTCTTGATCAACCACTCAGTCTTACATAAACTGGAAGATAACATAAGTGATAAGTCAAGATACGTATATGCATTCCACTTGATAGAAGGTGAAACCGTCTATGACCAGAAGAATTGGCTACAGATTCCTGTGACTGGGGGATGCGATTTTGCAAAGTTGTATTAAGGGAGAAGCAAATCAATAAGGATTGCAATAGCAAAAGAACTAAAAATGCAATTGAATGAAATATACGCCCAAGAAAGTACTCATTTGTAGTAATTGAAATAAAAATCTTTAGTAACATTCCAACTTGCAAGTGCTGTTGTTAGAGATACTTTCCACCATGGTCTAGTTATCCTTGGTTCACCTTTAGATGGCTGCAAAATACTACAAAAACATAGACTTCTAATTTACTTCATCTATAAACCTGCTAGCCTCACTCCTCAAATCACTGATTGGAAACCTCGAACCTTTTGTCGTTGTATTTTAAAATCAAACAAATCTTTACGCAAAGGTTTGCTCATTTTGAAACTCGCAGTGAGCTCGTTATACTCTTGATCTCGATCTCTGGTATCTGCCCCGAACTTGTCAAACAAGTGCGTTCGTTCTTTTGCATGGAGCTGGGTGTACTTCTTTGTAAGATAATACTCTACTAAGATTTCAGGGTTATCTAATAACAGGAGTATATCCTCTTCGGTCATGACTGCTACTCGAAGCATTATATCGTCTCTTTCCATCGGTAAAGAGTATGGAGGTCTTCGAAATATCTTTTTAAGATGTTCTTCTTTCACCCATAAACTTAGTCCTTCAATGTAATACCACCCGTAATATTCTATTGCAGCTATACCTCGTTTGTATTGAAATATTAATCTTTCGGTGATATTGGCTGGGATGTAGTAGGGAACTCCACCTAACATGGAGTACCTAAGAGGTGATATTTGCTCAAATTTATAGAAATGCTTGCGGCGATCATTGAATACTTCTCCAGCACATGCAATACCCAAAGCTCCATCTTTGTAGTCTTTGTCTAATTCGGCAGTACTTTTAGCAAGAGCTGTAATGTCAATATATATCCCCGTCTCAACATCGATGAACCGGGCATCTATATGATTGTCTTTTTTGGAAATTCCTCTATTGTGAATGAAGCTTCCAATATCAATCAAGTACTTCCCGTATCCTTCTGTAGGATCTTCAAGGACCAACGTTTGATTGAATTTGCGAGCTAATCGTGTGAGCTCGCTGATTGGCATTATAACGTCAATGTCATTGTCATAGGGGAACATTAGCCCGTTCCAGTACCATGATAATAATGGTCCATAAGCAATCCACAGAACAAACCCCTTTTCTTCTGTGAATCTGCTCCAGTTACGTAGCAAACGGTCTAAAATGATATTGGTCCGTTCTGTCATCTCTTGTTCAGTCCATCCTTCTCTTTGATACTTTAATCCAGCATCAAAAAACCGGTAGTCGTAATGCCACCCATTATCCTTATCCAAGTTCTTGTCATCATCCGTTCTATAGGTAGCCAACTTAAAATACATTGGTTCATTCTCGTCATTAAACTGCAGACACCATTTTAACCCCTCGTAAAAAGACTTATCAGTAACTGTATCTAACATTGGCTTCTCTAGCTGAGTCTTTATATCTTCAGTGTAAAACATTTCACTTGTGAGATTCAATTCCCTTGATGTCATTCCTTTTTGGTGCAGTGAACGATAAACCCCATGTATGTCTTCTGCTTTTGTTAAGTTAGTTGGCTTAATAGTATGTTTCAACATATCCCACGCTTTCAAATGACTTATCTCCTTCTCTGCAAACGAGTCAGGATTCAAACGGTAATCGATTGAAAAGTGGGTAATCAAGTCGGTGTGAATCATCCGTTTTGAGTTCTGTTGATCAATGTCAAACTCGTATGTACCTCCACCCTTATTCAAAATAAGCAACTTGTATGGACTCGGTTGGTGTGTCATTGTAAACGATTTAGCATTGTATACTCTAAAATCATGCAACGGGCGGTCTTTATGCTTCAAATGGGCATGTACGACTGCACCAGGCAACTGCTCTCTGGTATACCCTAACTTGTCCAATAACCCCTCGTCTACCTGTCCATTTGGAATACAAAAGTACAGAGGATCCATTTTATTTTTAGTACTCTCTGCAATAGTCTGACACTTCATCCTATCCTCGATAGGTTTCCTCAAATCCTCATTTAATGAGGTCAAATCAACCCAATCTGCCCAATTGAATGGAAGTTTTTTTGGCTGCAAATGTTGTCTTCTCACTTCATTTAAGTAAACTGCGAGCGTAAATCTAGGGTCATAGAACAACTCATTCTTAGTTATCCATGATTCACTCGACCCTGGAAGGAACTTGTGTATAGAAATATTAAAGGTGGTAGCTGTCAATTGTGTGTGAGCCATCCAATACTTATCGCTGCGGTCTACTTGTGCGACTTTCATCTCAACCTCCTGGTCAAATGTTACATTAACCTTGCTTTGAACGGCTGCAAAATCATACTTAGATGTGATGTATAAGAAATTCACAAGAAGAAGTAGTAGCAATATAGCCTTGTAATTCTGAATTGAAATCATTGTCCGTCAAACCAAGGAACCCCGTTTGAATATATAATAAAGTGGCTACTTCAACTTCGGTCTTTTCAAGCTAACTCATGCAGGTTCGTCTGTATCAAAATCGAGTGTGCTAAACCCAACATCTTCATTTCTGATATTCGTAGCATTCAGTGAAATTCATCAGATTTGTTTGGGAAGTATGTATGCAGCAAACAACATTTGGCTGCAACAGAGTGTTTTCTTTTAATAGGTGAACGATCCTACTGGAGAAGGATCGTTGAAGGTAAGGTACTATGGAAATAAGAAGTAGTAGATGAAATAAAATTTGAATCATCTCTAGGTTGACAGCAGTCTTTAGATACCGTTGTATAATAAATTTTCAGTAAGGAAGCTATGAATAGAATTGAGATAGGTTTTGCCGTGCATGTCATGACGTGGTTTTACTCGTCTATGCAATTCTATGCAATGTAATATTCAATTTAATAGGTAATACGTATCTGTTGAAAGTTGTGAAGGCGAGAGTCTTAAAATAAGTCAACTTTCTTTTACCAAGAATGAGGTGATGTTTATTTTGATTCAGATGTGAAGTGAATTAAATCACTTGTGTTAAGGAACCTTATTCTACACGCTAAACGTAAATAATAGATGGATTATTGTAGTAATCAAGTTGTGAATATTTAAAATAGAAGTTCACTACAACATTCTCTGCAAAAAGCTAAACAATAGAGATGAGATTAATTTTAATAATGAATATAATTTGCAACCATGCGAAATATCAGTCTACAACGAGCGAAGCTCACATTATAATTTTTTAATGAGTTTATTAACTAGTAATGCATATTTCCCTAACCTTTCCTAGCAAGTCGAATGACTAGCCTTATTCACCAACTGTCCCTGCCAGCTGTAATATTTGGACATATCCACATGGTGTTTTGTCCCGTTTCCAGCTTCATACATGGAGCATCCATACATCAGAGCATATGGAGGTGTGTACAAATGCAAACTCACCGAGTAGTCGTCGAGAGGGTTGGATATCTTGTGCAATCCGATGTCATCAGAGATATATCCTACTGTGTCTCTGTTTAATGTAGTGTGCTGTTTTGCTTGCATAGCTTTACCAGGTCCTTCAGGTAAGTCGTACAAAGACTCTACTAACAGTCCCTTCAAGATCTTCATGCAGCAGTGAGCGTTAGCATGGTCGTGAATCGCACTAGCCTTTCCAGGTGACCACACGAGTATGAGCAAATTAGCATTACCGTTGATATTGATGATCCCATTGCGCAGATAATTGCGCGATGCATCGTGCAAAGCCAAATGCTGCCAATCAAGCTCGTCCGAGGTATACAGCTCCATAATTTCCTTGACCTTGGTGATATCAATATCCTCCAGCGATAAACCATGCTCAGTTCCAAGTAACTCCTTCAACTCATCGATAAGCTTTCCAAACTTAGAGTGCGCAGGAAGATCTATAGTTGTAGCCATCACATCTATTTGTGGTGCGAGCATCAGCACCAGCTTGAATGTGCGAGGAGTGGAGCAGCGCAGCAGCAACAGCACACTCTCAGAAGTATGCAAATCTCTTTGTGAAGCCAGTAATGTTAACATCTTTGTTGATTGTAGCTTTCCAAGATTAAGTGGGAATTGACTCAAATTTATACTATTGCATCCGCCACTATTGCATTTTGGGTCTTCAGCGTATATGTGACTAAATATTGCCAAAATAAGGAAAAGGTGGGCGGGCATGACCCGGATCTTAGCTGGCCAATTAGACGACAGCTGTCCAAAAGAGGTTAACCCGTAGGGGCCGACAACATACCATTTTGATAGCAACACTGACACAAAAATAAGGGCCGACAGTGCTTCAATGTTTAACAATGCCTCCTTCTCTAATTGTTACCTGATATTCGTGATGTCTTTTCTTACCTGTAGGATTATGTAGATAAGCCTTGTGTAGGTCGCGGGTGAGCCTTGGCCAAGGTCGGGCATGGTCGGGGGCTCAATTAGTTTTGATGGGGGTTCATTTTTGAAAGGTGATCAAAAGTTGAGAAGAGGTCCTGATCAGATAAGCAACCCCACTCTGGAGGTTGTGTTTCTGCGAGCAACAGTTTTTATTTTGAGACCGTGACTCTGATAACCACTGAGGTGTGAGAGGTGGAGAATGGTATTCAAATCCAGGGTGCGATGTGCGTCGTGTCATCTCGAAAGTTGTCTAACCTTTCTAAGGTTACAAAAGTAGATGAAATTTTTAGTTATTGACAGCCGTTTGTGATTACACTCTTTGTGAGTTAAAGCCATGGCTACAACTATGCCATCCCTTAAACGTGGTCAATGATGCAATATAATCAGTTGAATTTTGCAGCCAAGCATACAGGGTGCTAGTTCTTAACTTAGTCAAGATTATTTGTCCAGCTGTATTTATTATTAAGACTATTGATTTATTCTGGTTATGAAATAGATTATTTGAATCGTATAGTAGGCCATTTAATTTCATTATGACTTTAATAAAAGTAATGTCGGCTGTGCTTTAAAGTGTCGGCTAATAATGAAGATTGAATGGTTGATTGTAGGGGGGAGGGGGAGGTTTCGGATGGATGATAAATATTCATCTTCAATTTTGCAGCTAAACAAAATCATGAGAATATCTATTGAAATAAGTTGAACAAGCAAAGACTATATTTCTCTAGGAGGTACTCTACTTAATAATAGTAATTACACAGGACTCTTCTTGAGATTGTCTCATAAACATAATCTTCGTTTGCATTAATAGTAGATATCCAGCTTTTATTCTTGTATAAAATATAGATGTTATCCATATGCTGAAGTTAATGTTCTGGAATAAGACTAGCCCTTCTTCTAGTGGTTAGCACAACATAAAAACCCTGCCATGCCCATCTTTAAGTCACAACTAGACTAGGACGCGTTAATTAATTTAGTGTGGTAAGTAAAACTCACACATTCTCACAATAAATCTACCACATTAAAGCACACTATAAAAGTACCACATGTAGAATAACATTCAAAACACGATCACTACCATTAAATGAAGCAAGCAACCAAGTGCTCTAACTGTTCACGGCTGAGGGTGAGGTGTTTATATGGGAATGACAAGTCTTGTAAGAAGTGTTTGAAGTATCTGACACCTAAATGTTGTGACAAGCCTCCTCCGCGGATAGTAGTTAATGTTATGGATGCGCTAGAAACCAGGGATATGATTAGATTGGGAGGTTCAGTGGTTGTGGTTCAAGAAGTTACCGCTCCTGAGGCTGTAGCTCAAGAAGTTTCAGCTCCAGTTCAAGACCAAACAGTTAGTTCTGAATTTACTACGGAAACTGAGAAAGGCCGCCTAAGCGCACCAATTGAACCTGTGGGAGCAATTGTTTCACAAGGTGAAACTGTGTCAGCAACTGCATGTGTTCCAGGTTACATTAACTCCTCTGAGGTAACACATAATATGAATACTCCACATGCATCTCTAGTCTCAGCCTCGACAGACACAAATCCATCAATTGCACCATTTATTGCGCATACCTCAACATACGCAAATTCAATTGCGAACTCATCAGAAAGCGCTCCATACAACCCAAACACGCAATACACTCAATCCGTCTACTATCATGATCAATTTCCAACAATACCTGAGGTGCTATTCAGAATTGATAGAAGATTGAGAAACATGGAGAGTCTACTTGAAGTAAACACAAACGAAAGGATTCGGATTTTGGAAGCCAGTTTCAATAAAAGGTGCAACGATTTGGAAGATCAGTTTTATGCTAGGATAATCAACTTGGAATATTATCTCCAAGGTATGAATTCAAGGCAGATAGCAACTAATAGCACTTCCTATCGAAGTGAGGTATCGCGTCAATTCCCAACACTGCATCACTCAGAGCACCCCACACCCTCACAACCTCAGCAATAGATAACCTATTGTAAATACAACAAAAAAGAGTACTTATCAGAAGCAAACGAAATAGGAATAGGAATAGGAGTTCCGTAATTGGTATCAAGATCCAGTCGTTAAGGATTAATAGAAAGGGTAAGGTGTTATGATATAGAAAATAATGAAATACTACGAATAAAATAATGAAATAAAAGAGAACACAGAAAAGAGTATAGCTAAGATAACAGAACACCAGCAGCAACAATAATAAGATAACAGGATACCACCAAGTAGACGGATCAGTAAAAATAGCCCTACAGCGAGTACAATACTCAAAACAGGTTTCGTGAAACCATACCCATATCAAGATAGCTTTTAAAAAGAAATTTTAATGCACTTTGGAAAGAGTCTAATGCTGCCCGTGTCTCACTCGGATACCCTAAGTTTGACTCCGTAACCAACATAGTTGGACATCGAAGCAACTATAGAGAAAGCAAGTGAAAGACAAACGTAGACTATAGATGATAAAGTTGAATAGAATGAATAATAGTATTTTGAACTTACCGAGGCCATACTTCTCATACATACTGTCAAACGAACCCAATACACAACACTCTAAAATCACAAGTACCAGTACAAGTGGAGAAGATCAACACCTTTAATGGGGCTTTTGTACGGCACTTCAATACCCGAACCTAAGTCGGCCATACGTCTAGACCATATTGCGGCATGGGCCCAAAAATTTTGTTAGTCATCCCTAAATCCTGATGAAAAATTTGCTATTAAATACAGCTGTCCTCGCCCAATCTCTTGTCCAGCAATAATCACCATCAATCAACTCGAAAACATCGACCTACGCTGTTTTCCTAGCTTTCAAACAGTTGCAAATATTATATAGGACATTTGACGTACTTGACGTACCCCGTATTTTGCAACCATCCATCTAACGGTTCTCAATCACATCATCATCAACTGTGGTAGAGCCACAATTTTTTGGATTAAATTTCTTATTTCTTTTTTGGTGATTTCCATTTATGGCTTCTATGTCGGATTTATCATCTACGACCATGAATTCGATTGGTCCTAAGGCTACTCTTCAGTCAGACGGTACTAGGTATGAGAAGAGTAGTAGTCTATTGAGGTTGTTGGACGATAAGTTGGTGACTAATTTCACTCCGGTGTACTTTGTTACGGTTATGGGGTTGGGTATCTGCGCTAATATATTGAGTAACTTTCCATACCCTGCGCATTGGTTGCAAATTTGTTCATATATATTCTTTGGCCTTGCTGCTGTTACGTTTTCAACTACGACTGGGTTATTTATCGTTGCTTGTTTTAGGGACAAGAGTCGTTGCGCAAAGTACCTTTTAGATCCTTCGCAGTCGGTGTTTATGGGATGCTATGCTATGGGATACAATACTTTGGTCAACTATGTGTACTTTTTGTCAAAAGATACAAAGCATGGAATCATTGGTGTTTTTATTATGTGGTGGATAGCTGTGATCATGTCAGTTTACACTGCATGTTTCGTCTTCTACTACTCGTGTCTCGGTAGATTGAACTCGAAGTACCTGAAGTCACAAGAACTCAAAGATATACAGCTTACATTGTTATTACCCTTGGTTACCCTCACAGTTGCTGCTCTGTCTGGTAATATATTCGCATTGGACTTGCCAACACTCAAACTGACTGTGTTGACCCTCACCATCTGCTTCATTCTCTGGGCTGTTGCCGTGGTGATGGGTTTCATGCTTGTTACTATCTACATGTACAAGATGTTGGTATTCAAGACTCCACAAACAAACGCTGTCTTTACCATGTTCTTACCTATTGGTTTCTTGGGTCAAGGGTCTTATGGTATCTTGCTTTTGGGCGATAACTTGTACAAGCTTATTTCAAAGAGCGATTTACTGCCTGAGTACTTCCAATTCTGGACACTCACCACAACAAGCAATGAAGCCTTGCATATCATCGGCAGCATTGCTGTCATGGTCTGCTCCCTCGCAGGACTCTTTCTCATTTCTTTCGGATACTTTATGTCCTTCATCGCAATCATGGCAACTCTTTCCAAGGTAAAACCATTCTCATCTACACCAAACTCAACACTCACAAAGCATGGACTCATTAAATTCTCAAAGGGCTTCTGGTCAATGACTTTCCCTATGGGAACAATGTCATTGGGGAATACTGAGTTCTACCGTTTATTCGGTGAAGGCTTTGTATTCTTCAAGGTCATGGGAACAATATACGCAATGGCCATGTTGCTTATAACCATCACTTGCATTATTGGAGTCTTCTACAGATTCATGATGATGATAAACCCAAAGCCTGTCAAAGAGAAAGAACAGGTATAGCATTTCATATAATAAGCATAACGAATAGATAATAATATACAAGTAATAGCACGTGCACATGAACAAAAGGAAGTATACCACCATAGTTGGATCTGCAAATAAAACCTTTTAAAAGCAAGCCAATTCCGCCACTTATATCATTGCGTCTTTACTGGCAATACCCATTTTTGACGTTGAAATTGACACCTACAAGTGTGGCAGATGAAAAATACATCAAAAGTGAAAAAACATCGTCCATGCACCCTGTTGAATCACAACTACAGTCACAGTCACCATCTGATGTAGATTCCATTGCGTCGATAGCAAAGAATGTAGAGATCGAGGGCTCTTTCTTGGTGAGGGTTGTAGTGTTGTTGGACGATGCTTTGATCACTAACTTTACGCCTGCTTTCTTTGTTTGTGTTATGGGGTTGGGGATCACTGCTAACATTCTTAGCAACTTCCCTTACCCAGCACATTGGTTGCAAGTATGTTCATACATATTCTTTGCACTTGCTTCGTCGATATTTGCGGCGTCAACTACATTTTTCATCATCGCATGTTGCAGAGATCGGGAGCGTTTGATAATGTACAATCTTGACATTTCGCAGTCGATTTTCATGGGTTGTGTGGCAATGGGATACACAACTTTAGTCAATTACATATACTTCTTGGCCAAGGATACTCGACATGGCATTATAGCTGTGTTTGTATTGTGGTGGATAGCCGTGATTTTGTCCTTGTACACTGCTTGTATCATCTTCTACTATTCATATATTGCAAAATTCCCACGCTCTAGACATGTGAGGAAGAGCACCTTGAAAGATTTTCAACTTCCCTTGATGATGCCATTGGTTACTTTGACAGTCGCAGCTCTGTCAGGGAACCTCTTCTTACTTGAGTTACCAACAACTAAGCTCAAGGTGCTAACCCTAACAGTTTCATTTGTCTTGTGGGCTGTTGCTGTTGTACTAGGCTTTATGATAGTAACCATTTTCGTGTGCAAGATGATCTTGCACAAGATTCCACTGACAGATCTCATCTTCTCTATGTTTCTCCCAGTGGGATTCATGGGCCAAGCAGCATACGGGATTTTGCTCACAGGAAACAACTTATTTATTCTCATATCCGAATCACTGCTACCAGCCCAGTACTTTAAGTTCTGGCCACTCAAAACAACAAGCTCAGAGTTGCCATACGTGATTGGAACTATGCCATTAATGGCTTGTGGCCTCGTAGGACTTTTCCTACTTGCATTCGGCTACTTCACCACATTTCTAGCAGTCATCTCTGTACTTTCCAAAACAAAACCTTTTGCAACCACTCCAAACAAGGCTCATACAAAATACGGTTACATAAAATTCTTTAAAGGATTCTGGTCAATGACGTTTCCTTTAGGTACTATGTCTTTAGGTAATACAGAATTTTACAGAATATTCGGTGAAGGGTTTGTCTTTTTCAGGGCCGTGGGTGCCCTATACGCTGTTGCCTTAATCTGTATTGCTGTCGGCTGCGTTATCGGCATTCTCTACAAACTCTTGGTTCTACTTAAAAGAGCAGGACGAACGGATAAACAGCATTAGTAAGTGGTATAACAATAGGATTGAAGGAACATTAAACAACAATTCGGAGTTGCTACAAACTAACCGATTCTCAAATTAAACGGACCAAGGGAGCATACTAGTGGCCAAAAAAAGCCGAAGGAAGCGGATTTATAATACAAAACACCGACTACACAATTCACCCCACACTGTTTAAGTGTTCCCTTGCCAAGAAGGTAATTGGAATCCTGTGATTGGTACACATAGTGCATTTAATCGATTCCATGGGGTACGGCATTAAGTACCTTTCAGAGGTGTCAATTCACTGATGCTCAGTTTCAACGTGAGGAACCACAATTCACAAAAAAATTGAGTGCTATAGACATGATACTTTTGCCACTGTATTGAGACACCAAGTTCTCCTCACCGAGGAAGAGGCGGTCCGTTTTTCCCATGTATGGCTGCAAACACTAGTTAGTTTGTAAGCGATGGGGTAGAGTAGCTAGCTCCGCATATCACGTGAATAACTTAGGTCGGTTTATAACTTTTATATTGCGGTAATGATCTTTATATATTCCGACCATGCGTAAACGGCTGTAGTCACGTGCGGAGTTGACAGGGTTTCCACGGTTAAAGAGTCATATAAGCACGGAGTACATATTACTCCGTTCCACTATAGAATTCCGGTAGTCATCGCTTCGCCATATAAAGGTAAGTCATTTGGCATATCAAGTTGATGATTTTGATTAGAAATTGAAAAAATTGTTGACTACCCCAGATTATATAGCAACCTCCCATCAAAACAAAACCCAAGATTAAACTGGAATGACACTAGAACTTACGCCTACAGACTCTACCGAATTTGAGGAAGCGATCAAGTCGACTCAGATGTTAGCGATTAAAAATAAAGACTTCCAGAAGAGTGCGTTCAGGCGAGTCATGCATGCATTGGACGACTTGCTCGTTGAAAAGTTCTCTCCTGGATACTTTGCAATTACTATGGGGTTGGGTATCAGTGGTAATATACTAAGTAATTTCCCATACCCAGCTAACTGGATGCAAATAATTTCGCACATCTTCTTTGGTCTTGCATGCATAGCGTTTTTAACGTGCAATATCCTCTATGTGATTGCTTGCTTGCGAGATTCAGAAAGGTTCCGACAATTCAACTTTGATTTTTCACAGTCGGTTTATATGGGGTGTCATGCTATGGGGTTCGTGACATTGGTGAATTACACCAGTTTCTTAACTGAAGACGTCAAGCATGGTGCTATTGGTATGTTTTTGTTGTGGTGGGTAGCAGTAATATTCTCCATGTACAATGCATTTATCATCTTCTACTACTCCTACATGGCGAAGATTTCTAGTAGTAAGCACACCAAGACCTTCACCTTGGAGGATTTCAACTTCACCTTGATGTTGCCAGTGGTCACCCTTATTGTTGTTTCACTGGCAGGTAACACTTTCTTGTTAAGATTACCCACAACAAACTTAAAAGTGCTAACACTTGTAACACTGTTCCTCCTCTGGTGCATAGGTTACGCCGTAGGAGCTGTGATCTACATCATGTACATGTACAGATTAATCATCCACAAAGTCCCTTCAACAGGAGCAGTATTTTCAATGTTCTTGCCAATTGGATTTGCGGGGCAAGGTGCATATGGAATCTTGCTCATGGGAAGCAATGCATACGAACTCATATCGTCGGCACCGATACTGCCCAGCTACTACAAGTTTTGGTCTTACTCCACAAGTGCACCTGAAATACCTCACATTATTGGAACGATTGTTCTTATGAATCTATCTCTCGCTGGACTTTTCCTTATTGGCTTCGGCTACTTCAACACTTTCTTAGCTGTCACTACAGTTCTTTCAAAAATTAAACCCTTTGCTAGAACTCCAAGCCTCACACACACAAAATACGGTTACATCAAGTATTTCAGAGGCTTCTGGTCAATGACTTTCCCTTTGGGAACTATGTCTTTAGGAAACGCAGAATTCTACAGAATCTTTGGTAATGGATTTGGATTCTTTAGAGTGATGAGCGCAATTTACGCAACGGCAACAGTACTTATTACTATTTTCAGCTTTATTGGACTTATGTATAAATTGTTTATTTTGGTATGGAGAGCAATTTACCCAAAACTAGAAGAAAAGGTATAAACTAGCATATTTATTAAAATTAACTTGATCAAAAACTAAAAATCTTCAACCGTAGATGATCTTCTAAATCGTGAACTACGCCTTAATGGCACTGTATTTAGCGTGTTCTTTCTTACAATTTACCCACGACTTTGCGACATCTTCAAGACCCTCTGCTTTTGGAAGTGGCTGCGAATTTTGCACCCAAAATGTGATACAAACCAATGAAAAGGCGTGAAATGAACCGCTTAAATGTTCTAGTTGTTGCTTGTTGACTTTCTCCTGTTCATAATTCTTATCATTATATGGAAGGGAATTATATCTGTTGTCACCAGAAATATAACCCTTGGATAAACCTATCTGAGATTGGAAACTATCAGTAATGATTAGGCTACTATAGAAACTTTGAATATTTCCTTCTATACTAATGTTAATTACGTGGTAAATTAAGCTTATTTAGACTTTGTTGACCTACCTTGCAATTCAATGTACACCTACCATGGTGTAACTAATTAAGACAGCTCAATTGCTATATTTTCAACACAGGTAGTAGCTGCAAACTTGTATTGTTAGTTGCAGGGTCAAAAAAACACATGCTTAAATCTCCTCCCTTATAAAACCTTAACAAGCTTAAATTTTAGGTTTTCAATTCTTTCAGTTTCCTTCGGAGATGCTCCCTCCTTAAATATTCGTACGCTTAAACTACTATTAAGTACAGACAGACGCTTAAGTTCATAGACTTTACTATTGCCAATCAATTGCATCGTTTAATTTTCCTGTAGTTATATTTCCTTCCACTGTTCAACAATGTTGTTGGGGTGATTTTAGGATGTCAATCAACTGCTCCTCAAAGTTTACGAAATTGAACTAACTAAGTGCTGTCATTTCCAGTGATGCACAAAGGCGTATCTACCAGTATATAACTGAGGGCATTGCTCAATAAATATATGTATAAAAAACAAGGCTCAATATGAGTAATTTAATGAACTTTCTGGGGGAGAGCAAAGATCAAAGTCATGTTAAGTTAACAGCAAGGTTCCCTACGGAAGTGATAGTTGAGGTAATTAGTTGGCTACCAAAGGAAAGACTTAGGTTATTATTCGGCATCCCAAACATAGGAGACTTTGCTTTTGACAAATACTATTCTAAAGTTTTTGTTTCAATGTCTTTTTTGAAGAATTTCAGACATGAACACCACAATCACAACGAAAACCCTAGGGACCAAAAAGTTGGTATTCTGATTTCAGACTTGGTCAAGGTTTCAGAGATGAAGCAAGGTGGATATAAACCAGATTTAATTGCGATAGACCTGTTTTCGGCATGGCACTTGCACGAAAGCTATCCACAAGTTTTGCAAAACGCGAAGGCGATTGAAATTTGTGTTGATGGCCGTACTTTCTTGAACCCAAATTGCGTAAACTTCATCAATTCCTTGGATAGCTTACATTATTCTATTCTGAGAATAGAATATGATGATTATCAAGTATCGAGGGAAAACCTTAAAATACCCAAAGCACCTAGTGTTTACTTCTACTATAAACTACCTAATGATGTTATCTTACCTCCAGGAATAAAAACTTTAGTGATTGGTGACGAACTCTTCAAGAAAGTTAGACCCGAATTAGAGGAATTGGTACAACTTAAAGCACCTATCCAACCTAAACACTATAAAAACTTACCAAAGAACTTGATAAGCCTTGAAGTTAATTATCGCATTGATGAACCTATTAAAATATATTGTCCTCATTTACGTACGCTTATAATTTCGGCAGGAGATGTCAGAGTGTTAGACTTCTCATACTTGACTAAGTTACAAACTTTGAAGTTGGAACTGAATGGTTCTGTTGAACTCATCAAGTTTTCTAAAGGGCTTGAGGTACTTCACTTATCTAGTTATTCCGATTTTGAACAGGCGATCGGTTTCCAGTATTCAGGCGATCTGTCTACATACTTTACTTTCCCTGAAACCTTGAAAGAATTGAAGGTTTATGGTGAATATTCAAATAAAACATCGTCTTCAGAATTCTTTGTTGCAGATATTGATCTTCCACGGGCTTTAAAAAGGCTTGAAGTAGATGGTCTCAAAATTGAACCGCATCAAGTCAGATTACCTGGAACGTTAAAGGAGGTAAACTTGAACTCAGTGCTAAGCTTAGAAGGAATTTTATGGCCATTAAAGCTCGATAAGTTAACACTTTCCATAGGGCTGGACAATATTGAAGGTAGTAACTTGAAAGATTTGAAGAAGTTAAGCTTATTGGCGATATCCAACGCTCATACAGATAAACGTGTGCAACACACTATACATTCTAGTGAAATCGAATTACCTCCAAATGTTGAGGAGATACGCTCAGATGTTATACGTAGATTATTTAAGAGTTCTCCTGAGAATCTCAAATATCAGACTCACCCTCGAAAGTTCGAGTGCCCTTCACCAAGTGACCCTCTTCATTATTTAAAGGACGTGATACCTTCGAGTACGCAAGAGTTGAATATCAAGAACCAAGACGGGTTCGTGAATTGGCCAGATGAAGAGATCAATTTAGAGTTTCCTCACCTTGATATATTGAGGTTCGAAGGAAACGGTGGTGAGCCTAAGTTGAGATTTAATGCTTGTGAGATGTTAACCCACTTGGAAATTCATTCAATTGAACTTGAAGAATTTCTGTGGGACAATTTACCTAGTAGCGTTGAGCGCTTCTTTATTAGTGAATCTAGAATTCTGAAGATTACTGGAGACATAACAAGATTGAATAAGATTGTGGAAATGACCTTAGAGAGACTTTCAGTAGGTAATTATTTTAGTACTGAATTTAAAGTTCCAAGCTCTTTGGAATATCTCATCATAACACTGTGCAACTTGTCAAACTTCGGTGGTCTTGGCTTAGGACCAAAAATGAGATTCATAAAGTTGATTTCTAATTACGGTTTGACTACTGGAAATATCGCTGATGTATGCAAAGCATTAGATTCGAATGAAAATACTGGTACAAAAGGTGTTATTGTTTGGTTGAGCGAAATAGATGAAAATGAGTTGCAAACCCACATTGAATCAAGGATATTAATGCCTATTGGTAGATAATTAAAGTGTACATTGTGTTTTGACCTAGGAGTTTTATTTTTATTTATCGTATATCAAGTATGAACTGACTAATGTCTACAAATCCTACCCCCCAAGCAATTAATTGATTTATTTATGTGTAAAATTTATTATCTTAATTACAATCCCAATATAAACTGATAAAACATTAAATTTGAAGTACTTCAAGTGATCCCTTAAAATTCACATATATGTATTTAAGTTCTTTGAGTGTTCCTTCTACTTTTATAAGTCACTAATGCTGTCAATGCATTTATTTTCGCAAATGTTACATCTTAAATTCTGAGATTTCTCTCGTACCTTTTGTAAATGCAGTGTCATCATCCTTCAGGTTTCCTGAATCCTTGACAGAATTGACGATTAGGGGTAACTTTTCTAGCAAAACTTCATTTGCTGAATTCTTTGTTGGAGACATTGAACTTCCATCTTCATTAGAACGGTTAGAAGTGAGTATTTCAGGTCTTGACCCACTTCAAGTCAGGTTACCTCCAAAATTACAAGTTTTGAGTATAGATACTTTAGTAAGCCTAGAAGGTATTGTTTGGCCATTGAAACTTGAGAAGTTGGACTTTAGTACCTTTCTGGATAATATACAAGGTAGCAATTTGCAAGAATTGAAAAAATTGAAGATTTTGGTGGTTCATGGTTTTGATTCCACTGTAGTTGACGGTTTGCCAAACAACTTAGAAGTTTTTAATTACCAAACGGAACAAGAAAGCAAAGGTATCTTTAAACTTGCTGCTGCACACCTCAGTTCTTTAAAATATGTTTATATGGATAAAGTTGATGATAACTGGAATGGAATTGAGCTACCTCCAAACTTATTGGAGATACAGGCAGGATGCTCTCCTGAATCTGAGACTCCCCATTACCCTAAAAATTTCAAATTCCCAGCTCAGTTAAGACGTTTTGAAGGAGTTTGTTCAACCGACCCTCAGTCCTTTTTCAAAGACAATATTCCTTCTAATATTGAAGAGATAAATATCGAGAACAACAATAGCACTGTGGAATGGCCAGATGAGTAAATTGAATTGAACTTTCCTAGGCTCAAATTTTTCAAACTACATGGAAACCAGAGTGAGCCAAAGCTGAAGTTAAATTTGAGATTTAATGCTTGCGAGAAGTTACTTCACTTACAACTTCTGGAACTTTTTCTTGAGGAATTTCTGTGGGATAGTTTACCTAATAGCCTTAGGCGGGTTCAAATTCGTGATTCTAAGATTCTGCAGATCACTGGAGATATTAAAAGATTGAACAAGCTCGAAGAATTGACATTTAGCGAGGTTGATATAGGTGATTTTAATAGTACTCAAATTAAACTTCCAAGCTCTTTGGAATACCTCTCGATTTCAAGCCCTGCTAGCGAAATTTGCTACTTTAGACTTTGGACCGAAGTTAAAAGTTATTGATTTAGGATATAGCGATAGTTTAGAACCTCAAAGTATCGCTAATGTTTGTGAAGCGTTAATCTCAACCAAGAGTAGAGGTCCCAAATTCGTGCTTGCTCATTTACATGGAAAAGATCGTACACTATTAAAGAAGCATATTGATTCAGGTTTTTTGAAACCTATTTGAAGATTGGTTGAAGATTGACTCTAGCTAGTGCCTCATTTCATACTTAGTGTGGTAGAAGTAAGTAGTTTAATTTTTTATTCAATATTAGTAGAAGGTGATCTCATTGTCAAAGCTTTCTGACTTCCGGTGAAACTTTTGTTAACTCACAGGGAACTCTAATATAGTGTAATCGATTCATGTTAAACATTGCGTACTTTGTCCTACCATTCTGGTTAAGCAATATTCTCCCTATTCCTCTTATTAAACACTTAATCTCTTCCTTACTGTGTCAATTTTTCTGCATTAATTACTGCTCTATCAACCTCCTTCTCTCAGAACTGAAAGTTGTGAAAAGTTGATAAATTTCAAGATTTTTTTATAAACAATTCAAGATCATGGACTCCAAACATCCCCAAGGATACTCAGCATCTGAGGGTGGTAAACGTAAGAGGGCGTTCCGTTCGTCTGTGGTTCTTCCGCAAAGGATTGAGGAATCGAAAACCACCTCTCTTGATCGGTTGCTTCTCTTTATACTTTTCAGTATATCACTTCCAATAAGAGCTTGGAACTTACAATACCCAACAAGTACAATATCAAAGGAGCAAGAGATTGCTACTAATGCTCAAAACTACTACAGCGGAGAGTTTTTCGTTGATACTCACCCTCCATTGATGAAGTTGGTGTACTATTGGGTCTCTTTGTTGAGTTGGGAAGGTGGACAATTTGCAGACAGCTTGACTAATGAGTATGATGCAAGTTTCCCATACACTTCAATGCGTCTTATTTCAGTGTTCACAGGTGTTGCCAGTGTGTTGTTAGTATACAAGAGCGCGCGTTTGTCACTGTGTAGACCGTTCGTGGCCTTCTTTGGAGGTATCTTAATGACCTTTGAAAACTCATTGGTGTCCCTGCTGAGAACTATGCTGATTGATTCTCCATTGGTATTTTTCACTACATTATCAGTCTATGGTATCAGGCAATCACAATTGAGTACAGTGCTGAGAAAATGGGCCAAGTCGTTGGTGGTAACAGGCATTGCCTTGGGTCTTGCATTGTCTACTGCATCTTCTGGCTACTTCACAATCATTTGGGTGGGTGTAGTATCAGCTCTGGATTTGTGGTTGGTTCTCGGAGACTTGGATGTGAGTATATACAAATGGTGGTATGATATAGCCACTCGTTTGATAACTTTGATTGGAATCCCACTTTCAATCTACCTCTCGGTTTTCTATTTACACTTTTTGAACTTACCATTCACTGGAAATGGCTCGGGTGAGATTTACCCTGAATTGAAGTCAACATTGCTTGACTCCAACATAGAATCGATGGCAGTTGACGTTAGCTACGGATCCAGTGTCACCATTAAACAATATAACTTGAATGGGTTTTTACACTCCCACCCATTCGACTACGAGAGTGGCTCACAACAGCAACAAGTGACACTTTTCAACCAGGACGATGTAAACAATGAATGGATCATAGAAACAAGATCTAAAAACTATGAGGGAGAACTTCAAAAATCGTTTAAACAAGTTAAAGATGGCGACACCATTCGTCTTTTCCATAAGAAAACTGGAAAGTATCTCCGTGTAAATGATGTGAGACCACCAATGACTGAACATGATTATGCAAACGAAGTGGCATGTAATAGTTCACGTGGTGAATCAGCTAACGACTGGGACTACGAGTTCAAGTTAAGAATATTGAGCAAGTTTCATCATCTGGAGAATAATTTGCCTATGATTAAGTTAAGAGCATCTGAGTCCATTTTCCAATTGGTTCATGCAAGCACTCAGTGTATCTTATTTGCTCACAGTGCGAAGTTACCCAAGTGGGGATTTGGCCAGAAGGAAGTAATGTGTATGGAAGAACCAACCATCCCTAATTCACTTTGGTACATTGAGTCCAACGAGCATCCTGAAATTAACAATAACACCGAATACCCACGCATTAAGATACCCAAGATGAGTTTGATAGCCAAGACTTGGCAATATCATACTGCAATGTTCCGTCTTCAAAGCGACCAAGCAGATGACAAATTTGGATCTAACGCTCTCAGTTGGCCTTTCACATTATCTGGCGTTGAATATTACAACGACTCAGAAACCTTGGGAGGCAATTCTCAGATATACTTGATAGGGAATATTGCAGTGTACTTTGTAGGATTGGCTGCAATTTTTTGGATTTCCACATTGCAGTCATTCCATCTCTTGAGAATCATCAACCCGTTCGTGCAGACCCACTATGATTCCTTTACTGAGATATTCTTTCAGTTTGGGTTGGACTATATTTTAGGTTGGGCTATACATTATATTCCGTTCCTTTACGTGCTGAAACGCTTAACGATTGAAAACTATGGTAGAAGCGTTGTGTTCTTAGTGTTACTATTGGCACAATATTTCGAATACCAGCTCAAAAGGAAATCTTTGTCTGCTTACTTTACATTAGCATTGGTAGGAACAGCTACAGTCGTTACTTTTGTTGCGATTTCGCCTCTTGTCTATGGATCCAGCTGGACCGCTGAGAAGTGTGTCCTGAGTAAATGGTTGGCAACATGGGATTACAGCTGTTCAATTTATTAAAAAAGTGATTATGAGAATGGGTGCAAATATATAATAATATGTACAAAATATAAACGGTATAAGAGTTTTAAGTTGTTTCTAATTGTCACCTATGCAAAAGGTCGATCTAACGTTGAAGTAGGTGTGTAAATTTTGGAGATCCAGTGAGATCATACTGTTCATGTGACCTTTGGGAAATTAATCTCTAATATCAGTTGTTTCACAGTTGTTTCAATTATCTTGTTCTTAACTCTTGAATACTAATACCGTATTTGAATGTTTCATGTCTATACCTTTTTGGTGCATTAAAATACAATTTTGTTTTCCAACAACTTCATAGATTGTTTAGAAGTTTGGAGAAGTACGTCGCTCTCCTGTTGTTCTTTAATTCACTATAACTCATATAGTGATTTTCTTTTAGTCAACACATTGAAAAGATTTTAATTTAAATCTCCTGTCTTCAAATTATCATCTGGATAAATACAATCTTTATCAACCAGATAAGTAAAATCCAATTTGGGTTTCTATTAATATTGGATCTGCATGAGTTGTCAATTTGACTGCTCAAGAAGGGTTCGCCTAACAACTCAATCATCACATAAAGAGTTATACTCTTGTCAGTGAAATACCTCCAGCTACATCCACAATCAATTGCTCACAGACACCCAATAATTCATCCTTTTCTCCTATTTTCGCTAACCGTTCCTTCTCGACTGTTTCAAGTTCTGTTGTTAAGTCTTGCATGATTTGCAATTGTGATTCAGGTGAAACTCCAATACCAGGTAACAGGTCAATCAACATCCCAATCTGTCTTGACTTTAGTATTATATCCGTTGCTAATTCGTTTACTGTCCCCACAAACTCCTGCGATGGTTCTGTTCTCAATTTCACTGCTTCTTTCTCGCCTCCTTCGTCCTTGTTCTGTTGTCCAGGAACAGGTGCACTAGCAGCAATATTCGACACAGAAGTCGCATCAGCCTCATCAAGAACCTCAGGCTCACTATTTGTATTCACATAATTAACCGTAGCATTAAATTGCTCGACCAACTGATCAAGACACACCTGTAACTGCGTTAAACGGTCCGACATCTCGTACTTTCTTTCGTTATATTTCTCTATCAAAAGTGTCATTGTTCCGCATTGGGCAAAATTAAAGGTCGTGCAAATCATCCAAAATAAGGGTGCCACCATTGATAAGCATTAAAGAGCGTATCATTTATTGATATAAGTTAGCACGCGAGCATAAAGAGAATAAGTAGAGATGGCAGAGTTTGGACCCGAGTGGCAGGACGACTCGAGTGCGACTTCTTGTTTCCTCTGTGATACTCCGTATACGTTTTTTAACAGGCGGCACCATTGTCGTAAGTGTGGTAGAGTTGTGTGTCATAACTGTTCTACACAACAGATTCGTTATTTCCCCAATACTGCTGTTACGTTTGGGCCTCAGCAGCGGGGTGTGTCTTCTTTGGTAGATAGCTATAAGACTTGTGATGCTTGTGTTGAAGAGATTAGGATGATCCAGAGAGCTCTTCATCCTGCAGATACTTTAGGGAGGATGGCGTCTTTGAACTCGAGTCAGTCATCTTTGATGCAGACCTCGATTGCAAAGTATTCTTCTCGGCAGCGAACTATAGAACGGTCTGGGGCATCTCTGGTACGTGGCCGTGACGATGCTAGCGATGCCAACTTGTGTCCAGTGTGTGCCACTAACTTACACAAGCTATTCAACAGAAGTGGAATGACCGATTTTGATGACTTCAAAGAAAAGCACATTAATGACTGCTTGGTAGCATACGATTTCAGCCAGCAAGATAACCTGAGATCTCACAACCTGAGAAATAAGATGTTGGTATACAACATGCAACCCATTCCTGACCCCAAGATCGAAAACATCGGACTGGTTCTGAGCGGTGGTGGCAGCTTTGATGAAGATATCGAGAACGAATGTGTGATCTGCCTAGAGGAATTGAATCCTGGAGATAAAGTGGCACGGTTGGAATGTTTATGCATTTTTCATTACAAATGTATCAAGAATTGGTTTAATAGGGGAAATGGCGAATGCCCGGTGCATTTTCTTCACAAGTAATCATTGTTGTGGCTGGTAAACAAAGTAGTTGTGAGACTGATCTCTCACCACTCTTTGTATTTATTTTTTTTTAAATGAGTATATTACTCAAGGTTTAAGAGCAGATTAAGAATTGGTATTCAGATTAATAAACGTATTAGGAAATATAAGGAGGAAGGTACATCGACTCTAACTTTTGTAATGAACACTTGGAGTCGAAATTTTGGAATATGTTTTAAATTTTGCACCCAAATTTAACCATAAAGAAGATTTGAATCACTTACAAAATGGTCACTCTAGAGTTTACAGTTCTATTAATTCTCCTTTCAATAATATAGTTATCTTCTTCTTGTTCTTGTAGTTAATACATTTTATTAATATTTAATATTGTTGCCCTGGGAGACTTCCAATAATCTTATTACAGTACAAGAGTTTTTGTCTTGTTTTAATATTCAATATCTAATCAAACTATCTCTCTTCTCTATCCTTGTCATCTCTCCTCCTTTTGTCTCCTCTCTTTTCTTGGAAATCCTTTGTTTGCTTAATAGCTTCTGCAGATGCTCTATCCACATGCATGTGTAATGCATCTAATACTTGTTTTGGTGGAGATGGGTCCTTGGGTAACTTTTTCTCGAGCACCAGCTCGATTCTCAAGTACATTTCCAAGTCGTATTGTGTGATGAGTGAGATAGATCTTCCAGAACGTCCTGCTCTTGCGGTTCTTCCTACACGGTGGATGTATGCTTTCGAGTCAGTAGGAATATCGTAGTTGATCACTACGTCCACCAGTGGGATATCCAATCCTCTTGCAGCGACGTCTGTGGCAATCAATATATTTGATTGGCCCAGCTTAAACTTGTTCAATGAACCTAATCTTTGCGCTTGTGAAAGTTGTCCGTGCAATGGTACCGACAGGAATCCCAAGATACGTGATAAGAGACATGTACGTTGTGCATGTGCGCATGTTCTTGTGAAGATGATGATGGATTTACCCAAGTATTCATTAAGTAAGTGAATCAAGTATGTGTTCTTGTATCCATCACTCACCAACATCATCGACTGTACCAAGTTATCAGCAGTTTGGTATTTGGTCGACACAGCCACACGTACTGGGTTGTGCAAAGAAGCACGTTGAAGCTTCTCAATCTTACTAGTCATCGTAGCTGAAAACAAGTAGGTGTTTCTTTCTCGTGGGATAACCTTGAAGATTCTATCAAGAGCAGGGCCGAAATCCATATCCAATAATCTATCAGCTTCATCCATGACAAGGTACTTGAGGTTACGTAACGAGAATCCCTTGGTATGTTCCAAGTGATCCATGATTCTACCTGGTGTGGCGACGACAATGTGAGGTTTGCGCATCAAGTCGCGTGCTTGGTCCATCATATCCATTCCTCCTACAATACAAACAGCACGTACACCCATACTGCTACCTAACGCATCGAATGTCTCTTTAATTTGGTATGCCAACTCTCTGGTAGGGGCCAAAACAAGTCCAAAGTATGGAGTTTGTGCATGCCACAATGCTTGTAAAATAGGAATAGCAAATGCTGCGGTTTTCCCTGAACCTGTCTGAGCAAGTCCAATAATATCGTTACCCTTTAAAGCATGGGGAATAGCTTCAGATTGAATAGGTGTAGGTTTAGTATACTTCATAGCTTGAGTAGCCTCCAAAAGCTCAGGAATCAACTCCAACTCAGAGAAAGTCTTGAACTTAAGCTCAGCATCTGGATCTATAGTAAGATCAGCATTATCATTACCATTACCATCACTCGCACTTTTGTCAGCCTTCAGTTTCTCCTGTTGTTTCAAAGCATTCCTTTTTATCTTCTCTGCCAACTCTTTAGCATCGATCTTAGAACTACTACTTTTAGTCTTCTTGACAGTACCTTTCAATAAAGATCCTTTGGACAGACTCTTAACTACCTTAGACATGATTTATCGTTACTAATTAAAAAATCTGAGATGAGTTTTGATTTCAATTTTCCTTCATCAAAATGCGATGAGGTTTAATTTTTTAACTTTTCATATTTGAATAATTAAGGATGGTTAAGAAGACAAAGAAGAGGACGCATACAAAGGTTTCAGAGGAGGAGTTGGCTAAGATTCCAAGGTCGATGGTGATTCGTCTTGGACAGACACTTCGTAATCATTCTTTGAGTCAGTTGGTTAAGGACTTTAGATATGTGATGCAACCTCATACTGCGATCAATTTAAGAGAGCGTAAGCTGAACAAGTTGAAGGATTTCGTAGTGATGGCTGGGCCGTTGGGAGTTTCTGAGTTGTTTATTTTCAACCAGAGTGAGGAGACTGGAAGTATTTCCTTGAGAGTTGGTAAGATGCCTAGAGGTCCAACTATGCAATTCAAAGTCAATACATATTCATTGATGAAGGATTTGCGTAGGATCTTGAAGCATCCTAAATCGGTTGGTCGTGACCTGAAGGAGTTCTTGTCTCCTCCATTGCTCGTGCTTAATGGGTTCAAAATGAACGATATCTCAGCTCATGAAAAGTTGATGGTTACAGTTTTCCAAAACATGTTCCCTCCTATACAACCTCAAAGTACCAGAGTCAGCGGAATCCGTAGAGTCTTGATGATCAACAAAAACGCAGAAACAGGTGAACTCGAGTTGAGACATTATGCTATTGACACCAAATTGGTTGAGGAACTGAGAAACATCAAGAAACTCCTTGGTTCTCACCACAACTTGAAGAAGAACTTACCAAACTTGGGACGTAGTCAAGATGTTTCTGACTTATTGTTAGACCCATACTCGGTAGGAGGAATCACTTCTGACTCGGAAGTAGAAGACGATGCTATTGTCGAAGTGCAAACCGAAGAAACCCAACAAGTGAAAAGACAAAAACGTGAACCACAACTTGGTGACGATGATGACGAAGAAGAAAAGACTTCTATCAGAAAGAGAGCTATCAAATTAACCGAATTGGGACCACGTATTAACATGACTCTCATGAAGATTGAAGAAGGTTTAACTGGATCACTGAAAACAATCTACCACGCACATGTCAAGAAATCGAAGACAGAGTCTGCTGCATTAGAAAAGAAGCATAGCGAGATACAGAAGATCAAGGCTGAAAGAAGAGCTGTACAACAAGATAACTTGAAAGCTAAATTGGCCAAGAAGGAAGCTAAGAAGGAGAGAAGAAAGGCTAGACAAGCTGGAGAAGCTGGAGAAGAGAAGAATGAGGAAAGTGAAGGAGACAGTGAGAGTGATTCTGATGCACCTCTTATCAACGCAGAAGATTATGAAAACGACAGTGACTTGTTTTCTGATTAGGAACTTTAAGTGTGGAATAAATTCAACTTTGCGATTGGTTAATGCAAGATAAAGAACAGTGGAAATGGAAAGCAGGTTAGAGTACCAATGCAAATAGTTAATATAAATGATGAAAGTACAAATTAGTGAATTTCACTGGAAATTTGTAAATTGTAGAGCTGTAAGTTGGAGCAGGAGGGTGATTATAATCTCAATTGGATGAACTATATGTTCGAAGTCAAGGTGGTATCTTACAAGTTTGAATAAATGAAGATCAATCTACAGTGGTTTTAATCAATGATGGGTGCAAAATAACAAAATTTCTATACATCATGTCCCAGGATCATTGGATACTACAAGTCATACCAATTTCATATCCATCAAGTGAAGAGATTAGTTCAAGAATTAAAAGTTAATTATTTCAATTACCTAAAGAATGTACGTTCATGATTCATCTTACCAACTCTTTTTTTGTCTCGTTGAGTTTATAGTGTAGTATAATATTCGCTGTTTAGATATTCCACTCCAAAAGCACCCAGGTATTACTTACTTTCAATCAGCGAACTTTCAATGCTTCTAACTAACTCATTTATCTGAGATCGTATATTAGCAAGTTCTACCAGTAATCTTAATGCATTCACAAATAAACCTTGTGAATTGGTCAACGCAATTGAAGGAAATGCACTAAATTGGTTGATAGGGTTTTTCAACTCTACGGGTTTGGTTTCTGGTTTTTCAGTTTCACGTTCATTCTTCTTCTTATTCTTTCTGTTGGTGATGCTTTTTGGAGTTATAACTGAGGAAGACGTAGCTTCGCTCTTGTTCTTTGGATCATCAGTATCCTTTTTGTCTTTTACTGTTTCTTTATCATCCTTCTGTTTGTTCTTTTTCACAATCTTTTTATAATCCACTCTCTCATCCAATTGTATATTACTACTGTTCACCTTCACAATTGTACATGCATCGTATTCTCTTTTATCATACATATCCATTCCATATCTCCCTGAACCCATGATATTAAAATTGGCTCTACTGAGTTCCAAGTATGCCTTCTTCCATGAAGTATTATGTTGAGTGGTTAAGTCTTGATACTTTTCAATCAATTCAAATAACTTGACTGTAGATTGGTCTTCCAATGTTAGCTTCTCCAAATCTAGACTTCCCAATGAGATAGTATCCAGTACATCTTCAGTAGACTTGATATTAATTGAACCTGAATCTATGGGTTTACTTGCCATCATTGCAAATCAACTTCGTTTTGATATTTGAAAAAAATTGAATCGAAATCTTAAAATTTAATATCGATAAACTTTATTGATAAACATTATTGATAAACGTTGTTGAATACTTTTTTTATTGAAATGTTTTTTAACTTATTCTATATGATATCATATTGAACTATATGAAGTTCATATATAAATCGATTCTTTTATTTTACTGTTGAATCTCATTTTCCAATTCTCAGTTCTAAATCAACAAAGTCGATCTTCACAACTTGTAAATCTCTCTTAGTCTATTGTATTCTTCTCCAGGTAAGATGTCACCAAAACCAAAGGAGTCATCTGGGAATACCAAGCTGATCAATTTCGATTCAGCAGCCGATCTCTTTTGTTTTTTCATTTGGTTTCCATAATGCCATACCAGGTAGATCAATTCTTCTTCACCCAATTCCTGTGTTTTGGCCTCTCCATATACCACAAGTGCTAAGTCATGTAAGATATTAGCAGTGAGTCCCCATACGTCGTAGATTTTTTCATTAGTAGTTGAATCTCTTCTTGATCCTCTTCTTCCCCATTCAGAGAGATCAGTTTCTTCATCTGATTCGCTGAGTGCTTGTACATCCTGGAGCCATTTTACCTCGCGGAGGTTCAGTTGTGGGAATGTGTAACTACGTAAGTTCCATGGGATTCCTCCCCATTCTACTTTATGGACAGATCTGTCTAAGCTCTCGTAGTTGGCTTCTGTGTTGGGGTATAGGAAGTCACGGAGTGGGCATGAGAACATAGACGATGATTCTCCTGGGTTGAGAGCCAATTCTAAGTTAGCCTCGCTCTTCATAAACCCTACACACGGCCGTACTGCGGAAAATGTCCGTGAAAGGTAACTAGGAAGAATATTGAGGTGGTCGATTTCAAATCCATATTTTTGATTGAGCACGGCATTGTTCGAATGCAATCCTATTTCTTCATGCATTTCACGGCGTGATACTTGCCATTCGCTTTCTAACCCACTATCGGACTTTCCTCCTGGTAATGATACATGGCCTGGAAAGCTTCGTAACTTGGAAGACCGTTGTGTAAGAACTACCCGTAATTCTCCTAAAGTCCCCACAAAAAGAAGGATGAAAACCAGCGCCCTGCGCAGTACCGGAAGACAGTGCCATATCAGCTGTGCACTGCCTTGATAGTTTGAAAATTGAAACTTACGAATGTTCCCTAATAACAGTTCCTCACTCATTGCCACTCTTTTAATCTTTCATATGTTCGTTATTTCATCGTACATTAAAAAAAATATTATTCAGTAAGCGCTTACTAGTTAAGCCCCGCAATTTGAAGCTACTCACACAAACCCTGTAAGCCTTAGAGCCTCTTGAGTAGAGGCATTTGTTTAAGGTACGTGAACCCTTATGTATAGCCAGCCTCTATTTGGTATATTATCCGGCAGCTAATCAAAATAAAAACTCGTAAGTTGAATGTAGGCTAAGTAACAAGCATACTATGTGAGTTATATGATTAAAATAAACCAAACTGGACCATTTCTGATTTAGACATTTCCATGGAAATCAAAACATACAAAAAGTTAAAATACCCTCGTACTTTAAATTACTGTAGGAGACCTTAAAGCCACCAACATAGTAGTGGGTACCCCTCTCTAGTAGTCGATCTATAATTGGACAAACAACCAATGTCATTAGGTTGAAGATCTTAGTTGTTTACTTATAGGTTTAATTGTAGGATGAGGTCAGTTCACAATTGACATTGCGTGTATACACTGCGCCTCACAAAGGCACACGAACAATAAAACACAGAACCGGACACACGAGCGCACTTGAGCACAGTATCCCGTTGATGACTTTTCAAAGCCTCGTACCCTTCACCCTGGGAAATTCTTGGAAGTTTCGGATACAGATGTTAGAGGCTTTAAATAGGAGCGTGCATGTCAAACATTCTGAATAATTTTACAAATCAAAAAAGTAGCGATGTTGTTGTTAGCAGTCTTGCTTTATGTTCAAGTTGCTCTTGGTTGGTCTCCTACCAATGGGTATGCTCCTGGACCAACGGATGATAAACCTTCGGTTCAGAACCTTTTGAGAAATTCCGATGGGCTTTCCAGCAGTGAAAGTGATTGGATCAAGGAGAGAAACAAGGTGACTGACACCAACTTGATTGCATTTCTCAAGCAAGCTAACTTGACTGACTTTGATGCTGACAATTTCATTAATAACGTGGCTAAACGTTCTATCAAGATCGGCATTGCCTTTAGTGGTGGTGGTTACCGTGCAATGCTCTGTGGTGCAGGTCAATTGTCTGCCTTGGACTCGAGAACTTCCAACAGTGAACAAAGTGGTTTGGGAGGTCTTTTACAAGCTTCTACTTACTTGGTTGGTCTCTCCGGTGGTAACTGGTTGGTGGGTACCATCGCAATGAATAATTTCACCTCTGTCCAAGATATCTTGAACAACGGTACCATCTGGGACTTGGAACACTCAATCATAAACTACGGAGGAATCAATGTTGTCAAGACACTCAAATACTACCTGGACATTAACGACTCGCTTGACGAAAAGCGTAATGCTGGTTACGACGTTAGTTTCACAGATGTATGGGCACGTGCTCTTCTGCACCAGTTCTTTGCAGGTTTGTCTGACTTTGGTGCAGGTTTAACATGGTCCACCCTCCAAGAGATGGATCCATTCACACAGCACCAAATGCCTTTCCCAATCGTTGTCACTGATGGAAGAACTCCAAACTCGCAAATTGTAAACGGTAACTCGACCATCTTTGAAGTCAACCCATTCGAATTGGGTTCTTGGGACCCTTCATTGCACCAATTCACTCAAGTGAAATACTTGGGAACTAACGTCACTGATGGTAAACCAAACAATGGTACATACATTGGAGGTTTCGACAATGCTGGATACATCATGGGAACATCATCGTCATTGTTTAACCAATTCTTGCTCCAGATTAACACAACCTCTTTACCTAAAACCGTACAAGACGTGGTCTCCTCCATCTTGGAAAAGGTTTCCAACGCTGAAAACGATATTGCCGTCTACGAACCAAACCCATTCAAGGACTCCACCATTGGTACCGTAAGCTCAATCGCCAAAAACGACACTCTTTTCTTGGTAGATGGTGGTGAGGATTTGCAAAACGTCCCAATGTATCCTTTGGTGCAACCTGAACGTCAAGTTGACGTTATCTTTGCATACGACAACTCGGCTGATACTAACCAAAGTTGGCCAGATGGATCTTCGTTCGTAGCTACCTTCCAAAGACAATTCAGTGACCAAGGTAACGGAACCATCTTCCCTTACGTTCCATCTGCCCGTACCTTCAGAAACTTGAACTTGACCGCAAGACCAACCTTCTTTGGATGTGACGCTAAAAACTTGACTTCTTTGTTGAGTAAGTCAAACACTTCAAACACCAAATCTGTATTTGACCTGCCTCTTATTGTCTACACCGCAAATAGACCCTTCTCTTACTACTCCAACACATCAACATTCAAGATGTCCTACGAAGAAAAGGAGAAGCGTGGTATGATCAAAAACGGGTTCGAAGTGGCAAGTCGTTTGAACCACACTTTGGACGCTGACTGGCCTGCATGTGTTGCCTGTGCCATCATCAGAAGAGAACAAGAAAGAAACAACGTCACTCAAAGTGATCAATGTAAACAATGTTTCCTGAAATACTGTTGGGACGGCACTGTTGATGATTCTGATACTCCAGGTATCAACTTCACTTCAACAGGTACCACCCAAGGTAGCGAAGACAAACTCTCAGAAGCCGCTTTGCTTTTATCTGCAAACTGGTTCAAGACGGCAGGATTCGCCTTATTACTGGTACTTGTTTTCGCTATTTCGTGGTAGAGATGGTATTAGCATTATGAGTTAATTTTACATTGTGTAGGATAAGATATGAGTAAATAATTATATGATCAGTGAGTCATCTCAAATTAGAATTTATGTATTAAAAAGAGAGACCAGACCTAATAAACACTTTAATAATAATAACGATCTATAATTAACCTGTCATTAAAATTCGTAAATAAAACCAAGAAAATCTGGGGTTTTCCCAATTTGGTTACTTCTTAAACGTTTTCAAATATTTACGAGAAATCAGCCGCACGTTTATAAGCAGCCCATTCCCCCCTCAATCAGTGAAATCAAAAGTATGTCTTTAAGAGATAAATACGAATTCATTAAAATACTTGAAGGCACCAGTCCTGATCAATTTTATAGTTGCAAGTATTACAGAGAGAATGAGGAATATTTAAACCACATGGGTCCCATAAAACCGAAGAAGAGGCCGGATTTGCCCCTGGTTTCAGATGCAACAGCTCATTTGAAGTTACTAAGAGCCTTCCAGGTGTTGAAAACTAAGGTCTGTAGCTCGGTTGACGAACCCACCAATGCAAAACGATGGCAGGTGTTTGTGACAAATGCCGTCCGTAGGTTCCTCATAATGGTCAGTTGTTTAAAAGCGTGTCTTCCGAATGATCGTGGTCCACCAAGGACTGAAACAGAGATATTTGAAGACGCATTAGTTATCAACCGTGAGATCCTTGGAACTTTTGAAAGCTTCCTTCCGCCTTTGGACGTGATATTGGTATGGCATTCATTTCTCCTTAACCCGAGCTCGTTTTACGACACGTTTATGCGGTTCGACTTTTTAGAGTTTGCCAATTTCCCATTGCCACTATACAAGCTTCATCAATCTATCGACAATCTCCTGTTTGAATACAATCCCAGCCAAGCTCTTCAAAGAGGATACTTTGATATCATCAGTAGATTCACAGACTACAATACAGACTCACAGATCTTCGATTTATTGGTCTTTGATATCGCCTCGGACTTCCAGTTGGAAGATTACCACCTCGATATTAAGTGCCCACACTGTAAAACTATCATTGCACGCAACGTTCCATACTCAACTTACAATGCAAAAGGATTTGCTGATGGAGAGTTTGCGGTCTCAGCAGACGGATGTTGTCAAAGTAACCAAGATTCGATCTGGACTCACGATGTCCTTAGAAAACAGCAGCTATACGCAGACATATTTAACCCTAGAGTTATGCCAGGTGTGTACAAGAGTTTTTCTAAAGTGATGAATCGAAAGTATTTCGAGTTTCAAACCTGCGACTATATCAGTCATTTACTTGCAAAGAGCTTTAAGTTTCACGTCTTACCAACATATGCAACCCTGCTGATCAAAAGTTTGGTCAGTAAAGCTCTGGAAGATAGAAAAAATGCCAAGGTACCAAGCAGTCAACTTGCTGAATGGAATAAAGACTCAATCTTGTCTAAAGAAATCTACAAGAACTACACGAGTATGAATTTAATTCACAGCACGATCCACAAAACAGGACTAGAAATAGTAGAAGTTGGAGAGGACTTGGTGAACTGCGTGATAAGACAGGAACGGTTTGTGGAAAAGATGAATGCTTTGGACTGGTTGCACTCCCCCATGGCAGCTGAGACTTTGTACGAAAGCATTGTGCGATACTCGAACTTCTTCCAAATGCTCACGAGTCCTACTGAAAAGTTCCTAGTACCAACATTAGACATAGACTTGATCTGGCACACCCACCTCCTTTCAATGCACTATTATTTCATTGCTTGCTTGCATGCTTCTTGCCAAGCAGTGATAGACCACAATGATAAGGTGGGACAATTCACGTTGGACACAGAATTCAAAAAGACAGCACTAAGGTATAAAGAGCTATTTCGACAGGATTACCTGATCTGTCTCTGTTGGTATTGTGTCGATGTAAGAACCAACATGAAATCGAAGGTCTCCAAATTGTTCAAGCCTCAGGGACTCTCAGGGACTTTAAATCACATTGAAAACCTCAGAGATGTAACTCATGTAAGCACCCACAACGCAGTCGGTATCGATTATGATGCAAAAAAGTCATGGCTTCAACACAGTAAGATGCTTGAGATTTATCCACTCTTCTTCATAAATTCTCCAAACGTTCATTTTCGCGACAGTGAAATGTATATTGCCAATTATAAAGTTGGTGCGTACAACCCATTTTGCCTAGGGATAATTGAAGGTGGGCCAGCTCTTTATCAGAACCGTTTTGTTTCTCCAGGCTGTTCAGGTCGTTGTGGTTCTGGGAGTGGTGGCTACAATTGTTCATCAGGTAATGGTGGATGCTCAGGTGGAGGTGGAGGGAGTGGTTGTGGGGGTGGCGATGGTGGGTGCGGTGGTGGAGGAGGATGCGGCGGTGGATGCGGTGGTGGATGAGGTTGCAGTAGTCATTGTATTGACCGCAAAATATCCGTCCAACTACTATAAACCAACTTCAAGTGTACCGTAGAATTCATTGTTAAATTTCGAGAAATTGCAAGGGTACCATATTGGTTTCAGGCCACTGCCACAAGTGTTGAGTGTAGCATCAACTTTTGTGGTCCATGTACCTAACACGATCCGATACTTCTAAGCCCAGTTACCGAGTTTGTCAGTCAAAGTTGTTTTGAAAGTGAAAAGGATGCAAAAATACTTATAACTCCGGCATTATGCATTACTTATATTGAGGCCCTTCAATGTTTGGATTAATTTATAATAATGTATTAGCTGTAATACATTTCTGATTATGTATCGCCACGAAATAGTTGCACAAATTCTCCTCCCCCAGTTAGAAATTGAGTTATAGAGAACAACACTGAGAAATTTGGGTCTAAATCTGAGCATTGATCTATGTAAGTTAAGACCTTAATAAATATTTCATCCTTCAACGTCTATTGGTGTGATTGTCAGAGTCAGAAAACTACATATGCTGAATTCTCAATGAGAATTCGCTGTCCTCTAATATTCTGCTAGTTCTGTCTGGCACTAATCTTCTAGAGTTTTAGCCAAAGAACGTATCCTTTTGTGTCCAGGAAGGTGCTTAAGTTGTTGCTTGAGTTTATCAAGGTGAAGTAGTTCAGAGTTTAATAAGCACACTTAACTTTTTAATAAAAGACGGACTCTTACTAAGGTATGTACTAGTTTAACACATAATGAAGAACTTTTTCTTTGCCAAACCGTATCCGCTGCTTTCCAAGACGAAGAATCTTGGTAGAGCAAGCCAAGAGTTGAAATTGCGTTCATAAGCTTTCTCCGTCGACAGTCGTATTCGCGCTGATCGTTACGCAATTTTACTCTCTATTTAACATATCCGTGCAACGTAAACACTATAAACCTAATGCTGACTTGTTCCGCAAGCTGATACATGTGCAAGATCTAGTGGAAATCTGAATGCAACCAGATTGCCAAATTACTGCAACACGTTGATGGTATAGTAACTCACTTCAAATACTTTTCACCCCATCTCACCCCTTTAGAAGCATGCCAATATTTTTGACGTTTTAATACCTACAAGCTACTTTATGGATTAACCACGTTCCAAACGCTAAGAAACGGCATACGGCAACAAGTCCGTCCAACATTCCTCCGTCCTCGTGATATGATCAATAAAATCAAAGATATTGCAAACCAAAATTAGACTTTAACCCTCGGTGTCAATTGTGCCGAGTAATGTTGTTTTGGGATAAATGTTCCAGAATATTTTTTAGCCTCAGCGAGGCCTTCCTTTGCAACCTGTTGTAGTGTATGTAGAGATAGCAGAAGTTCCTCGATCTCACGTGAGTTGTTCTGATGCATATCAGAGTGTGGCATTTCTCTTGTTTTACCTCATCGAATTTTCTTATAAGGGCATAAGGAGCCATAGTTTTTTTTCCAATCAGAATCAGATATTAAACTTGAGATGAAGCATACAGCTCATATTGAAGGAGACGACGCCTTATTTACGCCTGTCCATGCTGCTGACAAGCCTTTGGATACTGAGAATCTCAAGTTCATTAGGTCGCTGCCGTACGGCCAACAACCGCATTTATTAGATTTGGATACATTGACACCAGACTATTTAGCGTTACTGTTAGCATTGCAATCACTTGAGGTGAAGGACAGACGTTATGCATTCGATCCATATGGAGAGACTTTTAATATTTCCACAGTGATTTCTTTGGCTCGTGAACATGCTGCCAGGATGGGATTTGAGTTTAAAGATACCCGTATGTACGTTATTGCATTTAGAAGCATTTTATATGAAGAAGTTCAAGAGCTGATTCTGAAGAGACAGTGGCTTGCGGACATCGACAAGGCATCACATCAAGAAGCTAATGAAAGCGGAGGACTCTTGAAGTACTGGTACGGAGTTCCAGATGACGAGCATGCTCAAAACTTGGCTACTTGCTGGTGGACAAGCAAACAGGATGCTGTTAAAGGTGGTGGTGGTAAGACACACAGAGAAGGCATGCGTGCAGTTAGGCTGTGGTTCAAGTACTGGAAAGTGGAGGAATACGAAGTCGTTGTTGGAAAAGACGACTTTACATTTAGTAGAATCGTTTAACGGTTTTGCATTTCAATAGGATCGTCTAACGACGGAGAGAAGGATTTTGTATACAATAAGGGGACAGGAACCCAGAAATATGGCATAATGAAAGTTTAGAATTTCGCAACCTTTGTAAATTTTATTATTCTAGTCTGATTGACAGCTTAGTGGTAAAGATTTTTTATGCATAAAAAACGCAAAGAAGATAAGACCCTTGTGGGCTTTAATGTAGCACACGCAAAGATGGAACGGTTAGCGAGCAGTAATCAAAGTGCATACATACGCACATATCACTAATAGCAAGGGTTCAAAAACACACCCCTTCGAACGGATAACTAAGAATTCTAACCAAGAACAAAAGGTTAACTAACCCAAGTACAATAGATTGAAATTTCGAAACCTGGGGAACGCCCTAAATTAGTGCATTAAGAGGCCATGCAAGAGATTGCAACTTTAGTACACAAATTACGCACGATATCACGTAATTCAACCACAGTTTGATAAAAAATGAAGAGGCTTTCGTTATCATGACCATATTGGGGTAGTTTAGGTACTATAATTACTGCCGGAACTGCGACACTAAACGGTTACCGAAGAAGCAACTACAAACATGATATATACGGCCGCATCTTTTCCCTCTCGCCACTGTCTTACCTTGAAACGCCCCTCCTGAAATCTATAGCTACTATACTGCAGATAATCGAAATGGATAGGGCTACCTTTATTAGTATTAGTCAACACAAACTGAGAAAGTCTTTGCAAATTGCCACAGCAATAATGCATTGCTCAATGGGGTAAAAAGAAATCTAGATTATTTAGACCTGGATGAACAAACCATATACTTAAAAGGTCTAGCACATGGGTTATAAAAACCCTGTAAAGTCTTCAATATTTTGAGAAAAGGAATCATCTTTTAACATCAAGCAAGCAATGAGTAGTATTGATGAGCACAACCACAGTGTGGATAATGGGAAGGATCCAAAGGAGATTCTTCGCACTGAAGAGGCCTCTGACATAGGGTCTTTTTCAGACTCCGATATCATGTATGAAGTCAACGACAGTAACAGAGTCTACTTGATCAAGTCTAAGTTAGTATCAGATGCCATCACAACTATAGGGTGGGGAAGATACCAATGGGGTCTCTTCTTTGTTGCTGGTTTCGGATGGTTTGCAGATAATGTTTGGCCAATCGTGACGTCATTAATTTTACCTCGTTTGATAGAAGTCGATGGTGCACACTACCCTCCAAAGCGTGCTCCATACTTGACCTTGGCTCAGAACTTGGGTTTACTCGCGGGTGCCTCGTTCTGGTCCCTTACTTCTGATATCATCGGTCGTCGTTGGGCCTTCAACTTGACCTTTTTGTTCACAGGTGCATTTGCCATCATTGCTGGTGGTATGCCTAACTTTGCTTCAGTCGGTGTCATGGCTGCACTCTGGAGTTTTGGTGTCGGTGGTAACTTGCCAGTCGACTCAGCTATCTTCTTAGAAGCTCTTCCACAAACTCATCAATGGGTCTTGACTTGTATGTCGAGTTGGTGGGCCTTGGGTCAGATTGTTGCTACCTTAATTTCATGGGCCCTCATTGGTAACTTTTCTTGTGACGATAAGGCTACTGTTTGCCACAAAAAAGACAACTGGGGTTGGAGATACTTTGTCTTCACCATGGGTGGTCTTACCTTGCTCATGTTTGTTGGTAGATTTGCATTCCACGTCCTTGAGTCTCCGAAGTTCTACCTCGCTCGTGGTGAGGATGAAAGAGCTATTGCAACCTTGGACAGAATCGCTCAAATCAACAAAACAGTGTCTCCTTTGACTTTAGAAGACTTGCAAAAGGTTGACAGAATCTACGGCTCTGGCCAAGTTGAACAACCTCGTGACAAGAACCTCCTCCTCAAGGAAAAGTTGTCCAAGTTCAACGTCTCCCACATTCGTGAATGTTTTGCTACAAAGAAATTGGCTATTTCCTCCGGTTTGATTATCTTCACTTGGGGTCTCATTGGTTTGGCTTTCCCATTGTACAACGCTTTTATCCCATACTACTTGGAAACTAGAAGTAGTTCAACAGAAAAGCCTTTGTCTGTTAGAGAAACCTACAGAAACACCTTGATTGTCGCCGTTCTCGGTATCCCAGGTGCCCTTTTGTCTGGATTCCTCGTTGAATTGAAGATTGGCCGTAAGGGTGTTCTTATTGGATCCTTGCTTCTCACAGGTGTCTTCCTTTTGGCTGGTACCACTGCCAAGACATCTAACCAAAACTTGGCTTGGACCTGTCTCTTCTCCTTCTTCTCCAGTATGATGTACTCGGTCTTGTACGCTTACACTCCAGAAGTCTTTGTCGCCAAAATTAGAGGTACTGGTATTGGTTTGGCTGCTTCTTTCAACCGTGTCATGGGTGTCTTTGCTCCTATCATCGCCATCTTCGCTGACTTGACCACAAGTGCTCCTATCTTTGTCTCGGGTGCTTTATTTATTGCATCCTCTGTTATGGTTGTTTTCTTCCCTTACGAATCTAGAGGCAGGGTCTCTTTATAAGTAAAGTTTAATTTTTTGATTAATTTAATACACCTTTCCATATGAAACCTTATTCGTAACTTTCTTGACGTATTCTTTATTTATTATTTTGACGTTCTTCAAGATCTAGTATGTAGCACTTGCATCGCTTGACGGTTGCGATATATTATGTTTTTTGGGTGCAAAAAGATTATGAAAAAAGAAGATGATTCCGCCCAGGATCGAACTGGGGACGTTCTGCGTGTTAAGCAGATGCCATAACCAACTAGACCACGCAACCAATTACTTCGAGAGATTAAATCCACAGAAAGCCATTATTTTAAAAATTTAATTATAAAAGTAAGTAAATGGATTTCCTCCTTCATATCGTTCTACAACTCTTAAATAACTTAACCTAATACACAACGATTCTGTAAAAAAAAAAAAAGGATTGAAGGGTTCAATGAATAGAACCTTACGAGATTATATCAAACTACAATGAATTTAACATTTAGTCCATACTTTTCTCATACCACTACTGGTTATCTTATCGAATAAATTACTTATCTTTAGCTGCAAAATTAAATCAAGTGAGACGGCTAGTTCTTGGTTCGGCTGTTTATAATTTTCTAATGTTGGTTTTGGAGGTGAGGTGTGTACATTCTTTAGTTATCAAAGATACCAAAAACCTTTCTTAATAAAAAATAACCCTTGGTACAAGTGTTAATTGATATCCCCATTGGAGTAATGAAATGCGAAGGGCTCAATAGACATGTTTGAACCGTTTTTGGTCAATATTTTCTATCCAAAGGCTTCCAAGTGCTATACAAATTTTTGTATGTTCGACTTTTCTTTGATTGATAGGCATATCTAAAAGATACTGCTAGTTAGAAAATAATGCCCTCTATCATGATTAGAGTTGTTCACCTGCTCAATTACTACCTTGATAAGTTAAGATTTCCTGTTTACATTGCAAACGGTTTGTAGCTATTCACAAGTCTCGGTTACGAAACGTTTTGCAGCAATAAAAAAATATACCAGAATCGAGAGATAAGAAATGCAGAGTGTCTTCTTTTTGTTATTAGCTAGTATCTCTCTTAGCTATAAACCATGACATGGGTGTAGACATATGGTGAGTAGTTAATGTTAAAGGGTACTTAGATTATGCGTGACTTACTAATTAACATTTGTATTAACCCAACCTAACAATTGGAAATGTTGCTATTTCCTTAAATGTTAGGTAGTCTACTTCACATTTAATTTGTAGTATATCTTCACGCCCGTTCGAATTGTTGGTCTAGGATTAATCATTTAAAGTTACTTTGCAAATATCTCGATACGATATCAGTACCAAACGTCGGGAGTGTCATCTAGGATCACCCAAGTAAAATCTTAAAGTGCGATATCTGCATAAAACATGAATAAGTATTTTGTAGGCAAGTTGTTCTAGTGATTCCTGCGATGTACTACTTCTCATCTTAAGACTTGGATTACCCAACGCAGTTTCTTTGCACACTCCTAATGTTTCCTATTGTTTCAGAAATCTATATTCAAATTGAAAAGGAAACAACAGTTGAAATAATATTCTGCTAGTGAAGTATTTATACAGCTTACTTTCCCATGATTCTAACTCCACATTCTATTATTATATTTTCATGAAAGCAGCACTTGTCTTCAAATGGCATGAGTGGTTCAAGAAGTGGGACTTTAAAAAGTTTAGTTAATACAGAATGTAAGGTTCAATTTCAAAAAATCTAAACTTGCACTTACCTTGAAGCATTCGAATATGCTATATCACACTAAGTACAAGGTTACTATGCTAAGCTTACCCACAAAAATTGCATTATTTTAAATACAAGCTTCAAATTTCCTCAACATCTTTTTCGTTGAAAATTATTGGCAATTTTTGCAGCCAAATTGGGTGCAAAAGCATTATTCACACAAGTTTCCGAAGATAAAAACTCATTCAGGCAACAAGAAGAACTAAGTGAGATGATTCACTTGGTGCTTATACTTTCCATGAATTAGTATATAAAGAGCTGATTCCCACCTTTTTTGAAAAGAAGAATCTTATTCATATTACTATGCAATATCTCCAAACCACTGATACAGAGCTCAACTACCCGTTCAGCGATCTAATTTCTTGTGTGGACTTCAATGAGCAAGGTACTGACTCTGGGATTCCAATTTCCAGAAGGGAAAAGGTTTCAAGATTGGTGAATCATCCATATGGAGTTGATGGGACTTCTTTTTTGGAGAGCCAGTTTTATTACCTCACCACGTACGACTCTTTCAAGGAGAGTGAAGAAGATGAGGAATTATACTCATCCCCTACTATGGAGTTTACTGGTATTCTTGGTGCCGACTCTGTGTTAAATCACGATAAACTTCAAGAAGTTGAGAATACAATTTCTGGAGGTGAAGCTCAAAGCTCAACGTACTCGATTGAGAGTTTGGGGCTGACTATTGATTTGCGGCCTTCTGATGAAGACTCTGATTTATTACCTGAGTACTCTTCATTGTATGAAGCGCGCTGTAATGACTTCTTGGTAACAACATGTGATTCCCACTACCACAACCAACTGAATGAACGTGAGGTGGTTTTTGCAGACTCTCCGCATCCCAAGACTGCATTTGAAGATGTGAAACCCAGCTACTCCAGTAGCATATTGGATATTTTGGTCCCAGGTCTTATAACAGAGTTACCAAATAACTTTACAAGTAAATTGGCGCCATCAAAACTCAGAGATCCAATGTATTCGTATCCTGGGAAGTATTGTAGCCTAGCATCTGAGCACCAAAATGTTGAAAGTAAACATTTGGAGGGGGTATTATATTCTGCTGGCAAAATGAAAGCACAACAAAGCTATTCATATTCATCGGATTACAGGTTGGATAAAGATTTTGAAGACTTGGATAGTGCGTACAAAGAATGCTTTGAAACACATTGCAAGTGTGGGATTTTCAAAGAAGCCTTCTATACACCTATCAAAGACTTCTTTAAAAAGATGAAAGAGTACAATCCTTTGAGCTCTCACCAGAGAACTATTCAATCAACTCTGTTAATGGAAGCGTATAGTGGTGGATCGAAGATTGAAAATTTCACCTACATTGAAGATTTGGCTGGTAGAGGCTCAACAAGTCAATCTTACCACAATGGTAGTCATTGGTTTGGAGAATACTTTGACGTTTCCTCAGTCAAGCACCCACACAGAATTTCTAGAAATGACGGTGGATATCTGTGTTCTTGTAGTAAAGCAATTCGTTTGTCGTCGCCAAAGAAACAAGATCTACCAAACTATAACTTTCCCATTGGCTTCTCCGCTGATAACAGTGGAGATAGGTGGATTCATTCATCTTCTTCAAACTGTCCAGAATACATTACAACCATTTTTACATTTAACAAGTAACAAAGTTCAAGCATGTTTTTCTCACCATTTACTGACTAGTATGTGAGAATCCCATCAGTATTTAATAGAGTGTTTTCAACATAAAGAGCTGCTGGTTGATTGGTAGCTTCTCTTAAGATGATCTAGGTGGAATGAGTTCATCGATAGTTTATATTGTTTCATAAATTGTGAAAACACAATCTTGTAGAATTAAAGTGTTCAAGCCTTTTGATATTGTTTTGTAACATTCTTTATGCCCCAAATTGCAAATATCAACCCATTAGAGATAGAGTTAGTTTAAAAATTGCTGCAAAAATGTCAGACTAGCTGGGCATTGCAGAGTACTTGAAGAAATCAGATTGTACGGCACTGTATAGTATCTGGTGAGGTTAGTGTCATGAACGGCATTGGCGGGGCATGCAAATGCACAATGAGTTATTTGAGATGAGTTTCCAGCTATAAAATTGTAAGCACACCGATTCACGGTGGACCAGTTGGATCATTCCAGAATAGGAATTAACAGATGGACTATTACTAATGGACCAGTACGCTTACTCATTAGGATAGAATCCGTACGTCCAGTTGGCATTTAAAATAGCATATTAGATTAGTAACATATACCACGGCATCACAGCTATTTGGTTTTGTCTTTACTATAAATATGGGGAAACAATCCCGTAGAGTTGCTTGAAGAATCGAATCGAGTATACATCACTAGAAACTATTCTGTTCCATAATGGTTAATTCTAGATGTAATCTGATGAACACTTAATAAAGTCACAAAATCAGCTAATCAATAGGCAATTGATTGCTAAACATATCAATGTCTTCTCAATTCTATGAAAACAATTATACAGAACCCTCATCAGACACTCACTTCATTAATTAACTTTGATTCAAACACCAATTCACCCAACCTACTTCAATAACTCTATTTCTATGACTGCACACTCTATGGATCTCTTTTCCTAATTCGTTTTTTCCCCTTCAGTCTTTAATATATAAACCTTGAAGATCGCAAGATAAAGATAAACTACAAATGACTTTCACTGTTAATTCTACAATTGCCCAGTTCAATGGGAAGCTATTCAAGTTGTCCCATGAATCACCAACTACCAATACCAAGATGGATGTGAATGTCTTCGTTCCCAACACGTCGACTTCCACTAAGTTACCAGTTTTAGTCTACTTATCCGGGTTGACTTGTACCCCAAATAATGCTTCTGAAAAGTCCTTCTTCCAGTACTTTGCGCTGAAGTATGGGTTTGCTATAGTGTTTCCAGATACTTCTCCTAGAGGTGCGAACATCCAGGGGGAGGATGACTCGTGGGATTTCGGCACTGGTGCCGGGTTCTATGTCGATGCTACCACTGATGCATGGAAGAACAACTACAAAATGTATTCGTATGTTCACCGTGAATTGCCTCAATTGTTGAGTGAGAAGTTCAGTGAGTTGGACTTTAAGAATGTAGGTATCACTGGTCATTCGATGGGTGGTTACGGTGCCTTATCTGGGTTTTTCAAGAACCCTGGACAATACAAAAGTGTTTCAGCATTTGCACCAATAGCCAACCCAAGCGAAGTTCCATGGGGTCATAAAAACTTTGGAAACTACTTGGGAGACGACAAAAAAGCTTGGTTGGAGTATGATCCTTCGCACTTGATCCAAAATTATAAAGGTGAGACTCCTGACATTTTGATTCACCAAGGCCTTGCTGACTCCTTCTATAAGGAGCAATTGAAACCTGAGAACTTTGTTGAGGCTGCTAAAAAGGCTGGCTACAAAGGAAAAGTCGACCTTCAATTGGTTGAAGGATACGATCACCTGTACTTTTTTATCAGTTCGTTTGTAGAGGAACATGCAAAGCACCATGCAAAGTATTTAACAAAGTTGTGAATACAGAAAATCTAGGATGCTTTGAGATTTATACTTACTCATTACATGATATTACAGGTTAGACTATGAGGATTTGTTATATTAATGAATCCTAAAAGCTGTAGTTAACTAAAACTCTAGTTGTAGAACAAAAACGGCACAATTATTCAATCAGCTTTGAACTTATCATCCCACGTCAAGTACCACTTTCTCTTTTTGTCGTTTTTCTCATGAATCTTAACTGCCAATGTACTTAATTTCCCTGCTTCTAAACTTATGTCTTCGGTGTATCCTTTAATCTCATCGTCCAATACCAGATCCATCATTATATCTGCTATGAATTTATCGATCAACAAAACCAATTTACGTTGCAATTGGAAGATAGAATCTACTTGTAATGCTGTTGTAGAAGCTATTGGAAGTGATTTCTTGAAAGATCCAATCAATAATTTGACAAGCTCGATTTTCTTGAGCCACTTCTTAGCAAACTTGACCACTTCTTCTAAATCACCCTTTTCCTTAGGTTTTTCTTCGTCTTCATCCTCTGAATCCAAACCGAAATCATCAAAGTTCATTTCTTGTGGGTCTTCAGTCCATTCTGCAAACTCTTCAAACCCATCCTCTATCAATAATACACTATCAGATAACTTCTTCGTTAAAAGGTCTAACTTGCCTCCAGCAATTAATGCCAGTATTGAGTCACAGTTATCCCAAATTTTTCCAACTGATAAAAGTCTCTTGCTATCTTCATTATCTTTGTTGTCTAGTATACTTTTCAACTCATCAGCAAACTCACGTTGCAGGTCAAACAATTGTTGGACGTTATATTGGATCTCATCATGTAAAAGCTGGGATACTTCAGCAGGAGTTATATGGAGTTTAGAAACGCCATACGTCAACATGGCAGTCTCTGATAACTTCAGCACCACTCCAAAAGCAGGTGTGTAATTCCCATCGCCTTTAAATAAGTTTTCAGGATTGAAGATGATCCCAACTTTGGTAGTATGAGCTTTAATGAGCTTGATACATTTGTCTAATTCTTTCAAAGGATCTTTGAAGTTTGACTCAAGCTTTTGCGTTTCATGGGGTCCTGGTTGAGACCACCATGTAAGAACTTGTTCATAGCTATCTAATAATGCTGAAAGCTCCTCTTTGGTAGACATGATGATGGTGAAGAATTTGAGATGATTTTGATTTTGTATGGAAGTAATTTGAAGATTACGTAATTAATTGCAGCCATTAAATAGATTATGGTGGGAGAGGAAAGAGGTGGCAGCTGAGTTAAGGGAAAGAGGGATGTAGTGAGTGATGTTTCTTAGGGTAAATTAAGCTTACATGAAATAACTAGACTCATATCATTTTAAATATAAACTCTCTTGTGTGATTTCCTTAAATGCAACTACAAGTAACTCTTAAATTGAATTGGCTTACGCTTGTTGTTCATAATTACTCTTTTAAATATCAAAAGATTGTTGCGATTGCTTTAAAACTATCAAAACTATAAAACACACAAGTCGTCTTCATTCAAATATGTATCAACTTACCATTCATCATCATCTTCGTCGTCACTACGTGATACCTTCCCTTTTCTTTTGTTCAATGCTAACGATAATGCATCCGCTAAACTTGCAGGTTGTCCTCCTGCTGGTACTGCTGCTGCAGGGGTTGGTTCGCCTCTCATTTCTTGAAGCATTACGTTAGGTTTTTCAAGTTGTGCTTTGTCTGTCTTTTTCAACGAGTTTAATCCAGCACCTCTAATGGATGCAAGTAATGCGTCACGCCCAGGTTCTCCTGTTGGTAGTGCTGGTGCTGGTGGTCCACCAGTAGACATAGCTGGAGGTGGTGGAGGAGGTGGAGGTGGTCCACCTGAGCTGGCAGGTGGAAGAGGTGGAGGTGGTGGAGGTGGTGGAGGTCCTCCTGAACTTGCTGGTGGAAGAGGTGGAGGTGGTGGTGGTGCTGTAGTATTATGAGTAGGTGGAAGAGGTGGTGGTGGAGGTGGACCACTATGAGCAGGTGGTAATGATTGGGGGAGTGCAGCAGGAGCTCTTTGTGGAGGTGGATTGAATTGTTGCGGAGGTGGTGGAGGAGGTGGAGATTGCATTTGTTGTGGTGGTGGAGGAGGAGGTGGAGATTGCAATTGTTGTGGAGGTAATTGCATTTGATGTTGTTGCTGTTGTGGAGGTGGTGGTAGTTGCATTTGTTGTGGGGGTGGCTGTATTTGTTGTGGAGGTGGGGCCCTTCCTCTTGAAGGAGGAGGTGGTGGAGGTGGTCCTCCTCTTGCAGCTCTAGGTGGTGGAGGTGGTGGAGGAACAGCAGGGTTTATTCCATTTGCTCTTGGTGGTGGTGGCGGTGGACCGGCTCCATTAGCTCTTGGAGGAGGTGGAGGTGGGCCTGCACCATTAGTTCTTGGAGGCAATCCAAAAGCCGGTGGCGCACCTGGAATAGGTCTTGCATTCTGCATAGCCAATGGAGGTGGCACTTTGAAAGGTGTGTTTGCCACCGGTTGTGAAGGTGGTAGGTTTGGTAAAGGTCTATTATTTCCAGGAGGAAGTGCTGGTGGAGGTCCTTGTGCTGGTGTTGGGATTCCTCCTCCCACTGTTCCTCTTACTGGGGGTGCTACGGCAGTTGCAGGAGGTAATCTGAATTGGGGTTTGAATGGTTGTTTTGCTTCTGTAGGCGATACAGGAGATGAAATTTGGTCCTCTTCGCTTTCGTAGTTATCACTGGATGGTGCAGGCAGGCTTGATTCAGGCAGTGTTATTCTTCCTGGTTTAGGTGCTGCGCTAGCAGCTCCAGGGGGTGGAGGTGGAGGAGGTGCTTTCTTTTGTTTTGAGCTTGAGCTACTTGAGGTTGTTGGATGAATTTGCTCTTCGGCAATTTCATTCTTCTTTTGGAATTTTCTAGGAACTGGTGGTTCTAAGCCAACCAAAGGACCTCCTTGTTGAGCAATGTATGATTTAATGAACTCACGGTTATCTACAATCATATCTTCTGTGATTCCTGCAGCTTCCAATTCTGCGTATAATGATCTCCATTCTGGTGGTGGCACTCCATCGTAGTACAATACACCTTTTGAACGTCTTTGTCTTTGGGCAGTGTTTACGTCAATGAACTCACCACGGGACCCTGGAGCCTTGGAAGTGACTGACATTTTATCCTTCAATGCAATTGCATTTTTGTTATTAACTGTTTGCTTCAGCCCATGCTTCTCCCTAGTGGTGACTCTTTTATGGAAATGTGTAGCATCACTAGTATCTTCAAACAATAAACCATACATACAGTCTTCTAACTCGAATGTATGGAAAAACTTTCTATCTTGGTTATATTCAAACTTTACATACAACTCTTGATCCCATACCACACCCCTCGAACCTGTTATATCAATCAACTTAAGGAAGAACGTATGGCCTACTAAATCGTCCACCAAAGCAATTGCTCCACATAACCCAGTATACGTCCATTTAGTAGGATCGGGATACGCAATATACAATTGCGCTACCGTAGCATCAATAACCTTATTATTGGCCTTAGGGACAACCCTCTTGATCTTCTCTTTATCCTGGTTCGTCAAGATAGCCATCCTTACCCTGATATGTCTTTGATCTTTAAAAAGTTATCACTGATTTTCGTACACTACTGCGGCATGGGGGGTGGAGGGCCAAAATAATTGTATGCAGTATCGATATACCAAACGTTTTCTTAAATTTTTCCTTTGAGTTCAGAAAAAGTAAGAGAAGAGTAACGAAATGTCAGGACGTCAAGGAGGAAAAGCCAAGCCATTGAAGGCCCCAAAGAAGAAGCAAGCTGATTTTGATGATGAAGATGTTGCTTTCAAGGCCAAGCAAAAGGCTGATGCTGCTGCTAAGAAGGCTATGGCTGAGCAAGCTAAGAAGGGTGGTCCATTAGTTGGTGGTGGAATTAAGAAGAGTGGAAAGAAGTAAATGAAATAGGATGGTACATGACTTTTATTTACAGTTTTGACTATGTTGATAACTGTTTTACGATTTCATAAGTGTATCGACAACTGTATTACTCCTGTATTACAACTGTACTATAAGTATTGATTAACATGGAATAGATGATTATTGAATAGACTATCTTAGTTTTGGGTTTGATTGTAGTGGGGGGGTAGAAGTGGAGTGTTGCAGTAGAGTGTGGGAGAAGCATGTGGGAGTAGAGTGTAGAGTATGGATGTCCTTATTCTTCAATAAGATATTAAGTACTAAAGGAAGTTGGATGTTGCTATGTGTTTTCTATCGCCACTTTAGATTGATTTGAATGGATATTCTCAGCTATTGTACTTCTATATTACTGACTCGTAATATATATAAATATACAACGTTCATACTCAACTCTCTTATCAGCAACACCGTATATTTACTCTCCTTCAACAAAACACTTTTTCTCATCCCAAAGACTCTCTTTGTTCATACTCCATTTGAAGACTCTCAAAACACGAAACAACCTCAACCCAGCTCACATCAAAATAACTTCAAATCACCTCGAAATCATACACAATATCTCCATAACACATATATTCATTCTTATTTACTTTTTATTAATATTTTAAATTCATATTCCAATCCATATTTCATCAGTTTCTTAGAATATTTACTAAATTTAGTAAAAAATCTATATACCTTTAACCAATCATGTTGGATTGTGAGACCAATAGTTGTTACTATTACTTAACCCTAAGTGTTCCTATTCCAAAATCAACTTACCTTATAAGTTTCCTTTTAAATTAAAAGAAATCATTCACATTTATACCCTGCTTTTTCAAATAATCTAAACCACTATTCAAGAGATCTCCAAGTTGATCGTCTGGATTCTTCTCTTCCTTTTTCTTTTGGAAGTTCTTCTTCACATAATTAAGGTACTCGTTTTCACTAAACTTCTCCTTCTTTGCTTCTTTTTTCTTAGATGCCTTGGTACGTGCTGATGGTTTTCTACCATTAGTTTGAGCAGTCTTTGCTGTTTTGGTTGATTTTTCAGTTTCTGAAACGTACATATCATAGATGCTTTTCGCTTCGCTTGTCAACTGTTCTATATTGATTTGATCTGAAATCTTACGAAGGTTTGCATAGTTGGTGAAGGTGGCATAATTTGCAAAAGTCCCAAGATTGTTCAATACCCCAAAGTTAGAGGGCCAATCTTGCCAGATACTTTTCACAGTTGGAATATCCTTATTCACTAATCGATCAACTCCTCTCAAGTATATAGACCCCACAACTAAGACGACTGTCATTCCAAAAAATAACTTGAGCACCAAGAACACTAAACCAAACCACCATGATATGATTCGTCTTGTAGTCTTATACACTAAGTATGCTGAAAAGAGGAATAATATGAAAGAGGTCACCTGTGGATACGTTTGGTAGAAGAAAATCCCCACAGCAAGCGATTGCCTAACAACAAATACCAAGATACTAAACGATAAGTTGAGCAAAGCTACAACAACATCAAGCACACTCATACTTGCTTTCAGTTAAATCTAAGGTTTTTGCTGTTATATACAAATCACGTTATCTAAAAGTTGGGGCTCGCTTTTAAATAAATGTTACCCGGATTCACATGAGTATATAAAGAAGAAAGTCTTCGCAGCAAAATTTTTGCTCTTCAGAAAGTTGACAACCTCCGGCTGTGATCATTGGCAGAGTACTTGTACCTTTCAGAGGACGATTTGAGCTTCGCTCGGCATTCGTGTCGAAGACCTTTGTGCTTGTACCTTGCCTATTTAGTTAGGGAGGTGCGTTTATGGGTGCACTGGTTAGAGGTTTGGGTTGAAGACTGAGAGTGATGTGTGTATACTGTTAAAACCCTCGGATAGATTAATGATGGTTAAAAAGAACGTGTTTGGGAATTACCTGTATGCGTCCCGTTATACCACAACAAACTCGATGAGTTTAAACGTGTAGAATTTTCTTGTAATGAAGAGTGTGTTATGTAACAGACTTATCTTGTAATCTTTTAAAGCTTTACTTGATTCAATTATAGTTGCATCTATAGTTACATCTCAGTGGAGACTTATTGAATCTGAAGGCACTATTCACAGTCATCAATCTAGAGTCATCAATCTTGAGTCGTCAGACCATATTATTGAATTTTCTTGTCAATTTCAATACTTGGTTAATCACAAGTTAAAACAAGTTAACACTTTTAAAGATATCAAGGGAATCTCTTAGTATACCAATGTATATACTCCTATTCCCGTATTCTCGTATTCTCGTATTCTCATATTCTCGTATTCTCATATTCTCATATTCTCATATTCTCATATTCTCATTTTCACCTTATCACCTAATCACCTAATCACCTAATCCCAAGCTATCTATCACCTTTCATGAATAATTAACGAATCAACAAGCTGCAAAATAATTGCCAAAACATCGAAAACTTTAACAAATAATACACTGTAAAACCTACATCACTCACTCAAGAAAGCCCTCACTACACAAAGAATATCTAATACTCTTCATCACAAAAACCTACGACTCATCATGATCACTCAAATTTAGATGGATGGCGCAGCTGAATTTTTTCTATATGTTTACGAGTAGTGGCTGCAAATTCCTCAAAGCATGAAGGAGTGAGACGAAGGAGGAAGTTTGGTTCAAAAGTAGATTTGTCAACATTGTATATGTGGTGTAACTTGATTTTCTGGCTTGTATAAGATTTTCAAAGTGTTCATTATACGTTGAACGTGCTACGAAGTACGCCAGAATGGACGCTCAAAATAAGGACACAGTAAATATTCCTTGGGGACGCTCAATGTCCATTCACTCCAAACTACTTTGGGGTGCTCCAATTAGCTCAAAACAACCAATGGGTGCTTGTAGGTACTCAATTAATATTTAAAATCCCTCTACTAAGTTAACACCCATTCACAAAGCAACTTACTTTACTCATTGACCGATAATATTAATTGATTTCAAGTTCAACAACCACTCTAATTATTCTGTTCACGCTTTGGTAACCACCCCATTCAATGTAATTGATATTTTCCTTCCCCCATAACGTCACTCTCTTCTACTTCATTCTTTCCTCCACTTATTTTCAATTACAATCCTCAATGATATTATTATCATCTCTATAAACGTCCCTTTTCATTATTCTAATGGTGGAATCATAAAATTTATATCCTCTTATCACCACTACATTTCCATTGCTATTGATCCCGGATAATGAACGAAAAAAGAACCCACTGCATCCCAACAATCATCCCTTGAACTTTCACCTACTCTATTACCCTCTCCATCCCTCTCACTTCAGAACCTCCTTCGTTACGTCACTTATCTCTTGTCGTGTGTCTCTTCCTCTCTACTTGGTCGTGAAAAAAACTAGCAACAAAAAATAACCTTACACCCTTTAACCTCAATGTCCTCCAAATTCTTCCTGAGGAAGAAACCGCCACAGATTAGCTTGGTGGAGGAGCTTCAACAGACGTATAATGACTGTTGTGATCAGTCTATCAAAAATCTTGCTCTCGAAGAGAGTTCTTCGTATGAAGATGCATTAAAAGGTTGGAAGCTGTTGCACACTTCCCTCCTCTATAAGATTGATTTGTTTGAGAAACAGTACTATAAGTTTGCCAATGATGAGTTGGTGATCTTGCAGGATCTTAAGATGATCCGTGACGAGAATGTAAAGCATTTAGTTCGTTTACAGATGTTGGTTGACGAGCTGAATAGAAAGAAGTTGGCTGAAAAGCACCAGGCGACGTTGCGTGCTGCCAAGCAGGCTCAAACTCTGTCTGTATCTCCTCAAGGATCATTGGTTTCAAATTCCCCTCATCCTCTGGTCTCTAGAGGTGGGTCTCTGATGTCAGTTCCTTCGTTAAGAAACTCAAGACCAATGGGTCTGAGTGCTAGTGGCCGCACTAACAGCGGGTCATCGAATTCACAAGCACCTCGTTCAATGTTGAAATCTCTTCGTCCATCTGGTGCCACATCCAATGGCCTCTCAAAATCAAATAAAGCTGCACTGGCGGCAGCTGCTAACGTTTCCTGGCAAAAACCAAACCGCCAACTCGGCGCATCTACAAGCGCTCCACCAAGGCCGCGTAGATCATTAGAAAACCCTTTCGAAGACTTTGACCAAGATACGATCACAATTGCAGAGGCAAACTCTCGCACTGGAAGTAACCTCTCTGAAGCTTCGTCTTCTAATTTAATTGACCTCGAGGATGACGAGCTGGAAGATGACGACATTTTACTCGACTACTTCTCGCCAGAACTGCCGCAGGTTGACAACATGGGGGGACAATTTGAAAGATTGGACTTCAAATCACCTCCTTTAGTCAATGGCATTCCACAATTGAAAATCAACAACTCTAGCACAGGTAGTATTCCACTAATCAAGCAACCCAAGATCAAAACTGAACACTCGAAAAGTACATCTGACGTTAAAACTCCTGCTCCTAAGAAGGCTCCTTATGTGTACAACAAACCGAAGCCAATAAATGTGAGCGCTGTTATGAAAAAAACACTGGCTAAACTGAAGAAACCTACACCTCCATCATCAGCACCAACTGCTGTTGCACCTAAAAAGAATATCTCATACAACTACATCAAACCTCCTGGACAAAAAGCGAAGCTGGTGTCTCCCGTCCGCAAGGAAGTGAAGCCAGTCAAGCCAGAACCAGAACCGAAGGAGGAAGAACCTGTAGAAGAACTCAAAGAGGAAGATGAAAACGACAAAATAATCAACTCGATCAAGGGAATTGACCCATTGTTTGCCAAACAGATATTGAACGATATCGTAGTAAATGGTGACGAAGTCTACTGGGAAGATATTGTTGGATTGGATGGTGCTAAGAATTCTTTGAAAGAGGCTGTTGTGTATCCATTTTTACGTCCAGACTTGTTTCGAGGGTTACGTGAGCCAACAAGAGGAATGCTTCTATTTGGCCCTCCAGGAACTGGGAAGACGATGTTGGCGCGGGCAGTTGCAACTGAGTCTAAGTCCACTTTCTTTTCAATCAGTGCATCTTCTTTGACATCCAAGTACTTGGGAGAATCTGAAAAGTTAGTTAAAGCTCTCTTCTTGTTGGCCAAGAAGTTGGCTCCTTCGATTGTATTTATTGATGAGATTGACTCGATGCTTTCTTCACGTTCTGAAGGAGAGAATGAAAGTACTAGAAGAATCAAGAATGAGTTTTTGGTCCAATGGTCCGAACTATCGAGTGCTGCTGCGGGCAGAGACTCAGGAGAGGATGTTCTGAGAGTGCTCATCTTAGGAGCTACGAACTTGCCATGGAGTATTGACGAAGCTGCACGTAGAAGATTTGTCCGTAGACAATACATACCTCTTCCAGAGGGCGAGACTAGGATGTCTCAGATTGAAAAGTTGCTCAAATATCAAAAGAATACGCTTTCTCAAGAAGACTTTGAGCTGTTAATTACATTGACGGACGGGTTCAGCGGGTCGGACTTGACTGCTTTAGCAAAAGATTCTGCTATGGGACCATTGCGTGCACTTGGGGACGATTTGTTACTGACACCTACGGAAGACATCCGTGCAATTAACTTGGACGATTTCAAAAATAGTTTGAAGTACATCCGGCCCAGTGTGTCGCGTGAGGGACTTAAAGAGTACGAGAGTTGGGCTACTAAATTTGGGTCATCAGGGGCTTAGTGTACTCTCTACAGTTATGGAGATTGAACACATAAACGAGAGCCGAGGATAATGCAGGTTGAGTTGAATATTATGGGGAATTATGTGAGGAGGAATTATGCGAAGAGGACGCGAACATGAGAGAGATAGCCAGGGCATTTCTAACGAAGAGACCAACATTGAACACAATTGTGTACAAAGCATCTTGATTTGGAAACTAATTTTGGACAAGTTCCAAGCATGCATACTAAATCCAGCTGGCATCATTTTTGTACGTCCTGAGAGTTGGTCGTATTTTACTCGACTGAGGGAAGAGGCTTGACATTGATGCATAAATACGATTACCAAATAGAAACTTTCATAGATTTCGATTTAAGTTTCCTTCCACCTGATGCTGCATACGTGTGGCTATTGTACGTTGAAGCTTTCTTGTGGTGATTGTAGAGGAGTTTGTGCTGTGACGCATTCAGGGCAGGCAAATTTTAGTAGAAGATGATCGGAGGGGAATCTTTTTGGAGGAAAAAGGAGTCATTATATGAAATGGTTTCCCTGTAGAGGCGGATGTGTTCGATTTGGGGCTCCAACCTAAGTCGATGCGCAGACAGAACATAATGTTTTCAGATGAGTTCCAGAGAGGGTCTATTTTCCACGTGAAATTCAGATTGTATAAGAATGAATGATGGAGTAATTAACAATTAACCAAAGTCCTTGAAACACCAAGTTAATTAAACGTGTATCTTGGAATTACGACCTTAATGCTGACATCCGTCCTGGAATTTGGGGGACACGTTTAAGATGGGGTATTGAGTCTGGATTTCATCTGTGGGCTGATACTCGAAGAAACGATTTTGTTTCATTGAATTACACATTTACAGGTACGGGACCGCATGAACCTTTCAGCTGCTGTCTAGCAAACGCAAAGTCTTATCTAACGTCTTGAATAAACCAGGTGACAAAACAACACCAACCTTCACCCACATCGATCCAACCAAGCATACATGGCTTTGTCTAACCCCTCTCATATGCACAGTATGTAGATAGTCCTAATTTTTCACTGACTCGCCCACTTTGTTGAAGCCTCCGAAGTGAAACTTGGGGTTCATCCATTCTACATAACCATCTCCTTCACATCTAAGGGGGAACAATAGGTCATTAGTGGCTACTGAAAAATGACCTATTGTCATTTTTAATTGTCCGAAATCCTCAAAACTGCCATAAATATGACACCGACACCGGCCACTTGCGCCCAAACGTTATTTTAAGGTTATGCGATGCCCACAAGATATATGTACAAGATATTGTTGAACACATAATACATGTTTTTTAATCCAATGCAAACGTGCGTAAATAGATTGCCAGGCGTTGGAAGAAGAGCTCACACTCTAGTAATAAAAGTTGTAGGCGCGGTGCGTCTTCTGGAACCCATTTGACACAGAATGGTCTCTAGACTTTGCATCAAAGCTGAATGGTTGTTTCAATTCTAATTGGTTGCAACATGGGAATGTTCTTTAGGTTCTGGTCCTCGTTCGTGTGCAATGAAGGAGCAGGTGGACCCTCCTGGCGTGCGACGCACTTCAACACCATCTCAGATATGGGGAATTCCAATTCTTTGTGTTGATGGATGTTAGCCGAGAAAGAAAATGTTTTACATTTGTATTTGTATTTTGGCGGGCTATTGTTTATTGTCGTCTCTAACGTGGTTGGCTAGTTTATTGTTCCATGTACTGAGCTGCACATTTAAACGCTTCTTCAGAAAATATTGCACTTGGGTTCTCTGATGATGAATGCTGCAAAAAAAAAAAGTCTATAGGATGGGAGAAGGGCATTGGGGTTGTATGGGTGAGGGTTCTGTTAGGGGTAGAATCTGTGTTGACACCTCCAATGCTATCTGTGCGGCACACCTGGTGGGTGAAATTCTATTTTCTTCTTGTCTCGCTAATACTCGCAATATCTTCGCAATATTAATCATGGTGTCTGCGGAAATTGAACAGCAGCTGAAGGATTATCGTTTCAAGTAAGACATCTCAGGGACGCCAATTCGCGCTCATGAATGCTCACTTATGCACGCAATCTTTATGCTTCCCTGTTGTCTACGACAAGGGGGGGGATAAAGGGGAGGGGGATGTAGAAGAGACAGACCAACAGATAGAAAGCAGAGAACCACAAAGTCTCCTAGTAACCAAGACAGGAGGAGAGGCAGAATACAGTGATCTTATGGACCTAATTAGACGGTATCGGTTCCTACACGATTTAACCCGTTGTGCGTCGTTCATGCTAGAGCTAAAAAATATTAGCTTATAGTTTAAATAGCACAAGGAGCAGCGAGTGTCACAAATGACTTGGTATGTTACAGGTTGTCGCGAGAGGGTAAAAAAAGACATCTCTACGGCATCCCAGCATTTCCAGCACTGTTACCGCGCAACTCGCTTCAAAAGTCTTCCATGCCGTTTTCCTTTGGCCGAAACAATAGATTAGAGCTTTACTAATTCGCAGTAATATCGCGCTCCATATTATCGTGTCTCATATCTGAATCTCAGATCTGATAACAGCTGATTCGACTAGCTCGCAAAAAAAGAAACCGGCAGGGCAGGGAGCTTACAGATCGAAAACACTTGCAAAAAAAAAAAAAAGTTAGTGCTCTAAAGAGACATATGTATTTTTTGAGTTCCCCATTTATTTTTTAGCTAGGTGCATATCATAGTCCTATGTTCAAGATTATATATATAAGGTGGATCATCTCTTTTGCAATTTGGACCATCATTGCCAACATGTTATCACTTGTGAATACCAGCTATAATTATAACTTTAACCACAGCAAGCATTCTGTACCGCCCATTGTGACGAGTTCATTGGGCTTGAATGGCAGTGCTCCATCAACTGGCATGCCATCTACCACCAGTCCCATGGCTACTGATGAGTCTATCTCTCCCACCTACTATTATACACAGAACAGTCCACAGACTCAGCCTTACTACTATTATCGCACTCAAGGACAGCTCCCACAACAGCAACAGCCTCAACCACAGCCACAACAACCACAACAACCACAACCAATACGGCAGCAAATGCAAATGCCTACACAGCATCAAGCACAAGCACAAGGTCAAGGACCAATACACGCATCACTCGCACAACCATACCTCTATTACCCAAGACCACAGTTCCCATACATGCAAGGAATAGCCATAACAGGAGCAGTGGTACCAGAAGTCAAACGCAAATCTAAGCAATCTACAACATGGTCACCAAAGGAAGACAAGCTCTTGCGCGAACTCAAAGAAATTCAAAAATTAGGATGGAGAGAAATCGCAAGCTTCTTTGAAGACCGCACACCAAACGCATGCCAGTTCAGGTGGCGTCGCATTATTAGCGGTACACTGACAAGCACTACATTACACAACCCACATGAGTCAAGAAAGAAACGTCACCACTCTATCAACTTTCTATTAAATTGATCTCTTATTTAGCATACATAAGTTCATAGTCTATAATGGGGGTTAGGTTTGAAAATAAAAATCATAAGAAAATTTATCAAAATGTAAATCTAGACCCAGCAGTTGAAGTTGCAAACTACGCAGTTACTGTCATCCATTTTGGTGGAGAGGGGGGAACCACCGGCAAATGCTGCTTGGTTAGATTAGGGTTTGTTGGGGCGTGCAAAGACGTGCATCGAATGCTGATACACAAAGTATGCAGATGGAGCTATAATGGCAGAATGCATTTAACTTCTACAAACCCCTTTGGCAATCAGATGCCGATGGGCCCCAAGGCTGAGCGCCAGTCGTATCTTATAACCATCTAATAAAAAAAGGGGCACAAGGTAGGTACAATCATTGTAGATAATGAACCCTGACGCGCGAATATATTCTAAGGCATCCCAATGGTGTGTCAGATATAATGTACCTCTTGACAGGTCAGCAAAGCCAGATTACTTTAAGGGGAAGTCCATCTTCGCTTTCTTCAATCGGCAATACAGTTTGATTGGTATCACCATTACGACTAATTAAGTTTTTCTTTTCTGCTCCAGACATGGGGTGGGATGATTGGCAACGATGCTCATTATGATTACCCTCTAGCTCGTTTGCTTTGAACAGAAGAGACGAGGCCAAAGGGCTGATTATCTTCTTATTACCCCAGGCTTATTTTACGTTAGTTGTTGCCTTGTACATCATGCTGCCCTCACCCATCGCGTCTTCGTGAAACGATTTCGCTTATAATGTGAAACAATTGCCCGATCGATTTAGATGCACATTCCCCAAACCATCGAAAAAGCTACTCTTCTTCGATTCCAGACCTTTGGTTGACAGTTATTACTTAGGTACAGAGGCGGGCTCGTGCGCTGTTTGCTTTAGAGTGTACAAAAGAATTTTTGAATTTGCGAACAGTACATCAACTCGCGCAAAGGGTTTTTCGAAATCACTAGTTGATGGGTGCCAGAGGGCCGGCGGCATCCACATAAGATCATGAAGAACGTCAGGCCTAGGTACAGTAACCTTGGCGATTTAAGGGGACTGAGAACCCAAAAATCCTTACCCGAATAGAAGGTTCCTGCCTCGCATTCACATTCGCTAAAAATCTGGTATTTTTTTGCAGCTTGCGGTTTGTGTTGCGTGCACTGGCAGTGAATGTGCCGTTGCCATACATTCCATCCTACCGGAATGTACTCGCAAACAATCCTAGCAACAAAGAACGAACTCATCAGTAGCTAGAATCGATGCGTTAGCGATTTGTCTGCATAATTTGTTGCATTGGCTCTTGTCTAAGCTTAAAGTTGTTCACGATTTTGTGAATGCAGCATACCTTTATTAGGCTTCGTTTTGTGAGTGAAGACAAGGTCTAATGAACCTTAGGATGCGTTGCGCCAAAAAAAGGTCGAGATATGTATTGAAGCAAAATTTTGGAAGTGGCAGCATTCCTTACAACATAAATTCCTGATGACATGAGTGTACTGAAGCTGGTTCCCAACACATACCTTCTCTTTGATTGTATTTTTTTTGGGGTGTGTGTTGCCATGTTCATTTATTTTCAATCAACCACACAGAGTCGCACTATTGGTGCTCTCTTTAGTTAGGTTTAAAGACTAAAATATCCCAACTTGTTTCTTCCTGCCGTGCACTGAGTACTTGGCCTGGAGTTTTTGTTGATAAGGTCTATTATGCGTACGATTTATGTAAATATGTAATCTTGGATCTTTTAAACGCACGATAGTTGTGATGTCTTGTGTCATGACAATTCTGTACACTTGTTAGTCTGGAACGTTCGCTTCACTCTTTCGCCTAGTCAACAAAGGAGGAATATGTGCTTAACTTTTGTCAGCTTTTCTTCATTTCTCCGTAGAAAGCATAACCTTAATCCGTTGACCATGTACTGGAATCATTTTCTTCCTATCAACTCTTAATTATATTCGAACGTTCAACATGATGACCGGCCGGTATAGTATTCTACTTTTAGAACTCGGTCATAATAATGGGGTGATTAGTGTTGTATGTATAGTTATGCATAGTTATTCTTATATACGAATGAGTTACTATCAAAGGCTAGGCATGTTGAGGTTCAATTATAGATTCATGAAATTGCAATCTTAAACTTTAAAGTTGACAACATCAAAGTACCTGTTCAATACCCTCCAACGCTTGATGCACTCTTCATTCCAGTCCCCCCAAACTAGTCAAAGATGAAATTCAATGAGTCATTACTTCTTCCACTTGTTAAACTTCTGGGTAACCTCCACAGGCATGCAATACACAGGATCTATTTTTTTGAATCCATACCTTTCATGGTCAATCAAGCTCAATCCAGTTATTCCAAAACATGTGTGAAATATATCCGTCTGATTATCTGGTCTATCGCTGATTCCTCCTTGTTCTAAATCCTGACATTCAAGAATGAAATGCTCCAACTTATCCAAGTCCACCCAATGCTTTTTCCCAAAGATCGCAAGTGACAGTAATACCCACCAACTGTAGCATACGTCTGGTAGTTTTTCTGGTCTACCATTGAATCCTCCGCTTGGTAATACTTGTCTTGCACTCAACCAGTCTGTTAACTTGGTATCATTCTCCACTAAATGTAACCGGTCACATATCGCAAGCGACCCTATACATGTGAAAACTTGTGCTGCATGACTTTCGCTGCCAGGTACCAACCCAAACGCACCATCAAAATTGCGACACCTCATAATAAATTCAATTGCAGGATCTACAATCTCGTTTGTTAATTCTCCTAAGATAGATAATGATGATAAGGCTGTATATGAAAAACGATTATCGATCTCACCAAATCTATCTCCTTGGAATGAACCATTGGGTAATTGTAATCCCTTGATGAATTCTGCTAACTTGGCTCTTTTGGTGGCACCTAACGTAGGCATCTCATCATTGTAGATCCTCAACAATTGCAATGCAGATAAGGTAGATAAGATATGAGCATCATGCTTAGGAAATGAACCAAACCCACCATACTTCTCATCCCAACAACTCATAACATATTCTACAACATCAGCCAGAGGCAAATGCTTATCCATATCTTGATCATTCAACGTTACCAACGCTGTTACTCCCCAGTAAATTCCATTCGTACGGAGATGCTCACTCAACCAATACTCATAAGAGCGATGCGAATCCTGCTCGATTACGTAGTTGATATGCTTCTCTTTGGCGAAGATAATATTGGTTGTATTAGACATGCTGACGTATACGGTTTACAATTAACTGTTTGATGAAGCGACTTTATAAGTCACATGACACAGTATGAAACAGTCAAGAGACCGTTAGCACAAGTAAATAAGTAGAATGAAGTAGATAGAGAAATCACACAGGTTATGCAAGTGAAAGTTTCACTTGTTAATAAACTTGTTACAAATCAGTCAAGAAATTGTATTCAACTAACCAAGACCCATAGTGCTTTCCAAGGCACATTGAGGACTCCAAGAATCATAGAGGCTTTCCAAGAATCATTTGAATACTTAGAAGGATATTAGGAATCATTAGTAGACCCTGAAAGACTGGGCTGGGACTTCAAGGTCAATATTTACAAAACAAGAACAAACTTGATTTTTAATCGGTATACCAATAATTTTTGCAAGTATATTTTCGATATGAACGATACAGTTGTATTGTCTTTGCCCTGATAATAGTTCCTTTGTGTACCTGCTGAGTCCCTTTTATGCTCAGTTCTTCGCTCTGATTATCGTAACTTTTGAAACCCTACAACCATTATCACTACGATTCTGCCATTACTAAATATTACTCTTGCACCAGAAATATCCAACTTGAAGCATGGAATATTTTTCAGTAATTACGAAGCACCAATACTGTTTGATACAAGACCATTTGAAGTGTCAATCTTTCTTTCACGCAAATCTTTCAATGCGTGTTTCATGAGTGCGCACATTCCGAAGCGGCAGTGTGCGCTCGTTAGGAGCTTCACACAGATTTAGATTCATTGCGCATTGTGGGCCTTTGTTTTATATACACAATTCTCCGTGCTCTTTGTGTGGGTACGCTGATTTCTCGCAATTCCCTTCAATAATATATCAGTTTGAAATCAAACCTCTTGTGCGAAGGATAATATTCCATGTAGTTCAATTTCCTGGATCCTCTACTTAGTAACAGACCCAAATTGACAACTTTGCACCCGTTGTAAGTTACCTCAAAACTTTCTACTGATGTGTCTTGCAAAACAAGGGAGGTGGGTAATGGCTCAATTCTCAAGGTATGGTCATAATTTGCGTTCACAAGTTTAAGGTCGTGTGAGAATGGTTGCAAATTTCCTTGATCGAGGATTGTTTTTACGAGTTTTCTGGCTTGCTTGATTGGGGCGGGCACATGAATCTTTTGAGATTGTATCAACTCGCTGATTCTTTCCTCATCTTCTTTGAGTTCAAGTTTCATTGTCTCTTCTTCCAATCGCTGGTCGCTTTCAAAAATTATGTCATTACGTTTGAACTTGTTCATCAATTCGCTCTTGAGGATTACAATTTCTTGTGACAAGTAATTGATTCTAACAGGGTTCCATCCCAATATAAAGTTGCCTCGAGGGAAGAGTCTCTCGAGTCGGTTCACAAACACTCGTTGGATGTTTCTCTGTGGAAGACAATCGAGGTTAGCACTACCCATAGAGTAAGTTGATTGCCATGGGTCGTTTTTCCCTGGAATAAGAACCAACTTACATGTGTTCAAGATTGTAGGACAATCTCCAAGGATGTTTGCGAGGTTATCGAAGTTGCCTTTGTACAATTCTGTATTCAGAAGTGAAGTTCCTGATGAAGATGTGAGTGGGATTGATACAAATGATCCTGTCATGATAATGGCTAAAGGTTCGCCGGCTCCTCCAGCAGGGCCATCAGCAAGATTATTTTCAAGTTGAATGAAAAACTTCTTCAATGCATCCAACACCTTGAACGAATCAAGGAAACAGTCTGATCCTAGGAATATAAGCTTGTGTTCATCTAATGTCTTTTCAAGTGAAATCAACTTCTTTTTCCAAACTTTGGTCACCTTGGTCACTTTATCATCCATTGCATTAGCACTTCTACGACCTTGCTGGATATCTTCTCTGTGGATACCCAAGAAGTCGATGTTCCCATAATTGTCATTGGTGACCTCTCTACGTTCTGCAGGTGGGTGTCCCAACATACTTACATGGAAGACACCTCCAAAGTAGTCGGCATTTGAGTTTGAGTTTCCTCCTGATGCTGAGTAGATTCCTTCTACGATGACAAACATTCCAGTTGTGTAAAAACACCCTTCTGCCTTATCAGCCTGTGACAAGTCAAGCTCAATGTAATCTGTAGAGTCTTCGAGAATATAGTCGCCATTAGAATTCTTTGACAACAAACCAAATAATACAAAGATAGACCCGTCTCTCCCCACTACGTTTTTAATTAACGATATCTCACTTGATCTGGGGGATTGTACGGTAGTATGCAATGACGAGATCGAGTTGTTTGTTCGTTTCTGGAAGTTCTCATGTCTTGAAAGTCTATCTGAGATCAAATGGTATCTGTTGCTAAACAATTCAATGGACGCTTGCAAGTTGGTTTTTTGACCTAACCCTCCTCCATTCTTTTGAAGGTTGAATTGTTTTCTATACTTATCAAATACAAACTTGGGTTGCTCGTTTCCATTGATAATCTTGAAGTAATCTTGCCAGTTCACCTGTACGTCACTCTCGATAATTTCGTCGGTTGTCTCAGGTACATCTATTAATGTGTCTGTACGAGATGCCTGTTTTGGAGCATCTCCATTCAGAAGTAACGACAGGTCACTTTTCTTACTGAGTTCCTTCAGAACTTGTTTCAACCCAGGTCCATCTAGAAATAACCCTCTATCTTCTGATTTCCATACCTTTGCAATGTCCTCGATAAACTGTTGAGACTTTGGACCTCTCCACTCAGAACCAAACTTATAACTGATGATTTCTGTGAGTACTCCTAAGGCATCCGTTTTGATATTAAGACCATGTTTCTTAGAGAAGATACGATATGCTATGGGCCGTAGGTTCGAAGGCTGAAGCTTGATTGGAAGAGCACTTTCCATTTGATGATGATGATTTTTATATTGGGACGCGTCTGAAAAATAGCGACTCAAATTTAATGACATCAATGATCTTGGTGGAGAGGAATGTAGAGTGCGGGTTGAGGGAGGGTAGTCTATGAGCAAAGTATACTTCTGTTCGTTTCATAATACTACACTATACTATGGTTCAAAAGAAGCCTATATTCTATTCTAAATATATACAATATACCAATAGTCAACCGTATGAAACAAACCACAGGATCTATCTCTTGTCCAAAACACACATAGACGTTTAAGCATATGTTACATTCATTCTCTTTTTGCTATATCTCACAAATCACATCAATCACACCTTACTCATACCACAGATCACGAAATTCCTCCATCCAGTACTTGGTTAACTGTAATCACAAGCACTCTACATTACATAAAAATAAGTCTGGTATTAAAAATGATAAAGATAGTTGTCCCATTCTCAGAACACATTGATTCCAATGTACCTCTCATTTAATTCACGCTTCAATTTAGGGTATACCTTCTGCATCCCATGTGCACGAATCACTTCGTCATCTTCTTCATACTCCAACAACAAGTTCAACCTTGAAATTACTTCGTTCAACCGCTGGAGTTTACCTAAATGCCTATACTTTCTTGAGTACAACTTGTAAATTTGTTTAGTGTCTATGTTTCCATCCGCACGATTAATTTGAGGATTGAGAACAAGCAACGAGTCGTTCAACTCCTTCAACTTCATCTCTTTTGAACGACGTGATTCATTCAAGTACTTGTGCAAGTCGGTAAAGAAGTTTGGAGTTGACTCTGTGGCAGCCAGTCCGATTCCTTCGAGATTACACATCTTCAATCTCTCGATCTCTCTTTCGATAGAAGCACTTATCTTGTGGTAGACATCCTCGTGAGAAGTCTTGTTTTCTTCTAATCGTGGGATCTGATAATTGAATGACTTGCGAAGCCTATTGAACTCTTCCACAGTCCTGTCAAGATTAGTTTTTAATTGAATAAATTCTTGTGTTAAACGAAGTCTCTCAGCTTCTCTTGATTCCTTGATTCTTTCTAGTTTACTTTTGAACTGACTTGTCGCTTCAGTGCTCTTTAGTTCGAGCAGTTTCTCATCAAGTTCTGCTTGTTTATGTTCCAATTCTGTTTGGAGGTAATCTACAGTCTCTTGTTCACGTTTGGTTTGAGCTTCTTGTGTAACCAATTGTCGTTGTAACGAAGAGATGATTCTGTTTGCATCAGTAAGTTTTCCGTTGGTAACTTGCATCTCTGCTTGTATCTCTTTAAATTCGTACTGAGAGTCCTGTAACTCTCTTTGTGTGGATTCCAAGTCTCTCTGTAACAACTCAAACTTCCCAGTAATGTTTCTAGTCTCAGATTCCAATACATCAATCTTTCTGGTTAATTTATCTTGTGTGCTTCTAAGTTCAGTAGCAAATGTATCTCTCTCTGAGCTCAATTGTATGATTTCCTGTTGATACTGTTCTGCCTGGGATCTAAGGTTTTCCATTTGTATTCTCAACGTTCTTTCTGATTCATTTGGGAGGTTTGCCAGAGCAATTCGAGTTTCTTGTAATCTTCTACGTTGGTTTTCATTTTCGTCTCTTTGATGCTGACTTTCTCTTTGTTCTTCAAGTCTGCGTAGTCTATCTTTTTCATGTACTCTACGACGTTGAATCGCATCGTCAACAACGTCATTTTCCAAGTCAAAGTAATCATTCTTCAACTTGAACGAAACCCGTTTCGGAGGTCTTCGTGATAATCCATTAGGAAGCACAGACTCTTTTAAAGCCTCCACATTTCCTACATCAGACTCGACACGTTCCAAACTGAATTTCCCCAAGATGTTACGTAACCGACCAACGAAATTAGGCTTCTGCTCTGTATTCTTGTGCACCTTCCCTGAGATGGTCTTGTACAAGGTTTGTGGTTTGGTACGAGGTGTGAAGTTAGGAGGAAGCTGTCGTATAGGAGATCTCAAGTACTTGTTTTCACTTCGACTTGGAACTTCTCCAATCCCATACTTCTTAAGCAAATCATCGTACTTGGAAGTACCATTCCTTTTCTCTTCAAATCGGTTTACGTTTGGTTCTGGTGACCTAATGAATTTATCTGGTACGCTCTTAATTGGTCTGTTGGTGCCACTAAAATTGTCCAGACGACTCAAACCTAACAGTCCAAGCGCACTCTCACGAGGTTTGTATCCATACCTATTGGGCCTATCAAACCTATCATCAATATTCATCTCGTTACCGCTCAATTGATATATTTACATCAACAAAAATAACAGTTTGGTAGCGCTGTTTTATAATAACGCGTTCCTTCCAAAATGGTCAGCTGATCAATACTACCGTTTAGGGATGTTGCAACAACAATTTTGCAACAATCAATCTATAATTAAGTTATTGTATTGATACATAATTTATTTAGTCTTGACAGTGTGGTGTAATGTTTCCAGAGACTTGTTTACTGAGTGAAGTGTGAAAGAACTTGCACTTGATTCGAGGTCTTGTTTCTTCTTCTTCTCAGGTGTTTCATCAATACATTGTAAGCCAATATCTTTAATGAAGAAGGAACTAACCAAACATATTGCTATGAATGGTATTGTCATGTAGTAATAGTTTCTTAATGCTTTCACATACATCATTTTGACGTATTCAATTTGGTCTTTATCCAAACTCTTGAAACCAATTTGATTATAAATGTTCAATTTCAAGTAGTTGATAAAACTCGTAGGAAGGTGTTTGGCAGTGTCGGCAGAAGCAAGCTCTGATTTCAAGCTGGTACTTATTATATTTGAACTGAGAGCTATACCAACAGCACCACCAAATGATCTGACAACATTACGTGTGGATATCACAACAGCTCTATCTGCTTTCTTGGCTTGAGCTTGTACCGCGACCATAGTTGGCTGGAAAGTCCAGCCAACACCAGTACCAACAATCAACAATATCAAAACAACAATCCCACTAGGTAATGATGTTGTCCATAAAACCATAAGCCCACATCCTAACAACCAAAGCGAGTACCCAACAATGACAACATAAATATAGTGTCCAGTAAAAGTGATTACTTGGCCTGAAACTATCGACATTAAAGCTTGCAGAAGAACAAGTGGAAGAACATACACTGAACTTTGCAAGGAATCCTTACCCCTAACGATTTGGAAATAATATGGTAGATAGTAAAGAGTGCTATAGTAAGTAGCACCAAAGAAGAAGTTGGAACCAATTAAAAAACACAAGGAAGGAATCTTGAAAATTCTTAATGGGATCATTGGTAGTTCAGCAAACTTCCATTCAACAATAATAAAAACAATAAAGCAGATACCTCCTACTATGAAGAGTACGATAACGAGAGGACTTTTCCAGTCATACTCGGAACCTCCACCACTAATAGGAATTAAAAGCATCACCAACGATGCTGTTGCAAAGAAAATACCAAGAAAGTCGATCTTCTTTAATTTCTCTTTGCGAGTAATCACTGAGTTTAATTCTTCACTTTTATCTTCAATCAAAAAGTATATTGCAATTAAAACAACCAAGCATAAAGGTGCTAACAAGTAGTAGAATCCTCTCCACGAGTAGTGCTTCACAAAGGCAGACATAAGAAAGGGACCTATCGAATTACCGATACCAACACTTGCACCTAATATACCTTGATACTTTCCTCTTTGCTTTAATGTGACAATATCACTCAAGATCACCATACCTAACAGCGAAATACCGCCACCTCCAATTCCTGCTAAGGCTCTGAATATAAAGAACTGTACTCCAGTTTTCGAAACACCACAAGCCATATCACCAATGGCAAGAATAACGAGACACAGCATTAACACTTGTTTGCGACCAAATATGTCTGCAAATCTTCCAAACAATACTTGACAAACACAATTGGCAAGAAGCGAGGCAGTTCCAGCCCAGTTGATAGTTGTTTGTGCATTTAAATCCTGTGCGATATCTGTAAGTGCCACTGTTAAACCAGTTTGATCTGCAAATGAAATCATGTTGGCCATGGCTAAAGCAATAAGACAAATAATTATCTTCTTGGTTGGTAGAATATTCATATGAACATCGCCAATTGCTTCTTCCAAGTTCTCTTTTGGAACAGATTTTTCAACTATAGTTATTGTAACTTGATCTTTCATATCTTACTCTTATTTAGTCTACTATAATTAAAGCAGACGATTTGCTTCTATATATAATTGGCAAACAATCGAAGAAGTTGGCTGCTAAAAAAAAAAAAAAAGATATTCAAAACTATGCCACAGTCAAGCATCCTGGGTAGAAATAATACATTGTTAGTTTTGATATGACATATTTGCTTATCCCTTTGGAGAGGATGTCCTTTGGGTTATAGTTTCAAAAGGGTGATAGACTGATAAAGGATGAGAAGGAAGAATTCTGCACGGAAGGCTAAAAGAAAAAAAAAGTAATAAGACATGTCAATAAATTCTCCGATTAAAATGATATCATTTTCAGCTTCATTTCTCCTTGGTGGCACTCTATATTACAATTATCTGGCCTCTAATGGGCCAGGGCTTAACATTTTTAACGAGAGAGCAGCTTTAACCAAAAGTAACTCGGCAAGCCCATTCTTTGAAGCTCAATTATATCTTTCTTTGTTCAGATTGTCGGTTTTTTTACTTGATTTCCTATGGAATCACAATACTTGGCGAAATTGACACGGACCAATAGTTGAGAAACAGAAGCACACCAAAGTCTAACCAGTTATTCCGAAGAATCACCGATTTCATATGCGAGGCGTAGCCAAACCCCTATGTGGCAGATGAAGATTAGCATTGATACAGAACGTTAGAAACGTTTACTAGTATAGCCACACAAATCTTGACTCTTTTGAGTAGTGATATGAACCTAGCAATCCGGTTATACTTGTCAAAGCAAATAAAGTATAGCAACAATAAACACTCTCTTAGCGAGCGAAACACGTTGGCCGTCTAATAACTTGTGCTATAGAAAGCAAGTCCCAAACAACAAGCTAATATGCCAGGGCTTGTATTTGTCAATGATCTTTGTTAGGGGGTATTTTGATGCAGGATATGGTGCCTTTGTAATTCAGGGCACATTTCACAATATGGCGATGAGCTATGAAAGCTGTAGCTCATTAGAAGCTTGGATAGCTAGACAGGTTGAGACAATAAAGCACTCATCGCTTGCATCGTTCACACTCGACTGAAATTCGAACACTGTTTAAAGGGCAACCAACACAGCGTTCTACTCGGCTGGTGCCAATAAAATAATCGTTTGTGCATACGGCTAGAGTCCGGAAAGCTTGATTTTGCTAAATCAGCACAAGTACTTATACAAGAACAATAGGAAGTTTTACCTTGAGTGCGTCATCCTTTCTATGCTGTACCATACTATTCCGGCGTTCCTTGAGACTGACGGGTATTTTTGCTTGTCATACTTTGACGTTAAGGCAACGTGAAGGATAAGAATATTGATAAGATTCAAGAATAACCACTCATCGCTTTAACTCAGTGAAGGTAACGTAGTTTCGGGATTATGGAATCTAATTCATGTTCAAAGTACAACTTCCAATCGAATTCCAGTTTGTGAGAGGATTAAATCCCTCTAACTATTCTCAAACAATCAAGTTCCAGCTGAAATATCAAATGTAATCTTGATTCAGGGCTTATAACATTCATTTAGCTACATTCGATACGTCTTCATATCAATAAGATCATTGGCTTATGGTTTTGAATTTCACTCCTGGTACATTATCTCCTCGGTTTACTCCTACTCTTCACCCCTGATGATTCAGGCTCACAATTTTCGGGGGTGGAGTTAGTGCCCATCCTGATAAGCTAACATTCCTTACCGTCCAAGAGAATTCCACCTGTGTAGTCTTGGCTTTCAGATAGTGCTCATTAGTGGAAGTGCTGAGCTTTAGTTGTACTTATTTATTGTAAATTCTAGCTATGTATATTGTTTGCACCTTCTTACTTAGATACCAATATCAATTTCACCGCAGAGCTCAACCTTCCTGCTCGACGATGACACATATATTTTATATGTTCCCGTTTGGATGATCCATTCTTGACTAAGTGTATCCCAGATACTTAAGTCTCTGTGCAAAAGATGGAAAGTAATGGTCTTCGATTCTCCAGGAGCAAGGAATACCTTCTCAAATCCTCTTAACACACGCGGTGCCAGAGGCACTATCGTGCTTGGTAGCTCAACGTACAACTGTGCAACATAGCCTCCAAAGTACTTGCCGTCGTTTTTTATCTTCGCTCCAACTTCATACAACACCTCCCATAACGCTGGATTACCACCCAAGCCACCTCCAGATATTAATGGACACAGGTTTTGATCTGGATGATAGCACAGTGGATACTCAAAATTCTCTCCCTCTTCCAACGTACGAACATTCTCATTGTAAAGGTAAGGGTAAATGAACCCAGGAACAGGGTCAAACTCTTCGTGCGGGAACAATGCGTCCTCAGGATCGCAGACGTCGTCCTCAATATTGTGGTACTCTGGTAAGTAGTCTTCGGGATAAGGAATATACTCACTTGGTGGGCTTACTTCTGTGATCTTCAAGTCGTACACTTTGAACAGTGTGTATGATAAACCATAGCCAAACTCATATCTTGGTTTAATATTATGCTTGTCAAAGAAACGGTAGTCCAAGTATATATCTCTGTCAAAGTTGTCTTGTGGATCGGTCTCGTCACGCAAGTCTGCAATGATAGGTACGTAGTTCTGTTTCTTCCTTGCAATTGTGAAAGGTAATCTTCCAGAAGGATTGAAGTCGCCAAATAATACGTCTGCGATTGCTTGCCCAACATATTGACCTAAAGGTGGTGCGTAAATCACTCCAATAACATTCTCATTCTCAATCCACTTTTCCATATCAACTGGTCCCACAGCATTCACCACAACCACAGTCTTGCGGCATCTTTCCGCAACGTGCTCAATCAATTCCTCTCCATTGTGCCACAACGAAAGGTTCTGGCGGTCGCCATAATTATTGTCAACTGAAATATACCCTTCTCCTGAGCTTGCACCAACAACCACTATGGACATGTCGGCAAAGTCTGCCAACTCATCGACTCTGTCTAACTCCCAGACATCATTAGAAAAATCAGTAACTATCCCTTCCTCTTTTGCCCTGCTCGTTATTGCTTCATAAGGAGTCACTACAAATGGATTGCTGACAGCTGCGGATCCCCAGCCTGAAGTCAATACCCCATCAACACATCTTTGATCTTTGCAATTGAACCCCCTAGGGTCAATACCTGCTCCAATACCTGTAATTAAAATCTTCTTGACCCCGTCCGACTTTGCAATTGGCAAGTTGTGGCCTATATTTTTTAATAAAACTATTGCCTCTCTTGCAACTGTGAGGGCAGTTCTTTCACTAAACTCGCTCCTCGCATCTTGGTGCCAGTTCTGCTGTACTATTGGGCCAAAATGCTGGTAAGGGTATTCTTGCCCATAAGTATGGTGTGTCCAAGAACTGAAGTTAGGGATGGAGTCTTCCTTGGGTAATGAAACAGATTCTATGGCGAAAAAGGGCGCAATAATCCTGGTAACCATGTCGTCGAGTCTCTTCTGTGGAATCGTGCCGTTGAAGACAGACCTTGTCAATAGTGGGCCCCAGTAGGACTTACCAGTCAACCAGTCGTCAAAAACTTCTCCTGGCATTGACATGTCCATGCCTGCTAATGCAGAGTACACACCTGTGTGTTGAGCTCCCCAGTCTGAAACGACAAACCCTTGGAATCCTAACTCTTCCTTCAAAAGATTGTTAAGCAAGTACGAGTTTTCGCATGCATACGTATTGTTCACCATGTTGTACGAGCACATGACCCCACCAGCACCCGCCCGAACCGTATCTGCAAATGGCCATAAGTACACTTCGTGCATTGCACGGTCACCAATGTTGGAACTGATTGAGTCCAACAACTTGCTCCATCCATTTTCGTCCCATTCACCAACTTGCCTAAAATGCTCTTGTTCATTACCAATCAAGTGTCTCACCACAGCAATCACCCCTTCGTCTTGGATTCCTTCAACCGTAGCAGCTCCTGAAACACCTTGCAAGTACGGGTCAGCGCCAAACCCCTCCCAGTTTCTGCCACCAGCAGCTTTGAGCCCGATCGGCCCCACGGTAGGTCCCAACACAACATGCACACCCTTCATCTTGTGCTCTCTCCCAATAGCTTTCCCCCGCAAATAAATCAATGCCTTATTGAAAGTCGCTCCAGCGGCCAATCCTGAGGGGAAATGCGTCACATAATCGGTAAACCTAACGCCATTGGGACCATCCTGTAGACACAAGGAAGGAATCCCCAACCGCTCAATTGACCCAGTATTACCAATACATGGACCCGACCCCCAACCCGTGCCGGTTGTCAAGTTAACCTTCTCAGTAATTGACATCTTCTCCACAATCTTCCGTGCAGAATCAAACGCCTTTTGCCAAACATGATCGATCCGTCCTCCCACCGCTAAATTCTGGTTAGTAATTGCTGCAAAAAAAAAAGAAACTTATTAAATTATACGTAAGCGCCAGCAGCGTTATTAGCCGTCTAATTATGATGAAGGCATCCTATAAGGATATGATGACCTGGTTTAATTCACTTGTTAATGAATAATATTCTTGTACTTACGTGAAGGGTAGTAAGGTGGTGACCAAAATTGATCTGAAGGATGTTCATCTTCCATAAAATTAAATAAAGGAACTTCTTCGTGATACCCTCTCTTGTGAATTCTTTGTCTTGACAAGTTCAGTGAGAATGTCACCTCAGGGACAAACTCTACTGCAGTCGCAAGAAGAAACATCCCCAAGGTGACATACAACGCCTTAGTTATCACTCTCGAATGCATTTAAAAAGAAGTGATTTTTAATTCAAAAAACTTCTAGATTTTTTTAGACAAGAGCTTTAAATACACATAGTATTAGTACAATTTATTTATACAGATGGAAACAAAACATAAATGATGCAATATAGGAACAAAAAAGTGTGTTTGGAATTTATGTGCTCATTCTAGCAGTGACCTGGAGTGGGGTAAGAATGTTGGGAGCAGTTGCTGGGGAGCCGGTTGACAGGGGCTCTAACTCCAATTGTTGAAGTGTGGAAGACTTCTTTAACGTTGAGATTGTTTGTGGAGATGCTGGTCCGCTATGGAGGTGGACGAGAGTACTTTTTGAAGTGTACGATGCGGTGTCGAACTTATTTGTGATTGTGTTTGAGCTGAGCGGACTCGAAGGTAAGTTTGGCGACGACAATATGCTGTTTGTAGTTGGTGAGCTGCTCAACACGGTATGAGAAAGGTCAAACTTTTTCCGTGGGGCATTTATTGTGTCAACGCTGTCTGTAGTGACGGTTATGACTGAGAATGGCTCCATCAATGCCTCCAAGGTATGAGCTCTGCGATGTCCTAATCCTCTTTGAGTGTTCGATAATGTTCCTGGCGTAATCACCGAGGAAGGAGGTGAAATAGGATACTTAGGGCTGTTTATGATTTCTTCAAACAAGTTGATTGCCTCTACGTGTACCCTTGGTGAGCTTGCTCTCAGAGCTGTAGTAGTAGTCTCTAATTCTTCTACTTCCTCTGTCGAGCATGCTTCTTTGGGTCCGTGGAAAAATGCTTCCAAGTTCTTGAAAGCCAGTTCGGCGTCCAATAATACCGCACTCTCAAAGTACCCAGGTCTAGAGTCGTCCAACTTCATGTTGTTCTTGTACTTGACACCGTTCACCAAGTTGAATAAGTCAATACGGTAGCCCTTTGGCAACTTGTTGTTGCCCAAGTAAACATTGTTGAATTTGGTTGGGTTCTTGATGAATTGGAGTACAATTGGCTTCAATGATTGGATGTCTTCCAAGTAGTTTCTACGCAAGTCTATTTTTTCCAAGTTCTGCAAGTGCTCCAATCCATTCAAGTCTACCAACTTGTTGTTGTTGAAGTTAAGGGTGGTTAAGTGCTTACAAGTACGGGGCAAGCCGTTCAAGTTGGTGATGTAGTTATCGGCAAAGTTAATGAACTTGATGTTTACCAACTGGTCTAAACCCTCGGGAATGCTTTCGAGGAGGTTGTTTGACAAGTTCAACTTGACCAAGTTAGCCAAGGGTTTAAAAATGTACGCCGGGATTGTAATGATCAGTGTGTCCGAGACCGTGAGTTGTTTCAATAACAGCCACTTGTGGTCTGGTAATGCTTGATACTCTTTGCTCGATGAAGAACCAGCCAAAAAGTCTGATTTGTGTGGGAATGGTGCAGATGAGAAGGGTAATGCAGTGTTGGATGAAGATGACGACGAGCTTGGGATGGGGATAGCAGAGGTGCTGGTCATTGGGATTAATGGTGCCAAGTCCAGGAGGTACAAGTCTTTGGGTAAGGAGCCAGCTCCAGAGGCCATGGTGGCAGCCCTGTCTCGTTTGGGGTACCTGAAGGCATTGTTGTTGGTGATGAAGTCTTCCGAGTTCAACTCAGGGTCATCGGTGAATTTACGTTGTTGCTTGTGAGTGTTGAAGGTGGACCTGCCATTTTCATCGTCTAATACCAAGTTGAACAAGATTTCGGCGATATTGGAGATCTTCAGGTTACGGATGATGAGTATACGTAACTGTTCACTCAAGATGTGCCAACCAAAGATTTCGTTTGGTTCGTAGTCCACCAATTCCAAGACCTGCAAGTTTTTGAACATTTTCATTGGTACCAGGGTGTCACAGGGGTATTCTTCGTAAGAGGATATGCTTCCTACTTTTGTTTTGGGAGTGAGGATCAAGCAAGGTATTTTTGTGAAGGATGAGTAGAGGTACTTGGTGTCTTTGTTGATCAGCTTTGGGTCTTTTGAGTTGTTTAAGTTTGGTGTGCGCCAGAATGTGGATGCACTTGATATAATGGACTTGACCGAGTTTATGGATGATATGGAACGGGTGTCACTGTCAAAGTGGCGAGACGAGCGAGCATTGTTAGCCATGAATGAGATGAAGGTAGGTTCATGGTTTGGGTTGTCTATTTTGACATTCAACGGGCCGACGTCAACACCCAAGGGCGACTGCTCGATTCTCTCCGTGATATAATAAAGATGGTGGATTGTAAATGAAAGCCGTAACGGTTTAACACCAGAAGAGCTTCTAGTCTTTGAGAAACACAAGAGACCGTTTGCAAGAGCTTCTTCATTGCGTCTAATATACGTGGCTAGCCGCTGGATATAACCATCGCCATCGATGGAACCCTCATTCGACGTAAAAGTGCCCATTATTTTATTAGCTCCTTATAAGCCCTTCTATTCTATTCTAATGGACAAAAAACAAATAGGAAAACAAAAGGCTAACTAGATATTCATTCGTTTTCTATAACGTAAATCAACACTGTCTCTGTTTTTTTTCCAAAAGGGGTGCTTTCTGGGGTACCTCTTCCCTTTCTTCTCTTGTTTATTAAAAGGTTTTTCTCTTCGCTACGACGATTTTTTGAATTTGGTGTTTTGATTTTGATTGAATAGGGAGCTTGTGTTGTGTGCAGTATATCAGATAGGGTCTAAAGGGATGGTGAGTAATAGTAGATGAGGGTGTGTTGTTGAGGGTGAGAGAAGCAGTGAGAGAGACGATGGTGGTGGGAGTTTGGGTGTGAGATGAAGATTACGATTTATAGTTAAAGGTGACGTGAGTGTTGAGGAGAAAGGAGGAATAGTGCGTGAGATATCGCGACGAGGGATAAAGAAGTTATAGATTGTATTGGAGTGCGCCTCGTGCTGGCAATTGTAAGCTCATAACATAACGTTTGCCCCGCAGATCAAAACAATCCTGATTTGGTTTATTATGAAAGATGTGAATGTGAGTAATAGATGTCACCTATAGAGTATAATGGCCTGAGGTAGGTGACGGTAATACAAGTATGAGGTGGATAAATATATAGGAAATAATTGATTAAAATGGGGTGGTCTGACGTTGAAATGGGTGGTATGATTGTTTTATTTGGTTTGATGGGTTACGATGGTACGCAATTTGAAATGGAATGTGATGAAACTCAACTCAATCAACAAAGGTAAAGTGAGGCGGGGAGTGGTCCGAGATCTTTATACCGTGTTAAGGCTTAATGATTATTGTTTAGATGAATGTGATATTTATCTTGAAAATGATGACTGTATAAGTGTTCTTTGCTTGGGTGTGTGGGTGCTGAATATGATTAGTTTGTGAAAAGTTATTAGGTGTGATCTTTAGGTGATTCTTGAAATATCTTACCGAAATATATTGAAGAATACAACATAATATTCATCCAGCCATTCTAGTACTACTATGGTACTCTTTACTCTCACTGTCCCTATTCAATTTATCATTAGACTCTTTTCTTCTCTATCTCTCACCCCTCCCCCCCCTCCTCCCTCTCTCGTCCTTTTACTCTTTCACCTGCAACCTTCCTCACCCTTTCACCTGAAATCTTCCTCACTCTTTTCACCTGAAATCCTCACAAACAAACCTGTATAATACGTCAAATTTGCACCCAAAATTTCCCATAAAGTATACCGACACATCTGTACATTGGCATCATTTAAACTCACAACAACATTTAAACTCGCATCACATAAGTTTGGTCCTCCATAAAACGTTCCCAACCCATGGAATGTACGTCTTCTACGCAGAATGGATGAATAACCCCACTCTAAATTCACCCTACCTACACTGCATACCTATCCTCTGAGCTTACATGGACCAAAATTCTAAGCAATAAAATAAAAAGTCTAGATGCTTCCATACTGTTTTCTGATACCTCTTTAAGTTTGTTTATTATCTGGCTTATCATATGGTATCTTGGCAAGTTTACACTTAAGAACAATACCGTGTGTTCATGCCGTGCGTCTGAGTTTGTTTAGAAGAACAAGGCTTGAGATTTCACTTCTGGAATATGTACATTCTACTTTCGAATACAAACTAAAAATTCATTTAGTGAATACTTACGACTTTCAAAAGTTTAAAGTAACTATAATTTTTCATACTCACCATTCTTTATCATAGTGCTTTCGTAACCAATAGGGGGGGGGGGGGAAATCTTATTCTACACCTAGTAATAAATAGATGTATAAACTAATTGAACTAAGTAGTTTCACATTCATGTTCAAAAAACATGAAAGATTATCTTTCTTTTGATATTTTCATTGATTCATTTACTAATTCATTCCTTCATTCACTAATCACTCACTTACAAACACATTTGTTTTCCAATGATGTATCTCTTCTCATAATCTGCTGAGGGCAGTGGGCATACAAGCTCCTCATGCATTGCTTAACTGTATTGAAAATACCATCAAATGTGTTGGACTTCATCTTTTTTGCTTATTTGATATTTCTCGTCTTGGTTGGTCGAATGTCGCCTAAACCCCAATCTCAGACCGCACAGAACTTGTTTGGTCTGTTGAATCGTATAAACTCAGTTGAGATGGCTCAATCTGGCTTGTTCTCACACTTACAGCGTATGAACTGCTATTGGCCGCAGTGGGGTGGACAGAAAGACGCTCCATTATTGATGCAGGTGGGATCCCCGCAGTGCTACAATTCGTGTCGATGCTTCGCCTGCGCATTCTGCGCAGTGAACTAGCTAACGTCACTATACTTTCGCTGTCTCTGTCAACAGGTGCAGGCGTTGTTGCAGTGGGCGTTGCTGGTGGAGCTGGGGCCCCATTATTGTGTGCGTTCGCAACATTTGCGGGGTTGTTGATTGTGTTGTAGTGGGTTTGTATGCTCGGTGCAATCGATGTTTCCATAGTCGACGCATTAAAGGAGTTCATATCGTGGTTCCTTTCACTTAATATCGATGGTGACTTAGTGCTCTGCACCGAAATCACAGACTTGAGAGGAATTGTACTCACATTGTCCGAGTCTAATGTATTGTCATCGTCTTCCAAACGTAACAGTCCCAGTCCAGGCAGTATCAGACCTTCATCATCGTCTTCATCGCTCCCAAGAGTTTCTTCAGAGTGTGTTTTTCTTGCATGCTGTGCTGTTGGGATGGATGTTCGCCTGGCTACTCCTCTTTCACTACGTCCATTTCTTGATGATTCAGGTCTAGGTGTCCTGTTCCTCTGTGCAACAGGTATCTGTTGTCTATTTTGACCTTGCATTAATCGTTTGACCCAGCCAAACCTTACTTTGGGTTGTCTTCTGTCTTCTACTTTTGTTAGTATGCGTTGATTAGATATCACTGAATGAGTTCTATTGTTAAGTTGGGATATGATGCACAGTAACTGGATGCGAGGAGATCATACTCGCATACTAATACTTTCACTTTAGATTCAGTTCATTTTGGTAATTCTGTTCATTCTGTTCATTCTGATTCATACTTGTTCATTACACATGACCATCGCTCTCATAAACATCCACGTTTCTCCTATTTTCTAATCTAACATCACATTCAATACCTCCCACTTCACTCTAGTGACTCAAAGTCCTCAGTTATAAGAATACATACCTCCAATCACTTGTCCCAGATTCTGTTGACTAATGCTAGACAGGTTCGTCACTCCATTACTTGAGCTCCCCACATTGTTGCTACTGCTTGTGTTATTCCCTGAACCTGCCACGTTATTATGGCCCTCGCCCTGATTCTTATTCGACATTTTCCTGTTATTCCGGTTCTAGTTTGAACTATACAGCCTCTCAATCCTATGTATGTCTGGTATTAATTTTTATTCATTGTCTTCTAGACGAGGCGAAAGTAGGGAGCTTCGCGAAGGCCATATTAAAAATATAAAAAAGAAGCTCCGCGACGGGGAATTGAACCCCGGTCTACCGCGCGACAAGCGGTAATTCTAGCCACTAAACTATCACGGATGATTTCTTGAAAGATTTTGTACGTGGGTAGTTTTGTTAATAAAAGTGTAAGACGGTTGTTTAGCTAGTGCATGGTTTACTGTATATTTAAGCTATTTAAATGTGTCAGGTTTCCTCATTCTAGTTTTATTAATATGAACTTGATTGCAATTTTATTAGGTAATTACTAAATAATCACATTTAGAAAAGTCATGAATGAGCTCAGCCTAAAGTCACCTCTAAAGGTCTTTCAAGTAGGATCACACAATTAATTGCACATGGTAGGCTCTTCTTTCAAATGATTTGGTGACCAGTGACTACAGAAGGTTTAATATTCGCGTTGAATTCTTTATTCAATATAACTGATCTTTAGCTTATGATTTGAGAGCCAACTTTATATCGAGCATTCAATTTCATATTCCCACTTGTGATCTCTGCTATATTGTTCTAATGTGTATCTTTCCCAGTTTGACGAAGCAAGTAGAGCCCCTGTTGCTCCACAAGCTGAGAGAGATTCGCCTGCTATCGGTAATGCTACGCCAGCCAAAGCCAAAAATGTCGGTGCACAGACAATTGCATATAAAACGTTGTTACCATCAATTCCATATGAGAAGAATTTAATGGATCGATCAATAATATTCCTCAATTTTGGTGTCATTATCTCGGCATCTGGTTTCTGAATAGTATCAATTGTGTACACTCCGTATAATAAAAGGAGTCCAGTTATAGCTAATGTCATTGTCACAATTTTAAGGAATTTCTTAATAGCTATGTTTAGTCTGCTTCGTAAGTTTGCCTGTCTTCTTCTATATTTGAAGGCGTCTTTAAATCTAATCCGCATTTGGATATCATCAAGGAGGTCTATGTCGTTCAAGTTAATTTTCTTGTTGTGTTCATATTTAGACTGAGGAATGTCGACATTCAATTGTTCTTGTAAACTCGAATGTTGGTCGTTCTGATCAATCTGTGGTACCTCTTCTAAAGCAGTCTCTTCGTATTCCGAGATAAACTCATCAGGTACATAACCAGACATAAATCTCTTTGCAAACTCTGCTTCCACAATTTCTCGTGTAGGAATGAAATCTCCATTCAACGTGACCTCATCCCACCAATCATTAGTTGTCTTACCTTTCAAACAATGCACGAAGCAGCTGATATAAACGTGGTCGTCGAGAGTTTCATTAATTGTAGCTGCTGCCGCTTCAAGACTATTAATCCATTGATTGAAACCGATTAGAAACTCAATGGCTTCGTAGTCACCTTCTCCATGAAATGCTAACGGAGGCTGATCCATCCCGGGTCTGACTTGGAAAGTACTATCATGATCATCATCATCAACAACAATTTCAGTTCCCTTTGGGTTATCATTCAATGATTCCTTTTTCACAGTCATCCTTATTCGTAGTAAATCTCTATCTGGGATACGCGGATAAACTTTGGTGAACCTTATGATCTCCCAATCTATGGTGGAGTTAAACTATGGCCTTCTTCGGAGATACCAATTCTGATAAGAGGCTTATAATACCATTCAAGAGGAACCAAATGGATTTGTTACAATTCTTCTGTTAGATCTCGCGATATTAGATCCTCCCCTATTATACCCTTAATTTCTCTCTCAAAAGGTATCATTCGTAAACATTTTACTGCGAATTTACGACTTATATACTAATTAACAACAGATAATAAGGGTCCTTTGGTGCATTAAAGTAAATCGATCACATGTTCGATCACGAGTCGATTGTGTGTGAATATTTGCACTATAGCCCATTCAACTTCATTAGAGTGCAGCTTGTTTGAAAAACGAATGAGCTACTATTGTATCTTATTGGAAGAGCTGATCGATTCAGCTCCACTTCTATGAGTTAGATACGTCTAATCTGTATTTTGCAGCTTTTTTTTGCAGTTTGAATGTTTAATCGAATCAGAATTATATTTAGAAGTGCTTTTATTAAGATTGAAGTTATTTGCTGTAAGCTTTGCAGAAATGGATCCTCAGACGTTAAACTGAAGTGTCAAAATGTAAGGATTCAAATACTTTAGTATTAATCCATTGTAACCATTCTGCAAAGGGACCTATTCAAAGAATACTTGTTCTCTCAAGTTTACACATTGTACAGTTTTTCTCTATTTTCTGTCTCTTATTTCAAATAAATTCACTCACATTTGGTGAAATAGCTGCAAAATATCCAATAAGTATACAACTTGTGGAGGCGCAAGATTTTACAGGCATGTTGTAGTACGTCAACAAACAATAGATTATTGATCCAACTATTATCAATAAATTGCGGAGTATTGGTTCATTTCGCCACTTAATGACCGTGAATAAAAGCCCTCAGAGGCTGATTGGAGGCTTGTAGAAGCTTTTACTCTAAGCCATGTAAAACAATTAGTAATGGATGGATACCATAAGGAGTTAGTTTTGGTAGTTAATCACACACTCATTTACACACCAATTGCCTTTCAAGTCAACACTCTACACTCATTTACTATCATATCACCCCATTTATTTGGAGTTCTTCATCCATTCATTCCACTGACCAGTGGACATTTCTATAAATACATAATGTACAGCTCTACACAAGTGTAAGCAATGCTAATAATGACATACCGAACGGTACGATCAACGTACCGCATCCAGATACTCGGGATGAGGACTGCTGCGAGGCAGAGCTGGAGCTGGAGCTTGTGCTTGACAAGCTTGGTTCAGGTTTGTTTTTCAGTGTGAGTGAAGTTTTTGTTGTGATGGGTGGGTTGCTAGTTCTGGGTACAGAGTTGATACCGCTTGCAGTGTCAACAGTACTGGATGGTAGAGATTGTAAGACTCCTGTAGACGCGAAATCCGTATCGACCCCTGTAGTAATAGAATCGCTCAAAGAGTGTTCACTAGTATTGAGTCGCTCATTATACCAGGGGAGTGCAGTGGCAATACTCAGTATCAACGTGAAATCCACATTATCACCCAGAAACAAGGTAGTATAACTATCGTCAGTACACAACTCTATCTCATGAGCTATAGGACACAAGGAAGGAGGAAAGTTGACATGGCTCCTATGGAAATATATCAAGTACTCCTCTGGATACGATCGGAAATCATCAACTAGTCTCGTGACAAATGATATTTCAGAAGCATTGAACCCACAGATAACATTGGCAGCTAAGTAAAGTAGTGCTAGATAATAAACCAACATCGATCTACTACACTCAACTTTGCCGGAGAAGATGGGATCCAATATATATAATGTATTTCAGCTGCCTGGACTTTGCCTTATTTATGGGGCTCAATGAAAAGCCTCCCAAAAAGAAACTTTCTCCACCTAGTCCTCAATTTGGTAGTACCAAAGTGTTCGATCTATTGGGGGATCAGTATTGACTACAATCTCAAACTTTTACGAGAGTATATACCTTCCCTGAGAACTTAGATGGCTTATCGTTCACAAGTGGTTTGTTAAGGATTTTTTTTTTTTTAAGAGCTGAGCTGAGCTGTTGATTGTTGGTGTTCTTCTTGTTGTTGTTAATAGAATTCGTAACTCATCTAATAACTATTATCAATTCGTATTGAAGATCTTGGCTATTGAAGGGAAGACTTCATCTTTTTGTGTGTATGACGTTTGTGTATTCAATAGAGTATTCGGTAGTGTTTCGTGATTGAGTGGAGAGTATTTGGTTTTCGAGAATTGCTAAGAATAGAGTAATCCCCGAGCAATATTTCAGGTTTGTTTGTAAAGCTGAACTATCGAACAAGTAGAGTTAAGTAATCATTCAAATGGACACAAGTATTGATTGGCTATCTCATCTCGATCACTATTGTTTGTCTGTTTCATCTTGATCACTATTGTTTGTGCTTGTAGAATATTTTATAATTTACAAAACTCGGTTTAGTATTAGCACTTAAAGGTTTGTACGTAAAAAGTGATTACTTTTAGTGTAGAACCTATTAGCACTAAAGTACTAACCCATCACTACAATGTAAATAACGTCAATAGAATTATACACCTACATCTATTGTAATTCTTGCTAGTTCTACTAACAACAATTACTTCAACATCAACCACTTCCCACGATCCTCAGTTAATGTATCTTGTTTATTCTTAAATGTTGGTACAAATAGTAGGACAGAAGAAGTGAATGCAAAAGTTTATCCTAATCCAATTAGGTAATGTCCCTGATATCCCGATATGCCAGAACCTTTACTTGTGAGTGGCTGGAGATCCCACTCTTAGTTTTGTTTGTGGGTTGATAATTTCCAAGGGTTTTTTGATTCTTGGTGTGTGTACTCTAGGAGAGAGCAGTGCTAGGTTTGCGCTGCCTGAGCTCGACAGGACCGAGCTTGCAGTTGTGGGAGATTGTGGGTTCATGTTTCCAATCTGCAGGGGTGAGAATACCGATGCTGTGTACGGGTTGAACTTCTTGATGGAAGGACTTGTGGAGCTAGCATAGTTTTCAGAGATTTCAGGGCAGAACTCCAAATCATCTTCAATGTCAAACGATTTTGACAAGTAGTATCTTAATCTAGGTGTGTGGAACAGGTAGTTGGATGGTCCTTGTTGCTGTTGTTGCTGCATACCCGACCCAGCACCGCCATTCACTCCACCGTTAACACCACCAGCTAAAAACCCGATGCCCGACGAAATCGACAAGCCACTCAGAGCACTCAGTGCTGAACTAACAGACATGGATGTGCCCAGCAGCCCATGTTGCCTTGGCAGAATATACGTTAAGTTATTATTGAACAAAGGACTTGTATCGCTCGAACCACTACTCTCGTTGCCCATAGCAGAAACTGGATTCACTCCTATACTCGAATCCATCCCAGGTGCAACCCCCCCGTTCATCGTCGAATGCACCATGTTAGGCGAAAACTGTGGATAGTTGTTGTAAATATATTGATTAGACATAGTATAGCACAGGTATCATGTAGACCTCGACTGAAATTTGTGATAAATATCGGACTTGACTTCAAAGCTGTTGATAAGAAGAAGCTTCTGATGGATTTGGTTGTTTAGCAACTCCTGCGAACATTGCAATCAAGGTCACTTAACATGCAGAACGAGGATGAAAAAAAGAAATAAAATCACCAATCGTTTTACAGTTTGTGGAGCATACCTTGCCGGAACTATTCTCATTTTTTGAGTTTCAACTTCGAGTCGAGAATCCGCGAAGGTTGGGAGGCTCTGTTAGACTCGATACATCGCTTCGAATGCTTCCACACCCTTGCTTGGCCCTTCTTGACGGGCTTCTTTACCTCGTTCGTCTTGCAGTGGGTCACACAATTTCCTTGTTTTGTCTGCACAACCAGTCTTTTTTGGGGTTCCTCCCAGCCCAAAAGAAACCCCCCAAAGAATAGGGGAGGTTAAATATTATGTAAGCATTCACAAGGATATTGCAGCATCCCAAAAGGGTAGATTTTGCAGTCATTTTAACACACACTGTATCAGCAGCAGTGGTGTTAATGATGTTTTGTCAATTAGAATAAAGAATTCAATTGATTCTTATTCCTTGGGGTTCTGTTGAGAATGGAATATATTGGAATTACCGATTATTCTGTTGATTTTGATAAGTCGCTTTCCAATGCAAACAAGTCGTATCGTTTAGTCAAGTTAAACAATGGAATACGAACGTTATTAGTTTCTGATCCTGGTAGTAACAATGCAGCAAGTAGTGTGTGTGTTTCAACAGGATCTCATAACGACCCTTCAACAGTCCCAGGACTAGCTCACCTATGTGAGCATCTGCTATTCTTGGGAACGAAAAAGTTTTCGCACCCAAACGCATTCAAGGAAAGCTTGGACTCTGTAGGTGGGACTACAAATGCATTCACCACTGGGGATCAGACTTGTTTCTACTTTGAAATGCCCATGAATGAGTTTGAGATAAACGGGAAGGTTGCTTTTGAGTACATCTTGAATAACTTTGGATCCTTCTTTGAGTGTCCTTTGTTCAACGATTCTTTCATTCACAAAGAAATCTCTGCTGTGAACAACGAACATGAGGCAAATGTGAACGATAAGAGTAAAATCTTGTACCATTCATTAAAACTTTTGGCTAATGAAAAGCATCCGTTCCACAGGTTTGGAACTGGCAATTCATATACCTTGGAGAAGGTACCTAAATCAAATAAAATCGACTTGCGTAAGGAATTGATCCACTACTTTAACACATACTTTAAAAGTAACAACATCTCACTAGTATTGAAAGGACCCCAATCATTGAACCATTTACAAAAGTTGGCCATTCAAAACTTTTCAAGCATCAAGGAAGATTCCAAATCACACAGATCCTCAGTCTCTTCAATTATTTCACTGTCGTCTCGAGTTTCAAGACTATCTTTCGAAAGACGAAAAGAAGCACACAATTGGAACAACATAGACATTAACCAAACAGAAAAAGTTTACCCTAAACGAAATATAGGTCAACTCATCTCCATCCAAAGCACTCAACACTCAGCTCTCCGCTTAAGTTTTCCATTTCTCTCAAAAAATTTAGATTTTTTTGGATCTGTATGGTGCAACTTGATTGGAGATGAATCACAAGATTCACTATGTGATCACTTGACAAATAACCTTGGATACATTACGGAATTATTTGTATTTACCCAAAAGTTAACAGTAACGGAAAGTACTTTGATTGTGGATATCGATTTAACTAGTAAAGGATGCACCAACGTAGAAACTGTGATTCAAAAAGTAGTTCATCATGTTTCGTCAATTCCTCTTCGATCAACCACTTACTTGATAAAATACATGGAGCAAATACTCACTATCAACAAGTTAAATTTCTACTACAGAGATAACCTGAGCTTGTCTGACGAAGTAGCTGGCTTGGCCCAGACTTTACAATTGGATATGGAAAATCTAGGCTCGAAAAACATATTGAAAGGGTATAGAGACTTGGATGACGAGAACGAACTTTGCTGGGATGACGAAGTGAATGAATTCAAATCAACAAGCGAGAAGGTACTTAGCTTGGGTAATTTAAACATCACCCTACTTGGAGAATTCCCCAACTTGATCTATTTCAATTTCCAGCTTCATAGCACTGATAAGTACTACAATTTTGATTACTCACTTTATTCAACTAACCTTCTAGAGCTATACAAGTACACATTAAAAGAATCTGCGACATGGTTCCCTAAACCTAATGAATTTCTTGCTCATTCATTACTGGAGTTGAACATAATGATCCTGAGCAGCTCTTTAATGAAGTCAGACTACACAACTAAAAGGATCCACAAACTAAACAAACCTAAACTACTCGTCCGTCTGTCTGCCTTGGAGTTTTGGTTCAAACCAGAATGGGATTTAAACATAGCTGATAGACAATCTGTCTCATTTCTGTTTATACCACACAGCCTTACATCCTCTGCACAGAAAATTGTAGGAATAGAGTTGATCTGTGCTATCTGGGGCAACCAATTAAAACAAAAATTGTACCCAGGAGAGTTGACTGGTTATTCATGGGCAGTCTATCCCAATATTATGAAGTCACTGTCTATTTCAATAAGTGTTAACGGGTTGAATCGAGGATTCACCAGAATACTCCAATACCTTCTCAAAGACTTTTATCAGTTTTTAAAGAACGTGGGAAACATTGAATACAAAGAGTTCAAAAAGGCAAGGGTTGAGTATAGAATGGAATTGAAGAATTTAATAAATGGTAGTGGAATACTTCAAACAGTCGCTGGTTCCATGTTGTTTTTGGAGGAAAACGTTTGCGGGTTAGATGAGAGGTTAGAAGTATTGTACGAGATTGAGAGAAATGAGCTTCAAATTATAGCCAACAGATTCTTAGAAGAAACCTATTGTGAGATTCTTGTTACTGGAGACTGTACCGAAGAAGGTGCCTTTGAGATCCGCAACTCAATAAAGCGATTTGATTCTACTTACAGAAGATGGGATAATCAACTCTTAGCTTCCTCATACTTGATCCCACCAGGTCGTAACTATTATTTTGAAGTCACTAATGCAAATAAGGAGGATCCTTTGAACACAGTATACTACTATATTCAACTTGGGATTAGAGAAGATCCCACTTCCAGAGCTATGGCTAAATTAGCGTCATTCTACCTTTCTTTAAGTTGTAATTTTGAGCTTCGCACTTGTCGCCAATTAGGGTACTCTGTTATGAGCGGAGTGAGATACTCAAGAGAAACAGTGGGCATATACATAAGTGTTATGAGTTTAGAATACTCAACTAGTAAAGTTACTGAAGAAATTGAAAAGTACTTGATGGAACAGGAATTGAACATTTTTGGAATTTCTGACAAAGAATTCAACAAGAATATTTTGCAGCCATTTCTCAATACACTTGGTGAAGAGCCCATAAGTTCAAATCTTCCGTTGAGTATGGTATTCAGTAGCTCTCCATGCAGAAGCAGTACTAACTTCAATCCTGACTCTGAGTTCTCAATGTCACATAAGAATTACTGGGAGAAAATTGTTACCAAGACGTACAGGTTTGGAGGTGAGAAAGGCGACGACGAGATTGACATTTCAGTCATAGACGGGATTTCTCGACTGAATTTTTTGGATTACTTCAGACAGCATGTTTCCATAAAGTCTAAGAATAGGAGCACGCTAAATTTAGGAGTGAAGTCTGGAGATGGAGGTGCTTGGAAAAACAAGGCAGCAGAAGAACAATTAGAAGAGTTTTTATGCCTTAAAGGAATAGAAGTAAGTCAACAAGAAGTTAAGGATATTCTTGTCTCTTGTGATTACCAGCCCGAGTTGGTTCCTGCAGCTCTACATCGGCATTTTAAAGACTTGAAGTTTATGCTATACAATTTCAAGCATCAAGCTAAAACAAGGTTAGTCGGACTGCTGAAGAAAAAGAAGGAACCCCAAAGAATAGACACGAAGTTACAAAACAAGTATTCCGAGTTGTATGGATCTACGTATCTCAACTGGGAACCCATTTCGAAGCCTTACAAATTAAGAAGTGTTGAGCAAATGCACAAAGAGTCATTATTAGTACATGATGTGGTTACTAGCTCAATTCAAGATAAAATGACGAGTATCAGTGTTTTAAGTGACAGCGATGACGAAGATGCTTACGAATTGGACTTGTCTTGTTATACTGGAAGTACTAGCCTCACTGAGGTTAGTTTGTATAAGTATAGTCAACCATACCTTAAACCTACTACACCCCAAAGCACCTCACCATCCTCACCATACTTCTAATTCTTTTAACTATGAACTCCAACATTATTTACTTCCTTTCTATAATTCAACTTTATACTTCATCTCTCTATAATTTTGGGTGCAAAACTTTATCTCATCAGGTAGCGCGATATAGAAATTCATAAAAATAAATATTAGCAATAAGGATGGACATAAGTGATTTGCCTATAGCTAATGAGCAAGTACAAAGCACTAGTGCGTTCAATGCTATAGATGTTCCAACGCTCGACGAAGATGTACGTGCTGCGTTACTTGAATATGGAGAGCCGGAGTCTCTTGCTGGAGAAACGAACTCCACAAGACGTGATAGATTGATTCAACTACTCAATGAATACGATGATGTAAATATGGAGAGCGAAGAGGAACAGGACGAGGACGACGAGGAAGAGGAAGAATTTTATACTCCAGGAGATCAGGACTTGTATGATACCCGATTATCAATATTAAAAGATTCATTGAGAAGATCAAATTCAAGAAGCAATGAATTAAGAATCAAAACCTCGAAACAAGACTTTATAAAAACTCTCAAGCATAGACGAAATATCAATGCTGAGCTTTCAAAGATAGAAGTGTATGGTTCTCAAGTGATTCAAGGTAATACGAGGGCAGTTTCTGCTGTTCGGTTCTCACGAAATGGTGATCTAATTGCTTGTGGATCGTGGGATGGAAATGTATACTTCTTAGACAGTAACGAGTTAACTACCAAAGCCAGTACTGCCCCAGGACATCATACGGAAAAAGTGAGTGGGATAGATTGGAAGAAGGATATAGATGTTTTAGTATCTGGAGGTCAGGAAGGCACTGTTAATCTTTGGAATTTAGAAGGAACAAGTACAGGAGAAAAGGTAAAGCCGATCCATACGGTAAAAGAAGCCCATGTAGATCGAATAACGAAAACATTATTCCATCCAATGAACCATTTATTCACTTCTACATCATTTGACCAAACATGGAAGCTTTGGGATGTCAATAGAAGTGAATGTTTGATGCAACAAGAAGCACACTCTGAAGCTGTTTTCTGTGGAAGCTTCCATCCAGACGGCGGGCTTTTTGCCTCTGGAGGATTAGATGGGATTGTACGGTTATGGGACTTGAGGTCCGGACGGTCAATATCTGTACTTAGTAAACATATACAAGGAGTCTACGCATTAGATTGGGCACCAAATGGACAATTTTTGGCGAGTGCAAGCGGAGACAGTCTGGTAAAGGTCTGGGATATACGAAGAATACAACAAGCAGATGACGAGATATTCTCGATTCCAGCACACACTAAACTTGTGAGTGATGTCCGATTTTATCATAGGACTCATGAAGAGGTGTTGAGTAAGGCAGTTGCAGATGAAGATGGGAATAACCAAGAAGTTCTTGAATCTTCAGGAACATTTTTAGCTACTAGTGGGTACGATGGGAAGGTCAATATCTGGTCATCAGACAATTGGATGAAGATAAAAGCATTAGAAGGACATACAGGGAAAGTTATGAGTTGCGATATTGACAACCAGGGAAACATAGTTAGCAGTGGATGGGATAGACTGGTCAAAATGTGGAAGCGTCCTTAAAGATAAAATGTTTAAGCATAATAAAGAGTATGTAGATCGCTTAATAATTTCAAGTTTTCGTATTATAATTAATATAAACAAATCGTAAACCCTTAGATTACCTAGTCCTTTATACTCCACTTCCTCTAGACGTAAATCTTAATCAATATTGTTCTTCTCTTGTTCTTCTATTGTTCATTCTGTCACTTGAAAAACTTTTAAGTTATACGAATATTTACAGCACCTCCATAAAAAAGTTGCTACAACCGTCATATACAGATACTCTCCTTAGTCATCTCTCTTACCTCTCACAGCCTACTCTCTCTCATCCACCTCTACAAAGTAAACCTACTCAACGGTCCTACCAGATTGGCACGGCTGGATGTCCAAGACTACGACACCCGTGCCGCAGTATTACACCCGTTGCGCCCAAGTTCTTTGCACCACACAAGTTTAAATTTCATATCAGACTAAACTACAACAGCTATTGGAGCGCACATACCAATCCATACACCGAGAAGCAGAATGAATTTGTTGAGAATCTTGGACGGAACGCCCGAGCCACCCATAGTAGACCTCAACCTCTCTCACACCAACAATAGTGGTGACTATAACTTGGCTACTCCCATGTATGAGTTCCAAAAAGAGTTGACCGACCAGATCGTGTCTTTACATTATCCGGACATATTGAAGTACTGTGAAACCAACGATACTAAGGAGCTTATTGTGAAGCTGTTAGAAATATGTATTAGCAATTGTATGCTTGTGAGTACACATCCGTATTTGTTGATCAATCATTACATGCCAAAGAACTTGCTGCTGAAGGATATGCATCTCAAGTTGGCGGAAACGAGCGGGAAGTTCAATGTATTGAAGGACTTGATGAATGTAATTATACAAAGCAACAAGAAGAGTTCTCCTAAGAATATTGGGATAGTGATGAAGAACGATACACGCTTTTTTGACCTTTGCGAGGCCTTGTTATTGGGATGTAGAGGTGGCAAGCATATCAAGAGGTACATTGGACACAATGTCCAACGTGAACTGAAGAAGCAACAGAAAAATGGCGACCCAAATGGCTTACCCACAGTGATCCACTTGTTACCACACGATGGAAAAGTACAAAGAGGTCTCGACACCATCACAGAGACAAAATTCGACACCTTAATCGTATTTGACGGGCACGTAGACACCAACCATGAGTTTTTCCAGAAGATCAGATCCCAAAACAACACCGACCCAGCGTCGGTGATACGACTTGTACCAATGAAAACTATAGAACACTGCAAGTTATACTACTCACGCGACATAAACAAAGAAGACTACTTGTACAAGTTAATATCATCGATTGTATGTTTAAGAGAATGTATTGGAAACTTACCGCCTGATGTATTCCCCATTTACAACCAAAAGTTAACATACTTGGCACCCAAATTCTTTGACCAGCTTTACAGCCGAAAGCCAAATACACACTGGCCACTCCCCGAGTTACCTCCAATACCACGCTTCAGCTCGGGAGATGTCGAACGCTCGTTATTAACTGAAGTACATTTCCACTACACTCCGTACGACTCATTTGACGTTGTCACCTACGACTCTGAGAAGCCTCACCAGGTGAAAAAGAAGAGAACGTACTATGAAATGAGGCGGTTGGAGCTGGACTACGTGACAAACCCATTGAAAAACGATTTCAATAGCTTAATTGGCGTACACTCTAATAGTACTTCGAACTCTACTGTACTCACACATAGGAATATCATGCAGTTGAACAATGCACACATTGAGCTGCAAAGAGTTCTAGAAGAAGAAGAGAGCTATGGAACCTTTAACTCGGTCCAAGAAACAAGAATCGGCCGTCGAGAATTAGAATACGCTAAGGCCCTCTCCAATATCACAGATGACATCGATCATGCCCAATCGAGAATAGATATTGGGAACAAAAGAATCCTTAAAATGAATAGCGAATCGGATCTTCTTCAAGAAGAAACCAAACAACTCCAAAATGAACTTTCAGAAGCAGGAAATACAGAAGAAAAGGAACTAAAGAAGTTTATTGAAAACCAGTTGGAGATTTGGGAATCGCAAAGTAAAATCAAAGAACAATTGGCGAGAATAAACGCTAAACACGATGAGAAGAATTACATGATCAAAGAGTGTCAACAAGCAACTACATCAATAGAAGAATCAACAAAAATGCTCGAGGATTTGAACAATGAGATCAAAGCCAATGCCCTGCGCGTCGAGACTGCAGAAGAACTCGAAAGGATCGAAGAAGGCAAGTTCAAAAAACAAAAGACACGGTTGTTGGCTGAAATCAAGAATGAAAAGACAAGAAATGAAGGGTTAAAGGTGAAGTTAAGTAGTACGTTCAAATTCCTCAAGAGCACGGCGCACTTGAAGAAACGAAAGGGAAGAATGCCGAATGTAAAGTAGTTATTTAAGCTATAAAAGATATATAGGCATTTCCGACTTTAAGGAATCTAGTATCAATACATTATTTATTGGGCTTTCACGTTTACTGAGAAACTGTATGACATCTTGTGCTAAAGCACCACCCAATATGGCCGCCACTGGTGAAAACTCAGTGAATGCTTGCTGCGTAAACAACTCGAGGTATTCTTCTGTTATGACTGCTGAAGGGACTCCAAGAGATTCGCACACTTTGAGAGCTTCCAGTCTCAAGTCATCTACTGAAGACGACTCAAAGAGAGCAAATATCAATGGTAACGATGCTGAAAGCCTTTTCAACTGTCTTCTGTTAAGTTGCAGAGGCAATTCTTTCGAGGTGAATATTTGGCTGAGAGGGGCATACGAATCAACAATAGTAAGCGTTTCTTTTGCTGTCGATTTATCATACTTGACCTCTGTTATAGTTTTACACTTATTAATCTGAGTATTGGCAACCCTATGCTGATTACCTGCATCTCGCTCACAAACAGACTCATGTTCAATCAAATCTGTGAATATGTATCCAAACATCCCATGTAGTCCACTCACATAAAGTGGGATCTGTAGCTTTCTTGTAAGTTGATTGAGTTGGAGAAGCTGGGACTTGTCTAACTCAGTAGCAATAATCAAATCGAACTTCTTGAAGTATAATTCATCGGAAAGCAATTGATGTAATGGTGTTGTGTTTGTAGTAAGGTTAACTCGTTTGTTCAAGTCCACTATCTTGTCTATTATAACGGGCAATTTGAGGGTCCCGATAACTGAATCATCATTCGGTAAAAAAAATTGTGCAGCAAAGTCTTCTTCCGCAACTACTGAACTATCTAAAAGTTCAATACTGTTAAGACCTCCCAAGACCAAGTTTTTCACAATCTCTGTACCAACCCCACCAATATTAATCACCAATACCTTTGCTGATCGAAGGCGTAGCTGAGTAGCCATTCCCCAAAGTCTGATTTGACGATCATACAAGGCAATCTCGTCCGCTGTTAGTTCTTCATTCATTGAGTTGTTTGGTAGTTGGATTTGATATTGGTGATATTTTTGGTGATGTTTTTTTTTGTTCAGATTGTCAATGAACAGATAATGTGACATAGGGTGAGATAATTGTTTGGTTTTTGAGAGGATTTTACAGGAGGGTTGGTTAGTAGTATGGGAATAAGAGTTTATGACATCAGCTGGATTACCAAGAGATACTTAATATAGAAGTAAATAGTCTGAAACGTTCTCTGTTGTAGATTTGTCGTAAATTTGTTTTAGAATATCAGACTTTACTTTAGTATTTACTGTAATTTCAGATGCTTAGAAGAAGTTAGTATGATCTCTCAGAAAAGCAGCAACAAATTGAAAACTTGGAATCCAGAAAGGTCCGTGAAAGTAAGTAAAGGTGAATCTTCACTTTTGCTTACTCAAGTTGAAGATTCAAACTATCCAAATGCAATAGTTCCATGGTTATTGGACATGAAGTATTAAGAGTTAAAATACAAACTAGAGAAACTATCCAAGAGCCTATATACTCACACACTAAAAGAAGAGAACTTAAACTTGCTATCCACATTAGATAGTATCAAAGATTAAGAGACAATGACAATAATTATCATTTGTTCATATCATTTTTTGCAACCAAAATAGACACAGATCTCAGTGCTAGCTTGGTAACAGTACATTATCTGTAAATAAAAGTTGATTCAGAAGATATTGTTAGCATTTAGTTCTAGGGAGCAATTAGAAGTGCTGAATTAGTGAGAAGTGATTTACAATCAAGTTTAGCCACTGTTGGTTCTCTACTTATACTTCGTAGGAGCAGGAAATGAAGAAATATACATAATCTAGTCACACTCTAATCTCCTCAACAAGTAATCTACCTCGACTTTAATTGTCAACGGGATTATCCAATCTTTGTATAATTGAGCTATAATCTCTGGTTTGACCTTACTCTGAGGTTTCTGTGAATATTTCATGCTGGGATCGGTTCCATAGCTTCTTCCTTTCTTGATTAATCTATCAAGTATTTCCTTTTCCAAAGCTTTATTGGTGATTAACTTTTCGATACCTGCTGAGTCCTGCGCCAAGATCAATGGGCGGAATGATTCCTTTTCTTTCTGGAATTTGGCTTCAGCTACAAACTTGCCAAAGTGGATTCTTCTGGACAATGCCTGGAGGCATTCTATGTCGCAGGTGCTCACAGAGCCTAAATTCTCTGGCTGTTCACCTTGTTTACAGCTAATTTGGCTAACAATATGTTGAACGTAGTAGTGTTTGATTTCGTTGTTAACACTGACCTCGTCAGAATAGTCAGCCAAGACAGGGGGGTAGTTAATTGAGGGAAGAAATGAGGGTAAAAGATGGTTTGGATTGAATGGGATCTCATCAGGTGCCTCATACCGTCTGATTTGTGAGTGCGTACGCTCCATCTGAAGTAATGACCAGTCTAGAAACGACCCATCAAAACCTGGAATGGGGAACTTATTGACCTCGTAGACGGAAGGCAGCAGGAAGAATTGTGAACGTTCGATTAAATCAAAAACTATTGAATCCTCCATACGTACCAACGCTTGACGAACATTGTCAAGATCGAGCACAGTCTCTGGTTTCATAAAGTCCATTTTAATGAGTCATAAAGTTGGTGTTAGAAATAAGATGTTAGGGGGCTGAAAAATGGCGAGATGTGAGAGGTGTGAAGCGGGGAGAAAGTAGAAGGATAATGAATTAAAGGAGATAGAAGGAACTGGAGAAGATAAAGCTAGAATTGTGCTATATGAGTTGGAATACCACTAACTACTTGTACCAGGTGTGCTCTAATAAGTTAAACTTTCAAACGTTTATAATTCTTTCTTTGTCTAAAGGCTTGCCATTTCAAACTACTCTAATCCTGTTCCTATGGAATAAAGTCGACATATATGAATTGATAGGTATTGAAGTTTGTAGTCTGATGAAGATTCAAGAAGTTTCAAGAAATTCCATGAAACTCATTTAATCATCCGAAACTGGAAAATTGCAGCAATTAAGTGCAATAGGAAGTTAGGAATAGAAATCAAGTTTGAAAGAAGTCTGGGTATATACTCGTAATTTATGAACGATAACTAGAATTCAGAATTGGAATTGAACCTTGTGATTGACAACGCATCGCTCAGTCCATTAGAATTATTGGCACCTATCTGACAGAATAGAATGGGACTTTTAGGGATTTGTCAAGAAAACTTTGCAGGTCCAAATAGTTTGGTGATAGAAATAAGTGTTCCACTCAACACCCAACGTATAATGACTTGAAGACACCCGCTTGACCACTACCAACTGCAATTGAATTAGTAAGTATATGTGTGTATACTTAAACCCGTATATTAAACCTGCATACAAAATCATGAATATATAGTGATTCCCCGGATCCAAAAGTGATTTGTAACTTCATATGAGTGACTTCGGAGTACTTCTGAGACTACCACTTGAACTTCAACAGAAGGTATTCGAATTCCTAAATCCTTCAGATGTTCAATATTTACACCATGATCCTCAGCTTCGTGGATTGGCATTGAATACAATGTACCAAAAGGTTCAAATCAGGGGATTCAATTCATACAGTAACTGCAGATTTGAACCTATAATGACCACCTTTGATATGCCTGCAAAGATCCAATATCAAAATCTCGTGCATTTCATGAGATCAGGCTATATTAGACCGAAAGTACTACTTTTCAGAACAGCAGATGAAGTCGAACATCTTGATCCTGATATTGTACGAATGTTTCAGAGACTTGAGATGGATTACCATAAACCTGGTCATGACCATGAAGGATTGACGGAACTAAAGAAAGGTCAATTAGCAGCTGATGGGCTCTGCAAGTTAACGAAATCCCACCCTAACATCTTATCAGCTAAAGTACCACGATATTCATTCTTTAAATTCCCACCTAGTCTCAACAACCTCTCTTTATTCTCATCAGTGTTTGGAGAGAATCACAATAATACCCTTCATTATTCTGATATCCCTTACCATATAAAAGAATTGACCTTGCATTGGGTTCTAGAAGATGCTATTGATTTGAGCCATTTGAAACAACTCAATACGTTACATATTGGCTCGTCTGGTAACTTCTCAATAGACGAATCCAAGTTCCCTAAAAGCTTAAGAAACTTGACAACTGACCACTTTTTCTTTGGATTCATGCCCTACCCTCAAAATATATCTTCACTTAACCTTACTACATTATGCCTCAAAAGATGTAAATGGCCCAGTGAGGTTCTTGAAACAAGCTTCCCTGAAACTCTTAAACATCTAAGCTTGGAGGGATTGTACCATTACAACGAGTCCAATAGAGATGCAAATATTGTTGTAAGTCAAGACGAAGAATATAAAACTGGTTCAATCTTCGTGATACGCTTACAATTACCAATTGGACTTGAACTGCTAGAAGTTAAGACAATATATGATACGTATTTTGAGACTAACAATTTCCATTTCCCTCCCAACCTAAGAACATTCAAGCTAATTGAAACAGATGCATTTTCATACAATAACTACAATGGTCAGAACATTTTAGATTCCAGTACTTTGCATCTTAGCTTGCCAAGAAGCTTAACACACTTGGAACTAAGCTCAAGTGAGTACGAGAAGACCCATATCAACTTGGAAGAGCTATGCAATCTTAAAAAGTTGAACGTAACTCTGTTTAGTAAAGACTTTAGCAATACGTTTCCTCCCTCACTAGAAGACTTAACTCTCTACAACTGTGGGTTATCATCATTGGACTTGTTACACACCAAAGTCACTCAACTAAACTTGAATTTTAACAAATTCAAGCTGCTAAGTGATCTTCAGCTTCCACCAACAATGAAAAAGTTAACCATCCGTAACAATTTCCTTACCAAACTAGATGAGAAGTTGGAGTTTGTACACCTTGATGTACAAGAAAATAAAATAACAGAAATAGGACCAAACTTTGTCAAACTGAACTTGTTGGTATTGGATATAAGTCTAACAGAAGTTACCAAAATAGACTTGGAGTTGCTTCCAAGAAGTCTTACAACTTTACTCGCTTCACAGTTGTTCGTACCAGTTTTGGGGAATACGTATAGCTTGACGAATGCAACATTTACTTGTTGTACCGACTGCGATATCAAAGTCCCCTATTGGGATACAATAGTACAAGAAGTACCCACTTTGAAAGATTCGTTTGTTATACAGTTTTCAAATCATTGGGAGATGGGGAAGTTTTACCAATTACGTTTATCTGAAGAAGATACAGCAACTGTTATTATTAGAGATAAGATAATAATATCAATAGACAACAATTTAATAGAAATACCTTACAAAGGCTAGAAATATACATTCAGTTTACCATATTTGGTTTTATTATATATACAAGAAATGATGCATTGATAGATTATTCCTCCTCTGGCCACCAGTCTGGTCTGAAAACCCTTAATCCGATTTCAGTTCCTCCTCCTAAGTCTGGGATTTCGATTTTGAACAGGTAGTTATGCTTTTGAAGGTCATCTAAGTTGACTAATATAAAGCCCAAGTTACTATTCGTTGATAAGATCTTACCCAAGGACGTTTTTCTTTTCCTTACAGGGGAAGAGCCAAAAGGCGAGGCAGAACCAAAAGGTGATGATGATGCTGGAGCCAGGTTTTCTTCTACTTCTTCTTCTACTTCATGTAAAGCAGATACTGAAACCTTTGAAATATTTGATTGGTTTAAGAATTTCAATTGCTCAACCACAGGATCTGCATTGTTGAGGACGATCTGATCTGGCCATGCACCAGAGGACAAGTCAAAGAATTGAAATGGCATTACTCTCTTTCGTATTATTCCATTGTTAAATGTTCTAATAGTGAGTTCTTGGCCAACATAGCAGCCCTTCTCTAACGAGAGTCCATTTGTATAGTCTAAGTTACACTCAAAAGGAAGAAGTGATGTATCTTTACTTGCATCCAGGGTCTCAAATAATCCATTCAAGTACCTTCTGCCTGTGATAACGTCTTCGCTAACCGACTCATATGGGAATGTAAAGTTGGACGAGAAAATATCCAGTGGTGATTCGACAATTGTATTTGTCAATACTTTTATACCAAAGTTTGGAATACGGTTATCGATTGCGAATCCTATTACGGACTCTTTCCCCTTCTCGTTGAATAAATGTTCTGTCAAAAGGTTAGCTCCTTCAATTGCACTCTTGGGATCTTCAGTTGACAAGAACTTTTCTTGAATTTCGGTGACCCAGTCATCGAATTGAAAGTCGTCATTATAGTAGTAATAAGAATGTATATCCGGTTGCTGTTTGATATCCACCTTTGAACTCAACTTGTGTAGTTTAAATAACATAAGTAGCTTGGAGTTGTACTTGGAGTCAATCTCCACAAGGTAATTTGATTCCGTGCCATCCACGTTGGAAATTATACTATTGAATGGGTTCGCATACAAAAACATATCAGTGTTGACTCTACCTTTTGAGTTTAAAAGCATAGTGTTGAGTCCATCTCGACGCACATATATTGACTCTTCAGGGTCGTATATGTCTTGGTGAATCAATCCCCAGTTTGAATGAGTTTCTACTATTTGGTTCAAGTTATGGTCAGCATTATCGATAGTATGTTGCTTTTTCTTCACAATGTTGGGTGTCAACCGAGATGTTATCAAACCGTTAAGGAATTTAGATGCATCGGGACCTTTCACTTGGACTATCGACTTAGATAGCTTGCTAAATCCTGCTATTGGGATCTTCATTTGAGATTTGATTTCGAAAAAAACACTAAGAAATTCGATAAGTAAGCAAGAATGGTAATGAAATGGTTGGTCATTTAGGGTACTTGGTCATTGGGTTTTTGGTTAAGACGCAGAGAAGCGAATTGGAAGGGGTTTGCTCTATTGAACTTGGGGACTTACCAGGATACTGTAACAACAAGAGTAGTCAATTTTTCAGCCAGATTTCATTGTAGAGTATATGAATTTCTAAAAGAAGAGAGCAATAAAATATGGTGGATAACAAAATAGAAGTTATCTACTCCAAACCCTTCATTCTGAAATAAAGTATCATTGAGTATAAATATAGTAAATCTCACTACTTTAGAACCAACAACATTTCCTCTGCTGTTTTATGATGTCTGGTACTGTGATTTGAAGTAGACAATCAAAGTTGATTATGAACCTTTACATAGCAATAATCCTCGGATATTTAGAAGGGCACATAATATACTAATAATCTTCTACAGATTCTCTTCAGTTACGAGGTTCGAGAATGGTGAGCTCGAGAAGAAAGAAGAGATAATTAGTTGTATTGGTTTCAACAAGAAGGAGCCTTCAATAAATCGGGCTACATGAAAAGACGTTATTATTTTATAAATCCGAACACTTAGTTATAAATTGTATCACAATACCCTTGCTGCGATAAACCCTAACTCCATCGGATTTCATGTAACGAATCACGAACCACAAACTACTAATTGCCACACCAAGTGCAATTCATGTAAAGATTGCTATCGTCCCACCTAGTTGTTAACATAATTGTCAAGATAGTTATCATCATGCTTCTATTATAACACATCATTCTTTAAGATTCATCGGATCTTTGAAAGAATCTTCTTTTACCTGAAAATAGGTGAATGCCGTTAACGGATTTGAATTCTTATAAACTTTAGCAATTACATAAAATATCTAAGCCAAGTCTCCACATTTAAGCCGTGTCTTCAACTACATTAATCCGTTGTTTACGGTTTCGCTTCTTCCCACCTACTCACCTATTCATTCTCATGTTCCTCGAGTATCTACTCCACACCGGGTAGTTCTTCAACTAAGTTCCGAACTTTTAAAATAGTTCAGTTCTTGGCATTTTGAAAGTTTCGCTATTATTGGCATATTCTACGGGACAACACGACAACAACAAATACTCTGCTGCACAATCGCCATCAAGTATACGTTCTTCCCCCTGGCCTGATGTCCAAAAGAAACAACTGCGGAAATGTGAACAGGGTATCCACTTGCTTGTTTGTTCACTTTGAGTATTGAAGTTACATGAGGGAACTAACCTAAGAAGTATTGTAAGGTACGTACGCAAGCAGGCACACAATATGAGCTTTGTCTCATTTCTCTTGTGCCAATGTGAAGACTCTTCACTATTAAATTCCAACTTAAAAGGTACCATTACATCATTGAAAAATACTTCTTCCCTATTGCGCAAGCAACCACACGATCATTGTAAAATACACAAACATGTTTAAATGGAATACGGAGATACTAGCAAGATTTCTTAGCTCTTATATAAATACTCTACAATTCCTTCTTAGCCTCGTGTGAGAACAGCAAAGATGAAGTCTAGTATTTTAGTATTATTATTCGGTTTATTCTCAGTAACACTTTCTGCACCTGTTGAATCAATAGGTCAAGTGATCAAGGTACGGTCCTCTCACGCAGGAGATGCCAACCATTTGGCACTCATCAAAAAGACACCAGGAAAGAAGGGATACATAATAGGTGGTGACGTAGGTAGAGAAGTTAGTTTCATATTGAACAGCGACGGTTCACTAAAAGACATGGATGGTGAACCGGTATATTTAAACCCGGACACTGGTGAATTGGGTGCAGGTGCTCAACACTTATCTAGCGACGGATTCTTCATTTCACACAACTTTTTACAGCATAATAGTAAGAGAGGATGGAGAGCATGTCCCGATGAAAATGATGCATTTATATTATCTAATGATTGCCCTCAAGGTGTAGGAATGAGTCTTTACGTTACTAGCACTGCTGATCTTTAGAACTCGGCCCAACAAGCTTTTACATACCTATTATAGAATTAATAAAGAAATTATATTAAAATCTTGGCTTGCCTTAAGTCGCCTTTGTACTTTTAGTTGGGGGATCTGATGAGAGGTTATGAAATTAACAAAAAAAAAGTACTGGACGAGTCAGGAATCGAACCCGAGACCTTACCCATGCTAAGGGTACGCGCTACCAACTACGCCACACGCCCATTTCTGGTTTTATAATAATGCTGGAGATTATAACAATATAAATAATAAATTATCATGTGATTTTTTTTGGCTTTAGAAAGTGCCGTCGCAGGACTTGGTGAAGACGCAAGGAGACCACTAAAAGTTAGGGATAGAGGAGAACCAAGTCGCGATTCTTGGTCTTGTGAAGTATAGCTATATTTATGTCTAGGAAACTCTTGTAGCTTTTGCTTAAAAATTGTATTACTTTAAGTATGTGTTGTATGATTTTATGAGAATTTGCTGTTATTTGCTTTAAGGAAATACAACAGACTTTGCGGGTATAAGTAATGATTTTTAACAAATGGATTGGTTACAAGAGATATTAGTATAAGGCAGCAGCCTTACAATATTGGAATCACTGGTCGTTTATTGAAAATAAAAAAAAATTAGAGTAAGTACTTATTTACGACCTGAAATAGAAGTAATTTAACTAACACAAAATAAGGTCTAGTTAGTTCAATTTAAATACAACCACCCACTCATGACTTGAGTACTTCAGCACCTCTCTAGACTAGTGTAAATAATTTTTATCTTTCTGAATCATGTAGCGTGGAATGAGAATTTGCAGCGTTTTTGCAGCCAAATTCAATAAATATGCAGGAATTTTTTAATGTATAAAGAACACTACACAAGATTCATGGTATGGAAGTACTCAGAATATACAAGGCTATACAAACTAAGACACAACTCTCAATTTCACTATATAGTTTAAATAGTTATAATAAGTAGTTATTCCCAAATTACTCAAATTGAGCTTGCGCAGATGCAGCTAACATTTAATGAACACAACCAACTGTCGAGCACGCGGGGCAAATCGTGCTTGGTGCTGCACAGTCCTCATATAATAAAGAAGAAAATGAAGAAGAGCAAGATAAGTAGAGTGACAGGCTAGAGTGGTCTGAAGCATCTAAGTTGTCTGGATTGTAGTGAAAGCCTATTTTGCTAAGTGCCTTCTTCTCCTCCTCCTTCTCTCCCTCCTCCTTCTCTCCCTCCTCTTCCTCTACCGCCACTCCAGACGAAAATGCTCTTGCCTTTACTCCTACCCCTCTACCCCCACCACCCTTTGTGCAGGCTCCACCATTTGCAATACATGATGTCCCGATGAACCCCACAGGGTAACTTCCATAGTAGTTATCCAGTGTAAAGCTTAAGGAATTTCTATGTGTTTGAATGCTGTTAGCAGTCACAGGAGCGTAGGGCAGGACAACAAAGTTAGGTCCAGGATATCCAGCTGTAGGTCTATCCCAAGGTAAAATTTTATTACCATACTTTAGTCTCATTTCTGACTCTTTCCCGTTTGCTAACCATGTAGGCATTTCGATGGAATTGTGCACACTGATGTGTGTAATACCAAAATCATTTTTAGCTTTGGATTTTTTAAATAACTTTGTCAGTCCAAAGTATTTAGTAAACTTTCCTCCTGAGTTGCGCGTCGTATGAACACAGTACCAGCAAAAACAATGCAGATATTCTTGCCCATATTGTTCTCTGTACAATCTTGCAGTAAACTGAAAAGAATCGTCAAGGTTTGATTGTCCAACTTTATCATTGTGATCGAATACTGAGCCATATTTTGAATGTCTGCAATCGCCAAAGTAAAAGTAATGTGATAGTTGGTGTGTATGCCATATCAAGTCGATATCCAACGTTGGCACAAGCATCGAAAAAGATACAGATAATAAGGCAAAAAACCGGGAATACCTTAGGTTACTCGCTTCTAAGGATTCGCTAATTGCAGGTGAATGCAACCAGTCAATCTCGTTCATTTTCTCCACAAACCGTTCTTGTCTAAACACGCACTGGACTAAATCTTCTGGTACTTCCAAAATCTCTAAATTTCCAGGGTTCGGAAACGTGAGGTGAAGTAAATTCATTGTAGTGTAATCTCTCAAAATCAAAATCAAAATCCTTCTAAGTTTTAGAATAAAGCTAGAATTTTTGATTGCCCAATTCAAAGTTTTGCGTTTAAGATCCTTCGCAGCATTTTCATTAAACGAGCTTACTATTGAAGCATTTATGTCTTTGCAGTCTCTCTCGCGGTACAAGCGACAAGAAGTTTGGCTTGAGTAGTGCTTGTAGATACCAGGAAGTGGGTATTCTTTCTTCACGTCTGCTGCAAGCTGCCTTTTCCTCAATTGTTCGTGATTTAAAATTTCACTATATCCACAAGAGCAGTTTGTAGCTGTACATGAGAATTTTGACTCTGCAAATCCATTTTCTTCTTCATTGATTAATGGAACATCTTTTGCAATAACCTGCTTGCAAAGTGGACATTCAATGCTGACAACAAGTGTGAACATGTCAAAATTGGAATAGTCAAATTTTAAAAGGTCGGTTCTGAGTTCGGAGGAAAGTAGGTTTTCGTGGAAAAGAATCTGAGCATACCCATCTCTGAGGTTCTTATTTGGATTATAATTAAAGCTGTAGTTGTCAATAGCTTTGTGAATGCTGTGCAATGGAAATGGAAGCATTATGAATTCGAAGAAATCCATTCTAGCAAAGGTATCATAGAGAGACGTTGGGTTTAGCATGAATGCATGCCATACCATTAAAATGTCTAATGGTGGCAAGAAACTCATCAGTAAACTACCAATGGACTTTCTAGCAAACCAAGCTGATTCGAACTTTGCGCTTTCAGAATCTTCGGGTGTTGTTTTGCTCTCTCTTTTTAAAGGTGCTCGTAAGCAGCTAGCTAGAACCATGAAACGGCGTACAGAATTCGTCACAAATACGTGCCAGGCCTTGGCTCTGTGTTCTTCATTAGGGGAATTGGATAATACTTTCTGTTTCATAACTTCAAATGCTCTGAGAAGTTTCAAGTGAGCGATTGTGTCTGCTGAGCTAGGAAGGTGGATACCACCTTTTTGAAAAGCAGGAGCGAAGTCCGCAGTTGCGTAGTCGAAACTAGCAAACTGATCATCCAGTGCAGCCTCAATGTGCTTGATGAATTCAGGCAAATGTTCATCATACTGTTTTTCACTCTTTAATGTTTTGGGGGATTCTTGGTAAGTGTCTCTTCCTTGCACCACTTCATCATATTTAGGTAATTCTGACATTGGATGTCGAAATTTATTGGTATACTTTACCTTTTATTTATACTTCACTTTTTGTAATTGATGACCAGGTACACCGAGCGTATACTTCTCTATCGAAACATTCTTGAAATCTATTTACGAGGCTATGATTGCAATTGTTAAAAAACCTTAAACCTTGAATTGCACTCAAAAATTAGAAAACAGAATTCCTAGCTAAGAGAGAGTTTAGTTGACAGCTTAAGGATCATTACTCTAGGAAGGAATGATGCAAACAAACTTCCGAACAGGAATACGGATGTAGATGTACCGAGATTCAACAAACCCATAACTATTATTTAGAGCTTAGTTTAGCCTATTACCGTTCAAATGGTACCATGTTTTAAGCAAACTATTTATGTTCCATCAATTGCGCCTGGGTCTCCTGTAACTGATATTCCAGAGGATTCAAAGTTATGAAGATGGAACTGTGCCTGGCAAGATCCGTAAAATGGTAGCAAAATAACCATTTTGGGACTTATGTTTCAAAGATTTGTGACGTCAAAGTTTAATTGACAGTATGTGTGACTCAGTAAAGTCGAGGCTGTACAAAAAAATATTTACGAGTACTATAACGTTCTAAACACAGCCATGTTAAAACTCAACTGTTGAGTAAAAGGTAGAAAATGGTCCACAATCGAATAGTTAGATTATCTAGCAAATCACTGGAATCTGTACAATCAGTAAAATTTCTAGGATTTAATCGGTAGAGAAGAGCGTTCCTAAGAATGTTAATGTGGCTATCTATGGTAGGAGTGTTACGAGTTTAAATATAGCTTTACTGTTAGGAAGGATCTCTGGATTTGAATGTAAGAACGATTTATGGTATTTAGAGCGGCTGCCCGAGGTCTTATGGTGACTATTTTAAGGAATTGTGACAACGAGTTATAAGTATGAGCCTGGGGTACTAGTGCATATTGGATGACCATTTTCGGTTGTAGAGATACTTACTTGGCTAGAGTCAGGCTATAAGAAAAGATAAAGACCTTACTAACGTATTGACTATAGTCCAGAGGAGTGAAGATATAGATCAACCATACCAACAAAGAAACTAAAACTGACTAAATTAAACAGGTATAATCAAGATAAATGTGAGGGCCAATTATCCAGGAAGTTGCGAAGGAAATTTAAACTAGCGATTATTGTAACTTCGAAGGTCAAGAGCACGACTCCTTATATGACTCCTTATATGTATTGGAGGTAAGGCAAGCCTAGTGTTCAGCTCTAAGATTTCTTCGACCCCTCATGTTATGGGCTGTGTTTGATCTTTCGTCATGCGAGATCACCAATCTTAGAAACCACGTTCTTCTTTGACGGCCTCGGTACTGGAAATTCCGTCAACTTTTGTTCTAAGTCCTTAAATTTGATTCTGATGGTAAACATTCTCATAATTGATGTGGTCAATAGTTTGTGATTTAGCAAAATTGCAATGATGATTGATGACAAAGAAATCAATTTTGCTCACGTAAGGCATATAGGTGAAGCTGAAGTTAAAGGGAGCTCGTCTATGGAGTAAGTAACATACCTATTATTGCATTTTTGAGCTCAAGGTATAAGATAATTGGATCCAGTATATTAAATAATATTCCTTTGGCTTGATGCACACCCTTTACCTTTCAACATTTTAGCTATTTGATAGGTTAGATAACATATACACCCACTCTCGCATACAAAGTTTCATCAACAATGCAATGCTTCTCTTATAGTTTATTGTTCAGGTAATAATACATTATAACATATAAAAAGAAAAAACAATTGCTGCAAAAAACACAAAATAATAATCTAAAACTTCACTTTTCACCAAGACCAAAATATAGGACCACCAGGGCTGAGGTTGGCTTTCCCAATAGCAATATAGTTTTCGTCAAAGTTCACAACGGTGTAAAAGTACCGCAAGAGATCGTTACCCAAAACAGACACACCAGTCGTGTCGCTGTTGTGGAAGTTGAGATAACAATTTGTATTCTCTTTTGACACGTAGTTAATGATCTTTAACGTAACTACTCCCGCATCGAAGAAGTTAATGTTAAAGGTTTTTGCATAGCCAGAACAGCTGACCTGGTACCTATGCCCAGCCGAATCGTACTGAACAAAACTAGGGCTCCAAAGTTTAGCAAGTGCCAAGATGATATCCTGGGAGAAGGTAGAAGTGGCAGTTCCAGTGTCTAACAAAATAGGAAACCCACCTCCAATTTTGGTTGAGCCAATGTTGATACTGGACAAGGTGATTGCATTCCTATTTGTCAAAGCGAAAGGAAACTGTACCAATCCTCCAGTGTACTTTGATATATCAAGGCCCCCAAATACTATTTGACTGTTTGTACCGCCATCCAAGTAGATTGAGTAGGCAGCAGTTTTTATGACACCTTGACTCTTTAATTGGGAAGCCATATTGTAGCTACTGTCACCGTTTTTACCAATCCCCATCACCCCAAAGTCAGACTGCGTTTTGGAAGCAACACCAAACTTGGCCGTAGCAGCTGGGCCTCCATTGACCGATACTGTGTCTGAGAATACCCCACCATTTGAATTAAGACTACCTCCAGCATACAGCGATGAGTATGTCGCATGTAAGTCCTTCAAGCTAGTAGACTGCTGTTTACTGAAAGCCCCACGAGACTTGCAGTTGCTGCAGCTGGTATCTGTAGCAGGCACCCATAAGAAATCACTTCCAGTGTCAAGTAATACCTGAACCTTTTGTTTGTTTGAACCAATCTGTAAGTCGAGGAAATACGCAAAAGGATCATACTTTATATTTTCACTAAAGTATCTCTTGTCTATTGTCAGTCTGCGAGCTCTAGTTACATTAAAGACGACATAGTTGTTTGGGATAGTGAGAGCTTGTACAATCCCAAGCAATAACAAAGGAATTACAAGAAGCATTGCTATCGTTACATTTCGAGGACCGTATGTTCAATTTATACAAGAAATACCGCCCGCTAGTAGTTTCTATAATATAAATATTATAAAACGCTCGGGGGATAGTGGAGATTTAGGTTTAGAATAGCTCATGGCTAAACAGTAGTTAAGTAGAACTAAACTTTTCCGACACACCCGTTTAACGGGTTATAATATCCAACTCTCAACCAATATTAATGGTGCCAACCTCATTGCCAACCCATGGCATACCAATGGCCATCTCATGGCCATCCCATTGCAAAACTCAACGTCAATCCCATGCATATTATCTTTGTCGACCGTGGGGTACATGAAAACTCCTAAATGGGCATTTTCAGTCTCGATATGGTCTGTCAATGCTGAAATTGCACAACTGAAGACGATCACAAAATCTAACAACTGCCTGAGTACTCGAAAAGCACGCTATCAACTCTCCAATGACGCGAGGCGTAGGTATTGTGTTTCCTTTTTAGAATCCCTGCGTTCACCGTATTTGTAATATTTTAACTCCACTTTTCTTCAAATTTCACTTGATATCGTATTAAAAAAAAATAATGCGGTTTGTGTGGATCGAACACACGACCTTCAGATTACTTTAACTGAAGTGTACTTCAGTCTGACGCTCTCCCAACTGAGCTAAAACCGCATCTTCGAGATTTTTTACTTGGTGAATAACTTTGATGTATTGTTTTAATCTGACATGAATGTATGAAACAACCACTTGCATGAGTTGAATGTGGTGCATATCCAATGTTTTAACGGTGATTCTTAGTCATTTTAAATATAACAACACTTGATAGAGCTGAGTTAAAAGAGTAAGAACTGGTTGTGTGTAGTAGAGTGAGACATATGCAGCAGAAAGATCAAGAACTGACGTAATGTATGAAGAAAATATTGAGCCATGCAACAAGAACGAACCGAGAGCTGACACCACTCCAGACGGTTAGCTTATTTAACATAAATTTTAGAAAACTCCACCATCGAAATAGTTTTTAAGATTCGTTTCAACTGCGATTTTGCACCCATTTCTTTATCAGTTCTAAATCTTTTTTTTAGTGAACATTCTTTTGCAGTACAATTTGTTCCAAAAATACCAGAATTTCCAAACCCAACCATAAATGTGAAACTTAACTTGTCAGTTCATTACTATGAGCCTCCAATAGTTTAATTTAAGTTCAACAAAAATGAAATTTAGTATTACAAGTATTAACAAGCAATGAAGTTACGTTCTTTATTACTTAGCGCTGTGCTTTTATTTACTGGTAGCTGTTATGCGAAAATGGGATACTATCAGGCTGAATTATCCCTTGAACTGGGTGCTATCTGTGGATATGTTGATGCAAGAAAGGGTGCTGGCCATATCCATTTGGATGTTAAAGAAATTGATGCTCAAGTCAGAGAGGTTCCTGCTCTAATTTTCAAGTATAGCGATATTGCCAGGTTTGAGAACCTACCAACCGTTGAATATTACCATTCGATGTATAATACGACAAGTTTTGAGTTATACGAAAATACATTTGATTACGACTCGAACAGGTTTAACTTGCAACCCTACAATTCGAGTAAGCTCCTTAGGTATGGATTCTTTCTAAACCCGGCTTTGAAGCCAGGTGAAAATGTGTACAGGATTCCCGACGCAGGAGTTTATTGTGTTTACATTGCACCATTCGAAGTTGTAAACCTGCTTAAGATTAAGACCGTGTTTAAACACTCAACTGGCACCTTGAGTCCTGATAACCTTGCATATCGATCGAATTTATTATTCGATCTCAAACTATATGCTATAGTGTTGATATATTTCACTTATCATTTTCTAAGATTTGGCAGAGAGCATGGATTCGAGTCGATATCAATGGTTACAAAAGGAGTCTTGTGCGTGTACTTTGCACCTAGTTTGCTACTGTTAGCTTTTGAAGCAATTGTAATCTCCATTTATCACAGTAGCAGCTCGGAAAGTCTAGTGCTCCTCAACGATTATGCATTGACTGTACTGCTTGTATTGTTCCAATTTATTATCCCCATTCAAAACTGTGCTACTTTACTCTTTTGTATGGGATACGGCCATTTTTATTCCCACACAGACTCCTCCAAAGAGTTCAGGATCTTACCTTCCAGATATAAAGCAATAGCACTAAAATTGTTTGCTGTTGACTTCATAATTATCATGTCTCAAATCTTCTTATGTTACGTAGATCTACAATCAGGACCTGAAGATGAGTATTTAATATCTCCAAGTTTGGTTTTGTTCAAAAGTGCCATTTTCAAAGATTCAAAATTATGGCGGATAGCAAAAATAGTTATACGTTCCGCCTCAAATTTGACAACATTCTGCTGGTTCTTAGTGTCATGCAAATACTACTACAGCACTGCAAAGATTATGAGGAAATCCCCGCCATTATCAGGAAAAAGCCCGTCTAAAGTTAGAAGCAATAAGAAAATACTTCAAGCTTTCAACAAAACATTCTACATAGTGGTCATTAGTCCATTAATAATTTCTATTTGGATTACTGTTCAAGATTTCATCAGCATTTCCTTGCATTTATATGAAAAGTCGGAAACTAAAGGACGTGATGTAGATTTTAAAAGGTCCAAGTTTAATGAACTGTTAAATTTAATGGCTACTTATGAAAATGCACATACCAAACCTGGGGAAGAATCAAACCCTATTTATCTTGTTAATCTCATTTACTTGTTCCTTTTCTACTTGATTTGGATGAGGAACAATGTTGGTTTGAATTTTGGAAAGGCACTGGAACTTGATGTTGATACATTAGAAAAATCAGAGAAAGAAGCTAAAGGTGATTCCCAACCACTGTCAAACATTGAGATTAGAAGTAGAAGAACTGAAAATTTTGAGCAAATCCACAAACGTGAAAGCTGGATATGGTCTGTCTTTGAATTGTGATTTTAACTTACATGCTGAAAAGAATCTTTAAAGATTTACTATTTACTACGTGATTTACATCCATCTTTATTAGAGTATGATTATTTAAAGTTTATAGTAGTATTAGCATGAAAGTAAGCCAATCTGATCAAAAAACCAATAACACTCGCTGGAGGTTTAAAGTATTTAGTTCAACATTCTTTAATTGCAGTCTATTAGTTATTCACATTTCATACATTCTGACCTAAAGTATTTTGATGCTACAAGACCTTCACATACTTGTATATCCCATACCTAATGTTCTTCTTTCTCAAAATCCACTCAAGTAAAGGTTCTTTGTTATCTCTTTCATTAATGCTGTCTTGATAAAATCGAATATTCTGAATATAAAAAAGATGAGATATGCCACCAAAGCCTAAGAGGACTGAAGCCAAATCGACGTACAAGTTTCCTCAAGGATTCGATAATCTTTCGCGTGATGTTACGAAGAGCTTTTTCATTCCAAAGCCTGAGATTGTGAGTCTTGATCAAATAGTCACAATCAATGGGTTCTTCAAGAAGGAGTTGTGTAATGAATTGATTCAATCGTTTGAGAAAGAACTCGAGTTAGAGACAACACCATTGATTAAAAGTAGAGGTTATGCTGCACGTGTGAATGACCGTTGCTTAGTGACCGACTGGAATGCCAGCCAGACCTTATGGAAATACTTACAGCAATTATTGCTTGCAGAATCAGAATACGAAGATGAAGAAATGGACCAAATTAGAGCAACCTTCAAGAAAGCAGTAGCATTGAATCTGCAGTTACGAGTTTACAGATATAGAAAAGGACACTACTTTGAAAAGCATTATGACGAGAGTGTGATGGCACCTGTAAACGAGCTGGGTTCTAAAATGGGAAGAACCAAATGGACTTTGTTAATCTACTTAACTGGTGATGAAGAGTTTGTAGGAGGCGGAACTATTTTCCACCCAAACTACACTTCAGAAAAGTCATTAAACATCCACCCTAGTAAAGGAATGGCCCTTTTACACAAGCATGGTGATGACTGTTTACTACATGAAGGAGAACTTATAAAAGAGGGTGTAAAATGGGTTCTCAGAAGTGATGTGGTGTATTATAAATAAATAACGAAACTAAAGAGTAGGAGAGTGCAATCCTAGAAGAAATGAAGACCTCAAATAAATAATCTACTCAACCAATGTGAGCTTACGTCCAATAGCTTTATCAGTCTTTGGTTTTGGTTCTGGAGTATCAACATCCAACAGGTCCATTTTGTCTCTGATACTCTCAGAAAGTGAGATCTTCCGTTTCATATCCGAAGCACTCAAATTAAGCTCTGACTCGTTTCTTGAGATTGTATTTGATCTGGATCCCAATTCCCCAAAGTCAAAGTAACCGTAGCCTCCCAGAATATCGTAGTCGTCGTTGGTGCTATTTTCTGAGTTGGATCTCAGACTCATTTGCTGGGTTAGTGCTGCTGAGTTGGGGTTGTTTATATTCAATGATAAGTTGATTGGATGTCTTCTGGAAGGCAAGTCAGAGACATCATCCAATTCCTTTTTGATCTTAAGTTTGGCAATTTCCAATCTACGTAAGTTAGAATCGTTAATGTCAAGCAAGATATCTTGTGAGTTATCCAAAACAATGTGCTTGAAATCGTGGATGATCCTTTCAAAGGTATCCAAGAACCGTTCGGTCTGTCTAAACTTGGAAGAAACAGTGATGATGATCTTGTCTGAATGGACAATGTATCCTATGGAGAAACCTTGATCAATTGCTGGAGGAATTCCAAAGAGGTGTACAGAGTTGTTACCGCAGTTGGAAATAAGCAACTCAGGAAGTGTCAACTTTTCAATCAATGGGTTTGAAAGAAGCGGAATATATTCATCTGCATCTTCAGGAACCTTGATGGGCTCCAAGTGTGGAGATTCCTCATTAAGGTACTGGATCAACCGAGGGTACTTCATGATACGGATAAATGACATAAAGTGACGGTCAAAACCTGAACCGTTCATCGCATTCAAGTACTGTGCTGTGTGTAACAGACAGCAATCTTTAAATAAAGACCATTTATCTTGCGACGTGGAGTTGGAGATAAACATTTTAACCAACCTTTCAATTGAATCATTCTGTACAGTGATAAGTTCTGTTCTAGAGTCTCTGAACTTACGTGTAGTAACAGGTTCCAAACTGTTAACGATCTTTCCATACAATGAATAATAAGCAATCTGGAAACAAACTTGTAAGAAAGAGTCGATAGAAATGTTAACTTTCTTGACCAAGTGGGTGTCGATATGAATATTCAATGTCTTGTATTCGTGTTGACTGATCAAGTCAGTCAAGCGTGTTTCAGCATGATGGATCATAATCGAAAGTGCTTTGGACAGTTTAAACTTCAACAACTCAAGTTCCGGCTTGGATTCAGCTGACGAAACAAAGGAGATGTTACTATCGAAAAGTGTATACTCCAGACCATTGATGTTCTTGGCCAACTTCAAAATCAGGTCAGTGTAGATGTCACTAATGAAACGTAAGATGGCAGTGCTATCCATGGAAACCGAGTCCCAAACAAACCCAGCTACAGAGTTCTTTGTTACGACCAATTGAAGTTTATCGTACCATCTGGAAGTACAAGAACCGATTTGCATGTTGGTTCCCTTAAGCAATCCTGAAGTTCCTGTGGAAATGACAGAGATCTTGTCATCTACAGTGGTTGGAGAGTTTGGATCAAGAACAACAATAAACAAGGCATTGTCGATATCTTCCAAGTGCGAGGCATTCGACTTCTTCAATTCTTCACGGGCAAGCTTCCAGTTCTTGAAAGCTTGTGTAGTGAGTGAACCAAAGGAGTTGTTGATCGACTCTATCTGGTCGACTATAGCAGCCTCGTTGATGACTCTTTGTAAAATAAGTGATAATTCGTAGTCATTAAACAAGATCTGGGAGTTCCCGTCATCAGGCAAAACTTGTAATTTGTAGAATTGGTTGTGAGAGATAATCACAATGTGCTTTGAGTTTCTAGATGTCTTGATGTCCAGTGCATGATCTCTTCCGGGAACACGGGTAGTACCAAATAATGTATGGTAGCAATTCATGGTCAACGGGTTTCCGTTCTTAGGGGTGACATCAGGTTTCAAGGTATGATTGCGCAAGGATATGATAAACTTGAGTGCTGAGTTAATCAAACTAGAAGAACGTTGTGCTTGATTAGGAGGAGTAAGAGTCTTGGAATAAGGATCCTCTTCCAACACCAAGTACGGGTTCCGAGGTAAAACATCACCACGCAAGTCACTATAGATTTCATTGTGGATCAGATTCAAATAACACAGTTGGTTCTTTGAAATCTCCTGCAAATGGGTCTGGATCACAGCAATCAAATCATGAGACATAAACTGCTTAGACTCTTGAAGCAATAAATCATACTCATCAGCACTGACCAAAGGTTTGATCAGCGAAAGCAATTGCGTGATGGTCGAACTAAGAGGAGGAACTGGTAAGTTCGGAAGCAGCTCCTCATGAGCAAACGTATCTTGAGTCATTGAGATGATGAATAAACGTTTTTGTTGGGCCTTTGAAGCTGTTTAAATTGTATTGAGGGTATATAACTGTGTGGGGTAAAATCAAACCATTAGCCGGACTTTAGGAAAAATTGGCATTAACTTGTGGTGTGAGAAGGTTGGGAGGAAGATGATTAGGGAGTTCCTGATAGGTTTGCATGGTAATTTAAGAGTGGTGTAGTGGGTGGATGGATGTTAGTTGTGGGTGAATTAGTGATGGTGAGTTAGTGATGATTTATGTTGTTAATATGTTGTTAGGAAGTGATGATTAGGGAGTGATTAGGTGTATGATTAGAAATGATAATTAGTGATGATATAGCAATTGAGAAGGTGTTGTATTCTTAATGAAAGAAGTAGAGTGATTTGTGTTACAGTGAAGATAATATAGTGATATAGTGATGCAAAGAAATGGTTAAATCGGATGTTTAGTAGAATGGTTATCTTGATCTCGTTTATTGTCGTAACCAAAGAAGCCAATTAAAGATTTCAATCCCAAAGCCCAAACGAAGTTTAGAAGTTGCAGGTACTTGAAGTTTGGAAGAGAGCAAGATAAATTACCATCAGTATGAATATGCATGTCTTGTTTACAAGATATATCAATTGCACAGTGGACGTAGCTTCAAATATGTAGTCATGCTAGACATCTGTTGGTGGCGAGATAAATGAAAATTGAATGATGTTGGGTAATGTGATATTGAAAGGTGCTATTATGTTCTTTTTTTGGACTGCTTGTTCCTATTGGTAGTTGTTCTTAACCAATATTTTCTTGTCATACTACTCACTAATTCTTGGTCTTGTATTGCTACTCATAATCTATTTAGGTGATGCTTTTTGCACCCAAAATATTCCCAATAATTATTATGATTTGAAGTAAGGTTAGTTTGGTTTGAAGTAAAGTTAATTACAATGAATTGAATATCAATGATGTGGAAATATCTACTTCTATCTTATCAACATCATCTTTTCTACAATTTGATAGAGGACATTTTTCAATCATCATATCCACATAAATTAGTGTGGTAAAAATGATAATAATGACGCTAATGCTCAAGGTAATCAAGATAAATCAGGAACTGATGCATACTTCTAAAATAAATTACTGCCAACATTAAAGTCTTTCATTTCATCACACCTCCCCAATATCAATTCCATTACTTCCCTAAACCTCTCTTGATCTCATACCCTTTAGAGTCAAATTTCACAACTTCAATACCAAGAAGAATCGGAAGATTCAGTAGTATATGAAATTAAAGGCAAATATTCATCTCTTCACCATTCTACATAAACCCCTTCTTGTATCATTTCCCATAACCTTATTCTGAACATCCATAAACCATACATTAATATATGAACCAATGAACATTCATAGTGTGTCGTTCGCGGGATCCAATTTTGCCATCAAAAATTCCAAATTCTGAACATCCATCCAATCACACCAATACATAGCATACCACGTCAATAATAATCCAGGATGAGTGGAATTGCTCTCAAGCTTACCTCCTTGATGGTGCGAACGGTGGCCAAACCTATAGCCACAGCTCTCAAATCCCAAGCCAAAGAACACGAGGCATTCAGGTCTACATGTATACGTATAGCTCAGACAGTCCACTCTACCGACTTGAGACTCCGGATGTCCCTCTTAGGAGAGAAGAAGATAAAGATCCGGCCTTTGAACGATAACAAGGCCATAGAGAATGGAGCCAACTTCATATCTGAGATGTTCATTTTCGGGGTGGCAGGTTCATTAATCTTGTATGAAAGTTATAGAAGTCGCAAGAAAAGTAATGACCATAGAGATGCGCTCTTTGATGATATGACCATCTTACAACATGAAATCGAGTACTTGAAGAGCAAGTTGAACTCATTGAACGTCAAAACAGACGACTACGCTTTACCAAAGGGAGTCGAAGCTACAAATATCCGCATTCCTGGCTTGGAAATCCCACCTATACTCATAACAAATCCATCCCTGAGTGCATCTCCAATCACTCCAAAATCAACTCCAAGTCTCCCCGAACCCCCCACGAATTCTACAACCAAACCTACAACCACATGAATTTCATCAAAACAACTGTAAACAATACATTGAATCATATATAGTACAAAACATAGTATACAAAGAAACGGACAAACCTTACTTCTGGTTCTTCTTCTTCTCAACCTTCAACAACAATGCCTTGTTGATGTGTGGCAAGACACCTCCGTAGGCGATCGTGGCCTTGATCAAATTATCCAACTCCTCGTCTCCTCTAATAGCCAATTGCAAGTGTCTAGGCGTGATTCTCTTCACCTTCAAGTCCTTGGCCGCGTTACCTGCCAACTCCAATACTTCGGCTGTCAAGTACTCTAAAACGGCAGTCAAGTATATCGCGCTCTTAGACCCTACTCTGATTTTACTCGACGCTGTCTTCTTCAAATAACGCTTGATTCTACCCACTGGGAACTGCAACCCAGCACGCGCACTGTGCGACGTCGAGGACTTGCTCACCTCACTCGACTTACCTTTTCCCCCGTGTACCTTTCCTTTGCCTGACATTAGTGTGTTAAGAAGAAACGAGGTCTTTGTTGTTTTTTTTTCTATAAAGTCTCTCACGTTATTTCAATCTTGAGATTTCGCGTTGGTCACGTGAGGATGCTTTTGTTTGTGTGGAGTAGGAAGTGATGGAAGAGTGGTGGTGGATGATGTGGGTGAGGTGTGTGAGGTGTGAGGTGTGGGTGGAGTTGAGTGAGTGGGTGAGTGGGTAAGTGGATGTGTTATATGTCTTTTGTAGTTGAATTTGTTATGTTTTTGTAATTGTAATTCATAACCGAATAGTGTAGATTTAAATTGATTTTTCAAAGAATGAATCTTCACGATTTTTCAATGTCTCAAGAAAGGATTCAATTGGATTCAATTGGATTGGATTAGAATGGATTCATATCTTATTTCATTATCATTCTTATTAATAAATTTCCTTTTCGTTTTAACTATTGATAACACTTACACTTCCTAAAGCATTTATCATTGTTTCCACTTCAATTCTAGATTTCTGTAATTCAGTGTTTATAGCATCAAAATGTTGATATCCTTTCAACATCTTTAATAAATTCACCATTTCTTCCTCCGAATCATTTGAATCTTCTTCTGAACCAGACTCCAACGAATCTTCATCATCTAGAGCTTCCTCTTCATTATCTACCTCCTCGGACTCTTCCAGTGCTTCCGCCTCCGAACCGTCTTCAGCACTTGAATTTTCATCAGAGTCATCACTTCCAAGTATCAAATCAATCTTGCTTGTCTTATTAAAACTCACTCTTCTTGGGGGAATTTTGACAAAACTAGATGCAGATTGGACAGATGATCCACCATTAATTGTTCCCACAGTCGAATCTTGGAACCTGGCAGCTCTCTTCTTTTTCTTTTTCTTCTTTTGCAACTGCTTTAATTCGTCTCGTTTCTGCTTCATCACATTAATCAAAGCATCGTACTCCTCTCGATCTTCATTTTGGACTGCCCGCACTATGCTATCCAAAATTGGATATGATTGCACTCTATATATGATACCACGAAGTGTTCCGAAATGAATGAAGCGCCGTACATCTATATTGGCCAACAACTTCCGATGCTGTGTAAACCATTCCTTCACCGTCTGGCCTTGGTTCAATGACCTGAACAAATAAAATAACACAGACTTTGAAGGAACGTTGATTTTGGGACTATTCCCTGGAGCTGCTCGTAAGTAGCTCTTGGTCAGAGGAGACATCGAGTACGAGGCCAGTGCCAGCGCCAGCGCCAGAACCAGTGCCAGAACAGAAACAGACGCAGGCGTCACCACCTGGCTTGTATTTCCAGAATTGTTCATTGACTGCTGTGTAATAACATACGCCTGACACTCCTCTGCCATCTTTCCATTCTGTTTGAGAAAGTTACCAATCTTGTTGGTTGGGGCGTAGATGTTACTAAACTGGAAAATATCACCAATCTCAATGCACTTGTAGTGCATTAAATGCTGGATACATTGCTTCGTGAGCAAATAGTTGGAGTTGGACAATTCACTGATTCTCTTGATGGAATTGATTCCATTAATATACGGAATGATCTTTGTCATTGTTGGATCCCAGTTAACGTCTACAAGCTGGTTCAACTTGACCGTGGCATTTGGAACTTGGTACGCCTTGATATTCACCGGTGGTGGTAAAATAGGAAAGAGCTTGATGTCCACAGAATTGGCACTGTCTAGAGGAATACAGCATTCACTGAAATTATTCAAGTCTTGGTAAAGTTGGTGAACTAATGACTCAATCGATGATAATGTGATTTTCTTGGTCTTGGTATGGCCTGGAGTTATCGTAACAGTACCTTCATCTTTGTTCAGCCAAAGCAAATTGCTGATACTGAACTTTTCCTGCTGGTTCTGCAGCTTGAAGAAAGAACCAGACTTGTCCAATTTACTCAAGAGAAAACTCTGCTCCTCCAACACCAGAAACATCTTACCTATACGCTTGATAGGAAGCTCATAAGGCTTAACATCCCCAAAATCATATGGGAATACAAAGCAAAAGTTGAAATTAAACGAATTCCTTGAATATGCCAGATTCTCTATATTAACAGGATACCCAATCACTTTGAACTTATTGATCTTGAACGAAATCAACTTGTTACATAACTGTGGTTTTGGAATAACAAAGTTCCGAACCGTATTGAAATTGAACAAGTACGTGGACTCATCCCTATCTTCGTCTTCCGAGTTGGTGTCTGGATCAGACTCGTCTTCATCAGAATCCTTACTATTCTTCTTCGATGTAAGAATAGACCTTTCTGGAACTTGATGCACAATCTTGGTTCCTTCAATGGGATGAAACACCGCATAGAATATCGCTACTATCGGTAGAAACCCGTCCCCTGTCTCCATTGAATATTCACTACTGGATCTTTAAAAAAAATTTGGTGAGGATTCAAAAAAGTGGAGATATTAAAAAAAAAAAACAAGCTGGAACTCAGGTTCGAACTAAGGACCAACAGATTTGCAATCTGCTGCGCTACCACTGCGCCACACCAGCTTGGATAATCAAAAAACGTTGAAGGATGGTAATGAGGTTACGTCAAAATTTGAGATTCAAAGAATTCTTTCATATAATGGTGTATTCTCGGCGGTTTTCGATCTCAATGTACATGCTAGATTTGTTATGTTCCCATCTTCAAGGTAGATACACTTGCTCAGATAAAAACAAATAATTTACTATTATCTATTTCAATGCGTTGTCCATTAATTAACATGTTTAATCTTGAAATTTAAGCTCTAAAATTCTTTATAGTTCACGTAGAGCAGATTAAAAGTAGTATTTAATTTCAGAATATCAATTAAGATGAAATAAAGAATATACTTGATTAACGAATTCGAAAATTATCTTCATGTTTACATTTTTAAAGCACCATAATTACAAATAAAATCACCATCCGTATGGATAAAAAACACGATATTTCAATAGAAGCCTTTATGGCCAAGTTGGTAAGGCACCTCACTAGTAATGAGGAGATCGTCAGTTCGACTCTGGCTGAAGGCACTTCTTTTTTTCGTATCCCCCGTCCTGGTCCACGTTGTGTAAATGCCAGGTATGTCTTGTTGTCGCGACCCTCCGCCTTATATCGATTCCTTACGAGTTTTTATTTTGGTGTTTTAGCTGCGAAAAGTAAAAACGTGAATTGAGGTTTGCACACAAAAAGCGACATTTGAGACATTGAGATGTTGAGACATTAGCGAGACATGCAAGATGAAGTAGAGTAAAGTTGGAGTGTAGTGGAGTGATGAGTAGATGGCTTAGATTCGAGAGTCAAGATGAATGTATAATTGTATCAGCTTATTATTCGATTCAATTGCCAGCCTTTTTTTAGTGACAGTAATAACTTGAAATGCGCTTGTTTCACACTGTTTCATAGACGTAGATTACTCAAATCCACACGAAATGTAATGTTGATACATGTTGCTTCATTGTGCATGAAGAAACAGGTGAATAGTAGGTTAGTTAATCTGACCTTTTGGATCTCAATTTCATCAAAAGACAAATATCACTCTGTTTCCTTTATTGTAATCCAATTCTCACAAGCACACAAATTGTTCAGAAATTTTAATGAAATTTGCAACCATCTTTACAGCATAGCCACTTTGAAGAAGTACACCTCAAGATTACATAGAAAATACCATCTGAGCCTAGAATAGAGTTCATTAAATTATCAGTGCCTTAAGAATATCTCGTACCTGTTTCTGTCTGGAGGGTATCAAAACTATAAGATGCTGCATCAACGTGAATAGATGACCATATCATATTCTTAATACTGATAATTTTATATGTGATACCGGTTATTGTTGCTGCACGCTTTGTTTTATACGTGTTGTTGGCATAGAAAGGCATTCGAGTAGGCTTTTTTGGGTGGGCTTTTTGTTTCAAGTGTTGCATAGGAGGCGCATCATAACAGTTCAAGGTGATTGATGGCTGAGGACTGGGAGGCTGGGATTGAAAGTGTTCATGTGATCTATCGATTCCAACTTGATTAAAATTCAAGGATACAGTTTACTACCTAACAACCATTACAATTCTTTTGGAGCCCATGGCTAGTGATTTCTGATAGACACACCTGAGAGATTAGAATAGAGAGTTTCCATTGGAGAATTTTCATTGCTTTACAATTAGTTAAACAGTCAAGAATACGCATGAACAATAGAATCTTCAGTCTTGATTGTTCTCAGGTTTTCTGTTAATGCTCATAATGCTAAAGTCAAGAACTGACTCGTAATCTTTATTCAAATGAGTAAAGATTAAAGTAGTATTAGCTGAATATCTCTTGCAATAGTCCATTAGTAATATCTCTTTACCACCATGACCATCTATAAAATAAGTTAACACGCTCTCATCCCACCCCTTTATCCTTATCACTCTATTCTTCACCCGCTAAATATGATTTCAACGGAATTATTTAATGAAAAACTCAAACTAAAAGCATTAATGACTACCGAAGACGACGAGCTCCAGCAGTTATGGAAACTCTTTGAGGATACTCCTGAGGATGTTCAACGTAGAAGACAACAAATAACCAAGACTATTCAAAACGAACATGGATTAGATGAGTTCCCTACACAAATGTCTATAGTCAATGCATTGGATGACTTGTTAGGATGCTTCGCATTGGGAGGACAAGTACGTAACTACTACAGGTACGGGCAGCACGATTCTTGTGCCAGGCAACGTGAGAAGTTGTGGTTTGCTATCAAGAACGGAACCATGTACGAGCTGACTGAAAAGCCACTTGATGAAATGGCAGACAAAGAGTTGAGCAAACGATTGAAGATCCAAGAGTTCTACAAGAAACGCTTGTTACAAGATAAAGCACACGGGCTGTCTGAAGACATCTGGGACGCACGGACAGAATTACTCCAGAACCCATTCAATAGAGATCAACGTAAATAATGTATAAAGATTAAATTAATGTGTATTAAGAAAAATATGGTATAACCTAATGTTACGATGTGTATACTTGAAAAGTTTATGTAAAAGAGCGACTCCACGTTGAGCGGGGATTACATGATCACACACTTTTTAGCTTCTGGTTCGTTATCGTTAGCGCCCTTTGGCTTTGCATTGAGCGCGCATCTTGCGGCTTCTGAGAAGGCTTCGTTGACACCTCTTCTTTTCTTAGCAGAGCATTCCAAGTAACGTAAAGCTCCGATTTTCTTTGCGACAGCCAAACCCTCGTCGTAGGTGATCAAACGTTTCTGTTGTTGGTATGGGTTAGCCTTTTGTTGTGCATACGGGTTGTAGTCTTCTTCTTGAGCAGGAGCAGGCTCATCGAGGTCCTCTGCGTTTCTCAAGTCACACTTCAACGCAACAAGAACCAATTTAACCCCCTCACAGTGGTCAGTAATTTCCCCAACCCACTTGGACTGGACATTCTCCAACGAGTCTGGAGAGTCTATCGAAAAACACAACATGATACAATGTGTGTCTGAGTACGAAAGAGACCTCAAACGGTCAAACTCTTCTTGCCCAGCAGTATCCCAAAGCGACAACTGGATGGACTGACCGTCAATAAAGATGTTGTGTACATAGTTCTCAAAAACAGTAGGCTCATACACCTGCGGGAAATACCCGGTCGTGAGAACATTAAGCATCGACGTCTTACCACAAGCACCATCCCCTAAGATAACTATCTTCCTCTGGATGCTCTTGGGTTCTCCTCCGCAAAGTACCATCGTTGTTATTAGTTGTGGTATACGTAAATAATTTTTATTTGTTTTCCATATTGGGAATGAATTAAACGAAAAATGTTGTAAAGAGAGCTGAGATGATTACAAGGTGCCTACGTTAATATGAAGTGTATGAACTTGATCTTGGTTCTTACTCTTAGGTGTGCTAAATGTGATTGTTTATGAGGCTGTGCTAAATGTGGAGTGTGTAACAAAAAAAGGTATAATCATCTTTGCTTCGGATGATACGCTTGTAGTTTTTCTTGTGGAAGTATAATTAAAAAAAAAAAAGACCATTTGAAACATAGGACAGTGGATGTTCGATCCAGATCGTGTTTATTTTGTTTTCTGTCTTTGTTTCCAGAGGTATTGTTTCATTGTATGTTTTCTGATTCAATATATGGGTCTTCTAAATCTTATCATCCTTTGCGCTTCCCTCATCCATCAAGTCTTCCAAGTACATACTTGGAATTGTTTTTCTATTTGTTCTGCCACCACCTTGCAACAGGAACTCGCTTGGATTTTCGTTACCCAAGTACATGGAAGGAACCTGTCTTGGTTGGTGTACAGGCAGCGAAACATTAGTTGTAGACGATTCTGGTGCAGGAGCGCCAAAGATGGACAAGTTGCTTGTGGACCCGCCCAAGTACTGGCTGGATCTCATTCTCTTGTGTTGCATCACGTCAGCCGTAGGTGAAAAATACATTTTTGTCAAGTCGTTTTTGGAGGTTGCTGCGCCGTTTTCTGAGTTGTAGATTGTTGATGTATCACCGGCAATCAGGCCTCCAACACCTGGCATTCCCAATCCGGAGCCCACACTCTTGTTGCGTCCATTCAAGTATGGCAATTTCGATTGTTGGTACTCTCCGTTTCCTCCAAATAACAGAGTCAGTGGGGTGAGTCCTCCGTACGCAGTGGTGTTATTGTTGTGGTACTTTTCGTACATTTGTTTGTCCTTGGCTAACGACTTTTTGGCTTGACGCAGTGCTGTTATCGACACTATCAAGTTGTATAAGATGAATGCCAACAACACTGATCCCACGATCGCTCCTACCGCAATAAACACTGTCCCGCTAGGGTTATTGGTTTTTAACACATGTGGGTTATTGCTACTGGGTGGAACAAACATCGCAGGTGTCGTAATAGGAGTAGTAGATGCTCCCCCTCCGCCATTTCCACCTCCGTTGCCTCCGGCCGCAGGTGCCGCCACAGGTGGCAAGTCTGTATTAATGGAAGGAAGATCAGCCCTCCCAATCACTCGATCACGCTGTACCAAAGTCTGTGCTGGATACATTATCACTGATGTGCTTAAAAGTAATTAGAAGAAAAAAAAATCTTAATAAACCATCTATCTTTAAGAGTAAATTTTGCGAATACATTCCACAAACTAACAAGGCGCCACTTCGGGCAGGGATCAACTAAGCCAAAAACAAAACTTTTGGTTTGTATTTATGAGCAGAAATTTAGTTGTAGAAGATCTGGAATGTACTGGGTGTTAAATAAATAGTTTGCTTTAGGGGGTGTGTTTACACTAAGCGAGATTGAGAAATTAGTTGTTTGTACATTTCAATAGTGATGATTGTTTTGTCTCTTGATCTGTTTTAATCTGTCTGAGGTACTGGAAGTAGCTGCGTTGTCTTGAATCTCTTATTATCTGGAATTCCAGTACTATGATGTAAGTGAATAATTAAGTATACGAATCGGTCTTAGTTTTTTTTAAAACTGCATACAATTAAAACTTAAAGGTGCTGGTAAAGTTTGTTTACCTTTTTTGTTACTATTCTTAGTCTTGGGTGTGATCTTGATCTTTAGATCGGCGATGAGAGAATGAATGTTCCTGTGAAGTGCCTGGTTAGGGTTTGTTCCTAGAACGATTAAGAGCTTTTGGTTTGCTATTAGTTGCATGAATTGCGGATATATACTGGGTGACTTATTTGTAATTGGTCTTTGTTTATTAGTGGTGGTGAAGTGATGATACTGTGGTGGTAGCTGCTACTAATAGAATTAATGTTTTATGATTTTGTTTTATGTTTATTTATTATTCGTAGTAGTGTTGATATGTCGCAGTGTTGAAACGTTGTAGTGTAGAAAGTGATTCAAATTTATATTTCGTTTCTAGACTTCGCCTTACGAGTATTTCGTATAGATTTAATGTACTACAGTTGAATGTTTTAATAGACCACTTTTTTATTTGTTATGTATATAGAGATACTTATATACTTTTCCTTGTCTTCTTTATTGTACTTGTTTTTGTGCTGGTGCCATTTCTTACATTCGTTGTCTTCTTGATAGTATTTGTTATCTTCATTCTGGTGCTCAATATTCATGATTATCATTAAAGTCTCCCCCTGCTTCTCCAAATTGTATCCACATCTCTTCCATTAACCCATAGAACCTCTCTCTTATTCTATCCCATACTTCTACACTTCCACAATCATCTGTTAATCGTGGTTGCCATACAGGGTACTTTCTCACAAACTCTTCATAGTCTTCCAAAACCTTGGTTTCACAAACTATCCGGTACTTATTATAATACTCGTCATTACTCTGGTACTCCCATGGCTTGGGTATAGGTGCATCTGAAAAGTGCACTAATTTAGCTTTCTTAGCTATTTCAAGTGCATCCCATCCTTCCTTTGAGTTTCTATCAATAAATGGTAAGTACTGTGGTTCTACTGTGAACCGACGGTGCTGCAATTCCTTGAACTCTCCAGTGAGAACACCATAGGTACGGTGCGGTAACACTCCCACCGTGATTCGACGTGCACGTAACTCGTCATCAAGCCACTTGTTCATAACTTCCATATCATACTCCTCGTGCTTACGCGTCTGCTTGCGCTTGAAAATATACCACTGCCATGGATTGAAAACATACTGCATGATCAGATTGTACACTTCCTTTGAAGGTGTGAATACAATCACATGGTTGGCAAAGAAATCATCACGATTGTCCCACTTGTGGTGTTCATACACGAGTGTGGGTAAACTATTGAAAACATTATCATCCCCACCTACTCTATTTGCAATGTGCCTCATTCTTGAATCATACGAAACCTGATCGGGGATACTCACCTTCCGATGATACTTATTGACAGCACGGTTCTTACCGGATTCTAATACATTGTTCAACCAGTACGCTTGTGGAAGCATCAAATCAAATCCCTTCACACTGAAAAGCTCATCGAGATTCCCATCCAATAACATCAGATCGGAATCAAAGTATACCACTCTATCATAATCAAGATCAAAGATCGCAAACTTGGTAAACAGCTCAGTCCACAGTGATTTACCTCCTGCCTGGATCTTACTGATTGGTTTCAAAGTAATTCTATTCTGAACAGCAAGATCATTTAACCGTCTCCACTTGACAGGGTCTTGTTTCTCAAGCTCTCCCACATACACAATCACTAAATCACGCACCTTGGTCTGGCCTCTACGAAGACACGCAAAGTTAATCACTGCCAAATTGAGGTACTCGTAGTTGGTAGCATACTGTACGTACGCATATTTCTCAGTGCCATTAAGAGGATACTGCTTTCCATACTCTTCAATTACAACTTGTGGTACAACTCTCAATTGATCTGAAAGTCCTTTATCTTTATGAACATGAGTTGACTCAAAGACATAATGAGCTACAGCAAAGTAGAGCACAATGAATATGCCTAGCTTGATCTCCCAGTTCTTAATTCTAAGCATCCAGTGGTTGACAAACTAAAAAGTGATGGTTGATATTTTGAAATTGTGCGTAACAATGGATTCGAACCGGACATTTATTAGAGTATGGGATGAAAGATGATAAATGTAGTTAATAAACTATTCATATAAGTATTAGTAATTGGTATATATCATTCAGAAGACAGAAGTGTGCCTAGTGTATTTGAATAGAGTATTCAGTATGTAGTAATTTCTATCAATAAACATGAAGAAGTTTATGAGAAATGGGTGGAAGAAGCTCAGAATTTAAACAGTAGACCCTACAAAGGGTAGAGAAAATCAGCAATTGACAACTAGATTGAAAGAAAGTCTTATAAAGATTTCACTAGACTCTGCTTTACGTCTTTAATCTATTGAACTTCAACTCCAATTGCCAATGCTTGTTTGAATTTGCAGCCAAATTAAAAACACGCATAAAGCTTAGGCTAAAGTGTTAGTAGATGGGTCATATAATTAATCAATGGCTGTTACTCTGATCCTAAACTTACGCGTATTCGTTTTCAGCAAGCAACTTCAAGTGAATTTGAGTGAATTCATGTAAAACCAACAATAAAAGGACGCGTAATATCTTGACTTCTAAACATGAAATCCCCCAGAAGTCTTACAGCTCAACCAACGTGATACAATTCAACAACATAAGCTACCTCTACATCAATCTCCAGACTTAAAATTAAAACATATGATCATAAAATCGTACGTAAACTATGGAAGCATAATCCTAAGTTAAACAACGAAACAGCAATAGCCCTAAAGACTTGACAATAATAGAATCAAGACTTGTTCTGGGAGTTTGATGAACTTCCATTACCAGCCAGACTGCCAGAGTGGCTTCCTTGCCAACTATCTGAAAGATATTGTTTAGCCTCTCCTTGAGTTGCAAACCCCTTGTATTGGTTTCCACTATAGCCATCAACACTGGACTTACAGTCACTCCAGTTGTTAAAAATACCGTTACTATTGCCATTGGCAACTGCATAAAAGTTCTTCTTACCCATATCTGATAACTTCTTTGAAAAAGAGTTGACGAGACAAGAATTGAGCTGATCACCCAAATTTATAGTAAAACCTTAACATTGGAGAAAATCTACATATACCTGAAACTCAGGGGGTATCAGAAGTGGTAAAGTTAGAAATTGGACCTGAAGCTTAAGCGGCACTTCTTGTATTACCAGCTTCTACATTCATCAGGAGACTCATATAAGGAAAAACTCAATTAAGTTGTACTCAATGCATTGATATTGTCAAGCTATTTAATCAATTGAGAGTCTAATTGGTGAATAACGGAATGTTAGCAGCAAGAAGAATGTTGTTATTTATCGTTTTTTTTGCTAAACGAATCCAATGTTGTTAACTTAGTGAATGTGAAGAGAAATGGTGACGAGAAATGCTGAAAAATTGAAGGATAACGTTGAAATTAGAAAACTGTAAACCAGTCTGATATTAAATGTCCAGCTAAACTAACTGCATTAAATCCATGTACAATTTCAATTGTCAATATGTAATTGGCGAACGTATATAATACAACCAAAAGTATTAAGTGCATGAGACTTGTGCTTCTGCAGTTAGATCACAAGGTCCAACTCCACCTCAAATTCATAATAATTAAACAATAAAATAAGAAGTCCAACAACAACTAACAATACACCACACTTCAACCAAACAAGTTAGACTAATATTTGGTACTTGTAAGAGCATGAACATGATTTGAACAGGAAAATATCGGAAGGAGTTACATTGATAGTAAACAATTAATGCTTGATGCTTATCTTATTCTTCAAGATAGTGAGAAATTGAACTCCTTGTAATTGTTGGCTTGGTTTTAGGGAGGAAGGATACGCTAAATATTGCCTTGTTGATTGAAACTTTTATGATACTTGTGTAATGTATTTTCAAGAATGCACTGTGAACTATATCCTCGCACGGCAATTAATACTGCTTTTTAAGTTTACTAATGAATTACACATCATAGTTGAAACACCAATTGTTTTCACCTTTTAGTTGGTGATACTCTTAATTTGCACTCGGTATTTATTTGGCTGCAATTGTTACATAATCAAGTGAGTTTACTTATAAATTAGGTGGATAGTCTGTCAATCATTTAAGTAATTAGACCCGATTGTTTAAAGAAGAGTAGGTTTATGAATAATACCAACTCTATTAGATTGTATCAGTTCATCAGAATATAATTAGTCTTATAACATGAACGTATATTTGGGTATATTCAATGATTGCTTTAATAATAATTATTGTCAATTGCATAATAACAACCATTTATTGTAATCAATTCTAATATAAACCAACCCAAGAACATTCCATCTCCTCTTTATCCACTTTTCTCAATCCTCCTCGCCATAAATCCACCCTTACGTATACGCACACATCTAAACCTCTCTCTCTTTCTCTGCTCTTTCACCAACTACCCCAATCAAATCATTCCTGCATAACAATCAAAATGAAAAAACTCCAACAACACAACAAGCATGTCCATCGACTACTTGTACTTCACTGATAAGGTGGTGTCTGAGTTCGGGGGTGCTGGGACGGAGTCTTTACTTCAATTGTTTGATTCTTCAAGTGTTGAAAATGAAAACGAGCTAGAATTAGCTCAATTATTCACAGAGCTTATGCTTCGTTTCGAAGAGGGTGCACTTGAATTGGATGGTATATCACTGTTCTTGTTTGCCATAATCACATCTGATTCGTCTGCTCGTGTGTTTTGTCAGATCTTGAATGTTTTCCCAGCTTCAGAGAATGTTCAACGATTGCTTGTATTATTGAGTAGAAAGGAAAATGTATTGAAACCAGAGACTATTGCAAGATACTTGAGTACTGATTTATTGAAAGCAGCATCGGTCGTGCCTTCGGATGTGATGGCAAAGACTCTCAATAGTACTATCCGTGATGAATTCTATACACAGAAGAAATATAACTTACTCCATGAAGAATTGGAAGGGTACTCCATATTCATTAGTGAACTTTATTCAATATTAAACTCTACAGACACTGAATTCCAACTAGAATACGCATTGGAAGTCATTGAGAAAGTGATTGGTCATTTCAGCTTGGACCCCAATAGATGTCTTGATGTGCTTGTGGAGATCCTTGCAAGTACATTCCATGTTCACACCAAATTCACTGAAGAATTGTTGAAACGGTCACGATGGTGGCCCTCTGTAACTGCAGACTGCCATCTGTCGTTCGAATCACTCAGCATTGGAGGCAATGAGTCTGCTGCAAAGATCTTGGGGCTCAAATTGTTGAAATACCCTCGCGAGAAAGACCTTCCAGAAACAACCAAATGCCTTATTGCATTTTTAATCCAGATTGGGTTCGTAAGTTTCGGCTCCATATATAATTACTTGCGTCCTGATGAAAACGACATGGAGAAATTAGAAAAGGATTTTAATAGACAAGTGGAACAGGAAGTTTTCAAAGCAGGTGCCAATGCATTGGCTTTGGCTGCTCCTTTGGCAGATGAAGAAGAAGAAGAGGGTGCAAGTAAATTGGAAGGAACTTCCTCCATAAAGAAGAAATCAGATGGAACTACAGATATCCAAAAGTCACTCTACTACAACTACAAGTACCAAATGTTAAAGGTATGTCTTGGTAATGGTTTGTACTGGCCAAGTTTGTTTATTCTCACAAAGTACCCATTCTTGATCCACATTGGAGGGACAGACATCATCAACTTGGTAAACAGAATGTTTGAAGCTATACTAGCACCTTTGTATGATAAAATCAACCCATGTAACCCTGAGGATTTAGCAAACTTGCAAAAGAGTCGCAAACATCCACACTCAAAACAAAACACTCAGATTTTGTATGAGGACTTACCAATTACCCACTTGACGAGCTTCAAGCCTACAATCAAGAACTATGCACAAAAGAAGTTTACGTACTTTAACCACCATTGGGCTGAAAAACTCCCAATAGCTCACACAACTGAAGACTTGTTTGTTATATGCAAACAACTACTCAAGTTCTACCCTGGCATTTTATCACACGATGTAGAAGTATTCGCCAAGTTTTGCCGCATTGCAGTTGCAGACTTGAATCAAGATAAACATAAAGAAGAGTGGTTTCACGTATTCCGCAACTTCATATTCACTGCTATTCCACTCATCGAAGAAAACTCTATTGTGATTGAAGAAGCATATAAGGTGCTTTCATTTTATACATTAGAAGAACGGTTCAGTGTGTATGGAGAGTTATACCAACTCTTGCGTAAGAACAACACACAAGTAAAAATTGCCTACAATAAAGCAGAGAAGAAGACAAAAGATATACTTAAAAGGTTGCTGAAAGAGAATGTTCGTCCGATGATGAGAAGACTTGCTAAAATCAGTTTCCTGAACCCTCTTCCATGTTTGCTTGCAATATTACAACAAATTGAAAGTTACGACAACTTGATTACTTTGGTGGTTGAAACTGCTCGCTACTTTAATAGCTTTGCATGGGATACTCTTACGGTAGCAATAATGATGAGGCTTTCAGATACAGGGAGATCTACTACACAATTGAATGGGTTGAACGAACGTAAATGGCTCCAGTCATTGGCTTCGTTTGTAGGTAAAATTTGCCTGCGGTATCCAAACGCTATAGACTTGAAGACTTTAGTTTCCTTCTTACTTAAGCTGTTTCACAGTGAAGGAGTGCTCGATGGTGGACTTGCTGTTTTGAAGGAAATCTTTATTCTGATGGGTGGTATCCAGACTACAACTAACTTGACTTCGTTACAAATCGATATGATCAGTTGTGGGTCCAACTTGGAGAAGTTGGTCTTCAAAACTATTGATGATGTGAGATACGAGCGTTCTAAACCTGGAAAGATCTTAATCGATACGATCTTGGAGCTTGATGCAGCAAATGAGTTACTAGTCATCTTGTGTAAGATGGCAAATGAATTAGTGTTACAAGAAACTCCTATGCCACTTAAAGTGTTAACAAGCAGGGTAGATGATGTTGGCGCTATTTTACGTCTTTATGCAACTGTGATTAGCTTTTTTGGCCAGAAGGAAGAATTGACTAAAGTATTGGTTCCATTGAAAGATTTAATTGAGACTTATGGAGTTCCTGTGGAATGGGCATTCGAAGTATGGAGACCTATGTTAACTGATAGTAGTTCTATTAACTCTTTAGTACCACAGACGATCACAACAGAACTTTACAGTGCATTCTGGTCATTGAACCTTCACGATATTAGTTTCGCTCCGAGTGTGTACGACTCAGAGCTTGCTAAATTGAAGCTGCAAAACAAACGTATAATCGAAAGCATACAGCATAGTTCTCGTGAGAAAGACTCTCGCCTTGTCGATACTCTCAAGAAAGATTTAAAAATAAATGAATCGACATTAGAACAGCTTCCAAAAGACAAGGAGGAACATTCCAAGCATTGGGACCAAATCAATGTTGATTTGACGAAACAACTGAGTTCGTGGTGGACAAACGTTGACATCTCCAGCTTCTTACAGTACTGTATTTTACCACGGTGTATTCATTCTTGTTTCGATGCAGTTTACTGTGCCAGGTTTCTTTTCAAATTGTTCAGCTTGAACACTGCTGGATTTAATTTGCTTGATGTTTTGGACAGTTTAATTGTCCAAGAGAACATATTCGGGACATTGTTCACTTTGACACCTGTTGAAGCTGAAAACTTTGGAATTTTTTACTCTGAAGTATTGAAAGGATTACAGGAACACGAGAATGCTCAATATGATAATAAAACTGAACCTGAAAAAGCAGATTTAGAAAAAAATGAACCAAGTGATGAATCGAAGATCGAAGAATCGATTCCTGAAGCTGAAGAGACTTCTTTAACCAACTCACAAGAAACAATTGACTTTGACACATTTAGAAAAAAGGTCTTTCAATTCCACGAAGAAATCCTTCAAGGTGTTAGTTCTGCACTCAAAGTCGATGAATATATGGTCCGTCGTAATGCGATTACATTCCTTAAGAATCTTTTAGGTGTTTATCCAATTGTCGTCGACCACTGTGAGAAGATATTAGAGCTGATTACTCAAATCGCTAAAACTGATCTTAGAGAAGATTTGAAATTATCTTCTAGTGCATTGATTGGACATGTGAAATCCCGTTCTGCTTATTGGATTGAGATCTGGGATTTTATCAAACTAGATGAAGAAGAGAAAACTCGTAGAATTGATGAGAAGAAGAAGATCAAGGAAGCTCAAAAAGAGATTGAAAGACAGATAAAGGAAAAGGAAACCAAAGAGAAAGAAGCAAAACTCGCAAAGATAAGAGAAGAAGAAGAACAGAAGAAGTTGAAACTTGCTCTTAATTATGAGTCGCTGGCCCCACTGGTTGGTAGAAAAGAAGTGAGAAGTGGAGCTTCGAGAGGAAGGTATGACGAGTACTCAAATTATGCAGAGAAGAAGAAAGAAGAGCCTAAGAAAGATGAAGCTGTTGCTGAAACGAAGCTGGTAGCACCTACAAAGACTGAACTGAAGACAGAAGAGCCCAAAAAATCTGCTACCCCTGAAAAGGGAACACCTACTGACTTAAAGGCAAGGTTGTTGCAAGCAAAACGAGACTACCAGGAGAAGGTAAAGGAAGATCCAAAAAGAACACCTTTACCTGCACAAAATGTAGTTGCTGGAAAGAGGGGTGAAAGAGACCTGAGAGATCTGAGAGATCCGAGGGACCAAAAATCTCAAAGAGACCTGAGGGACCAAAGAGACCAAAGAGATCTGAGAGATCTGAGAGATCAAAGAAACTCTAGGGACCCAAGAGACTCAAGAAACGCCAGAGATCAAAGGAATAGCAGAGATCCAAGAGACTCAAGAGATCCAAGAGACTCAAGAGATTCTAGGGATTCCAGAGATCAAAGGAATAGAGATCAAAGGAATCCTAGAGATAATAGAGACACAAGAGACACTAGAGATCAAAGAGACAGGGATAGAGACTCTAAAGCTCCCAACTCTAGAGATAGGAGCTTTAGAGATTCGAGAGTTGGTGATAAGAACGATTTGGATTCAAGAAACCGTGGTAATGCTTCAGGAACTTCAACTCCAACAGGAAGAAGTCAAACTCCACTGCAATCACATCCATCTCAGCGTGCCGAGAAACCTGTTAACTCGACAAACGGTGCAGGCCATAATAACAGTTCAGGTCCATTACCCCCTCCTCCACCTCCACCTCCTCCGCCACCAATTAGTCTGAAGCCTAAACCAGACAGTAGAGGTCCAAGACGTGACGGTTACAACCAAAGAGATCTGAGAGAGTATAGAGATTCTCGTGACCCACGGGACCGCCGTTATGATAATAAACGGAAGGCAGATTCTTATTCTTCCAGAAGTTATGATAAGAAACCAAGGTATCAATGATCTTATGGAATGCTCATGTTATATATTTTAATGCCTTTTGATGAATATTTGAATACTTAAATCGTAATGTACTTTTATAGCCCTTTCTAGGTCTCCAATTAACTCTTAGACTTAGTTTACAGTAATTTTATAAACAATTTTTATATTAAACCATACAATTAAAATACATAATTACAATATTAAGCAGTTCTATAATACTCCGAAGTTATTCACTTCTCTGTCCTGCTTTCAACAGAAGCAATTCCTGGTCAATTAACGAATCCAAATCGTCCAGGTCTGAATCTTCTTCAATTTCAATACGTCTTTTCTTTGCGGCAGGTTCTTCCTTCTGTTCGTTCGTAGTTATGTCATGAAGTTCATTTGTGGTTTCGTTTGAAGACACCTTCAATAGGTCCAGCCCGTCATTCTTCTCTCCTTCCTTCTTTAATGAATCCAAGAAGAGCTCAATTTTCTTCAAGTGTTCTGCGTGCCATTTCAAGTGACGTCTGAGATCATGATCTCTGCTGAACATTCTTGAACAGTTTTTCTTAGGACAGGGGATTTTACGTGTAGAGTAGTTCCCCAGGATCAAGTCGATAATGGAGTTTGATTTCGTTGATTTTAATGTTGAGTTGAGTGTGTTGATAGACACTTCAGACCTATGTGAGTGTAAGTCTTCTTGTATTTCTTCTTCTTCATCTGACAGAAGAGCTTCATAAATTTTCAAGTTGTTTGAGTTGAGTGAGGTAGGGTCATCTAATTCACTGGCATCATCGCCATCTTTTAGTAAGTCAGGAGGTATGTTACTATCGTGATAAGTCTTGTAATGATCTATCAAGTTGATTTTCTTGGGGAATTGACCCAAATCACAGTAGTTACACTTCCATATTTTAGCTCTTTGGTCTTGCATGTCTACTTTTCCCTCTTGGTGGACTATCATGTGCATTCTAAGTCCGCTCTTTCCCACACACTTCTTCTTACAAACTGGACATTTCAACTTGGGGTGTTCTGTTTTGATGTGTAATTGGAGTGCCGACCAAGTCTTGAAGTTCAGAAAGCATCCTGGGTGGTCACATTGGTAAGCAGGTGCTTCACCGTGGAACTTAAGATTATGCTGACTCAATCTGTAAGGTCTTTTGAATACTTTATCACAGAGTTTACAGTGTAAAGATTTGTCATGGACACTGAGAATATGGTGTCTCAACAGTTGATGCTTGTAGAATGATTCATCACAGCCTTCAAACAGACATTTAAAAGTTTTGGTGTGGGTGATTTCATGTCTTTTCAAGTGTTGCATTGAGTTGACTCCCTTACCACACACTGAACAGTGGTAAGGTTTGTCTTCACTGTGTGATACCATGTGTGCTGTTAGGTGAGACTTACGGAGGAACGAAGCTCCACATTGCAGACACATGAAGGGACGTTCACCTGTATGTGAACGCATGTGTTGTTGGAGAAGCGATGGCTTATGGTAAGACTTATCACATTGATCACACTGGTATTTTTTTTTAGATGCACTCGTAGATGTTGAAGGGGAAGATGCATTGGAATTAGATGATGGACTTGTTGGGATCAGTGGACTACCGGGGGCACTTCCAAGTGCACTTTCGGGAATCTTGAAATCTTTGGCTGTACCTATTGGAGAAGGCATCAAGTTGTTTTGATCTGTAGTGGGTACAGAACCCCCACTTTTTAGTGGTGAACTCATTATAAATATGAATTATGCTATGTTTCTCGATGCAAACGATGCGTTTGCTATATTATCATCACTTGTGAGGTAAGAAGACTAAGGATGCTTAACTATGTATTTTTTTCTATTTTTCGTTTGATTTGATTAACGAGATGGGGAGAAGCGGAGGAGGAAGAGAGAAGAAGAAGAGTGGGAAAGAAAGGGAAAGAAAGGGAATTTTGGTGAGTGGAAAGGAAACTGTAGATGTGAGTATTTGAGTTGGATGATATGAGAGGAAGTAGTAGAGATGAGTAATGAGCTGGCACTAAGTTAAATGTTATAGTTATGAGGTCTTTAAAAGTCGCGTAATCAGATATTTTGGGTGCAAAATAGAAACACAGAAGGAACGGGGTATTTAAGAAAGATGTAGATCATGATTAAGGTATCTAAACAAGTGGTGAGGACTCTATCTATTGAGCTTATGAAAGTGAAAGAGGAGAACTTTATTTATATATATTGTTAACCTGATTAAGTAAATACTATTATAATACATATGAATGTGTATCAACATGAGACTCTCTACAATTCAACCTTCTGCCAGATACTCTAAATGTACTACTTTCATGAATAATTTTTATCCCTACTTCAACTTTACCAACCACACATTCACTGCATTTGGTTGAATCACTGTTTTTTTTTTAAGTTTGGACTGCTTAAGAGAGAGGTTTAACGAATATATTTGTACGTGAATACATTCTCTTCATCGCAATCTGAAGTGCCAAAGTCATCATACATAATACCGTCACAACATGATCTAGTCTTAAGGCATAATTATTAGCAATTATTATCAAGCACATAAAAACGTACACCAGTCCACTCTATGATGTTGTCACCGTTGGATTCAATAACACCAATGAAATCATCTTTTTACGTGCCGTTGCTGATCGATATAATATCTCCTAATTCCTGATCTTCTACACATTGAAGACAAAGATGTACATTAAAATCCGTTACATTACGGACAGGTGTAAGAATTAGTTCTAAATTAATGTCATGCCAAATTATAACATTGTTATGTCATTTCTATTTATTGTTGATTGTACAACGTTAGCAGAGCTCAAGCATTTAAGTAAAGCTTTAATAAACTTCATTGATATTACTTTCTGCTATTTAATTGATACTATTATCCCGATATCAGTAGTATGCTTATTTTGATCAGCTTAAGTATTTGATAAAATCATGTGCAACCGAAAACGTCAAATTTTTGTAGATTTCTCCATGGCCCAACGGTTAAGGCGTCTGGCTACGAACCAGAAGATTCCAAGTTCGAGTCCTGGTGGGGAAGCTTATTTTTGACTGCGCCTGGCCACTCCTAGCTAAATAAATTAGTTGCATGTACCTTCGGATAAAGAAGGCAAAAAGCACACTGCAACTACGCAATAAGATCGTCAGAACGTCATCCATCGTTTTCTGGATCTGGCACCCCAATTCATGGAAAGCTCGGCTATAGGGGCACAGCCAAGGATGAGCCAACAACAGCAACCTCTACGTAACATCCTCACGTGCATTGGCCACTATTAATGAGGGAGGGGGCGGAAAAAAAGCCTGGCAGAAACTTCCATTTGATACATTTCACATCAGCGAATTTCCCCCATAAATTTAGTTGATTGACACAACTAAAAAGATTATAGACAGAGGATATGGGTATTAACAATCCTATTCCAAGAAGCTTGAAGAGCGAGTCTAAGTAAGTTAATTGCATTGAGTTTTTGCTAGTGTGAATTTATTGGAGATGTGTACTAACTAAAGTTTAGGAAGGCCGCTAAAATCCTTGCCTCCTTTATTAAACCAAACCAAGTCGCTGGTGCTGACAAGATTATTCCACCACATGTATTGAAGAATGCTAAGGGTCTTGCGATCATTACTGTGTTGAAGGCTGGATTCCTTTTCTCGGGAAGAGCTGGATCAGGGGTGATTGTTGCACGTTTGCCCGACGGACTGTGGTCACCACCTTCGGCCATTACGACGGCCGGAGCAGGTGTTGGAGGTCAGATTGGTGCTGAGTTGACTGATTTCGTTTTCATTTTGAACTCTAAGGCTGCAGTGGATTCGTTTGCCCAGATGGGATCAGTAACGTTGGGTACCAACGTCTCTGTTGCTGCCGGGCCTTTAGGTAGAAACGCCGAGGCTGCCGGAACCGCCTCTCTCAAGAGTGCGTCGGCTGTGTTTGCATACTCCAAGACCAAGGGGTTGTTTGCAGGTATTTCATTGGAAGGTTCTGCTATCATTGAACGTAGAGAAGCCAACCGTAAATTTTATGGTCACAGCTGTAAAGCACGTACCATTTTGGCTGGTCAAGTGGAAACTCCAGCTGCATGCGACTCATTAATGAGAATCTTGGAATCTCGTGTATTCAACAATAGTCTCCCATTCGACGATGACAATGATAGCATCTATGACGACATTCCAGATGACTTTTCAGATTCTACTTCTGAATTTGGATCATCGCGCAGACGTGCCAGTGTGCGCGAAAAGAACAACCGTAACAGACGTGTATCTGACGAAGAAGGATACTACTCTGATGACTTATCGGACGGGTCCGACGACTATGGAACGGGCCGTAGACGAGCATCAACTCGTGGAACTTCCTACAGCGTGCTGCTGGCATCACACAAACAGCCAACTGGCCGCAAATCAGCATGGGAAGACGACGTGTACGACCTGCGCAACAACGTAGACCAATTGAGCAGCAGACTCGGGTCGTCAAGGATATCAAACTCACAAACAAGTCCTTCAAGACCACCCACATCAAGTAAACCAAACTTTGGTGCACTGAACAAGTCAAACGCCAACCAGGCCATTGCTCTCTACACTTTCAAGGGACAACAAGGTGGTGACTTGCCTTTCAAAAAGGGTGATGTAATTGATATTCTCCAGAAATCAGAAACCCTGGATGACTGGTGGACTGGAAGAGTCAACGGCTCGACAGGAATTTTCCCTGCCAACTACGTTGAACTCATCTAACTGGTTGAGTGATGAAATGAAAATGTGATGTGAGAATGTAAGATAGTTCTAATTTAACATTTGTTAAGTTAATAGATTGATTCTGAATTCTGAAAATGTAGGAAATCTAGAGGTTGAATGATCTTTGTAGAAGTGTGTTTGAGAGAAATGGATGTACAAGGTAACTCAAAGTATTCTAATAATATATTCAAAAATAATCATCACAAGGTCCCTTATAAAGCACTACTGATAGCTCGAATCGATTTTGTCCAAAACAACGGTTCCATTTTGAAATACTGTTGGAGAACACTACCACTCAACTTCTGCATGCTTGACCTTTGGTACCTATACCAATAAACCTCTATTTCAAAACCCTTTAATATCCCAGTAAAGTATAACCCCAATATGGCATACTCTAGCCACAGCTCAAACTTGAATGCTGCAACCTCTTTATTTAGAGGTACGCAGATACTTGTACAAGCAGAGAAACTCTCACGAAACTGGTCGATTTGATCACACTTAATTACAAGTATTATCATACGGGTATCTCGAAACACCCGTGACCATCCTCGGCACCTGCTCGTTATCCTGGGCTTCAACTTGTTGAGGAGAGCTTTCAAATTCATACTTATATATTTCCCTTTATGGCGGCTGCAAATTCCCTGCTGTCACAAAAGAATTTTTTCAAAACTTTAAAGTTTCATCTACTAAATGTTTCACAACAACCTTCCCTTCCTCGAACAATGGGTTTTCGAATCTTACAATAGCTGCTGCATGGCTATGGTCTGTAAGGGTGATTAGGACGGGGAACTTTTTCCAAGTTAGCTGGTTCAAGTTTGAAATCATGTACTTTTGTGGTTTACCCAAGTCCAAGGTATTAGATTGGTTGACGTAGTCGTAAACAGCTTCTACAATGGATTCTCTTTGTTCGGATTCTTGTTCTTGCAAGTAGTAGTGTTCCAAGGAGTTGGTTTTCAAAAAACTGCGTACACGCAGACTGAGCTTGATGCGTTCAAAGATGGAGGTGAATATAAAGTAAGCACCGAATAATGGTGCAATCACGGCAATCTTTGTGAACAAGGCAACCGACTGCAAAAGAGATCTTTTTGGTTTTGGCTTAGACCGCGTTGGGTCGTATGTGATTGGACGCGTCAAATCAATCACTATCGGATCGTAACCTTTGATACTCGAAAACTCCAAGTTGTTCGCGTTTTTGTTGCTCATCGAGTGGAACGGGTCGCTTGTGGAAATACCGGCAGTGTACCAGAAGGTACGTTTATCATTCATTGCGTTGGCATAAAGCAGTCTATACTGGAATTTCTCAAGGGCCTTGAAGAAAATCGACAGTGTCCCTGCCATCACGACTAACAACGGTTCTCCATTAACCGAGTCCTTCAAAAACAACTGCGCACCGGTCAAGCCGATGAAATAATGCGACATCAGATTAGATAACCTATACTTGAAGCCGTGTAATGGGTTGATCACTCCAATATGAGGGGTACACATTGTAACGAAATTAACAGGTCTGATCTCATCAAAGTAGTCTTCACTGTACAACACTCCAATAGCATATCTTGAGATCAACCCACCAAGGGAATACCCAATAATAGAAAAATGTGTCACATCTCCTAATCTCTCAGTTTCCTTTCTAATCTCATCGGTAATACGTCTACCATTAATATCGATACCATCATAAGTACGATACGCACTATGGGACCCTGTCCTATAGATAACAACCTCTGGATGCTTTTCCTTGATCTGCTTACCAATGTACTCAACCTGGCCTGGGGTACCCCAAAGACCATGTACCAAAACTACTAAATGCGTCATTATCGTTTCTACAATAGGATTCGCCTCCATTTATATACTTTACACTACTAGGAAAAGTTGGGTGTTTGCATCTGATAAAATATATACAGGACTTAACCGGTGTTGGTTAAATATAATCAGATGCACGTTGGCTTAATATAGGGGATGGGTAAACGACGACCATATACAATGCGTATCCCTGATTTGCAACTTAGCCTCTATTCAAAACATCTTCCGATGATAATTCCAGTCGCAACACCTACATTAAGCGAATCAACGGTCTCATCATCGAGGCGTTGCTTCTCTATAGCCACCAAAAAATCAGAGCGAACCTTGAGGTTATTGTCAACTCCTGATCCCTCGCTCCCAACAACTACTAAAACTGGACTTTGATAAACAATATTGGGAAGGTCAGATGGTTCAACAAATTTGTTTCGCAAATTATTTTCAAGTGCATCCTCGGTATTCTTTCCACATGTTGAGATAACATTCCAGCCGTTTTTCCTGCTCGCTTCAACGAAATCTACACTGTTTGTTGTTTGGAAGATAGGCATCATGTCCAAGCTTCCTACTGATGCTTTGTTAGTGACAGATCCGAGACGTGCACTGTTTTCTTGTGGGATTACTATGAAATCAACACCGAAAAAGTAGGCACTTCTGACTATGTTTCCCATATTCTGTGGGTCCGTGATTCGGTCCAAGTAGAGTCCGAGTGGGTATTCTCCTTTTGCTCGTACCACTTTGCGAGTTTCATTGGTTGGTTCAGTGTCTGTTTCCTGTGTGTATGTCAGGAGTGTATAAGAACCATTACTAGCAGGGCCCAACAGTTGGATTGCGGGAACTGGAAGTCTCTTTGTTTCTAACACAACACCATTGTGTACTCCATTCTTAGTCAACTTGTTCAAGTATTGGTTCAGATCACAGTACTTGATTCGAATACCATGTTTGGTCGCAAGTGCTACCAAATCTTTATCTTTACAGTTATATACATACAACTTGTTGTATGATGCACGTTTGTTGGCTTTGAGAACTGAACGTACAGAATGTGTCCCGTACACATACTCAAGAACAGACGTATCTCTAGGTATATATTCATCGTCATCTGATCTTCTAGATCTTCTCTGCTGCTGCTGTTCCTGCTGCTCTTGTCTCTTTTGTATCAACTTTTGCTGTAACTTCTCTTGCTCTAAGTTTCTGAAATGAGTTCTCTGTTTCTTACGACTCTCATTCTTACGAGCAAGCTTCTCACGCTCAGCTTCAGACATATTTCCATACTTTCTCATAAAGAACTCATCCTTCAGTATTCCTTGTTTGTCCCAAATTTTATCATCCTGACGCTGAAATGGAAGATTCTTTTCGAACTTTCTGGTAGAGTTGGGATTCAGGTAATGCGGTTTGAACGGTATACGCTTCTCAAACTCCTCGATAAAGCGTCGAGGACTCAGTGAAAGATACCTTCTAAACATGATTGATGGGTTTTTTTTCGATGCTTTCGATCTGATAAAATCTTAGATTTCACAATTTGCAATTCATTTTGATGCAGAAGGCTCAGATAGGAGAGTTTAATTACTTGTTGGACCTATCTTTCGTTGGCTTTATGAATATAGTTTAATTTTATTTATCATATTTCAAATCCAGTACCTCTTTGCTGATCCTATCTCTTAATATTAATGTCTCACAATCCACTCACATACTAAATAAAACAATCTGGCACACATCACAAACAATCCCAAAGGAACAAACACAGGAAGTAGGTCCCAGTAGCTTCGTAAGCCAAACTTTCCTTGAGCCTTATACTTTGATTCAAAGTATCCCTTTTCAAAGAACAGGGCAATTCGCTTATCTTTCTCCAACCATAATCTATTCAACCAAATCTCAAATGCTTCTCGCTCTCCTGGAGTAACTTTATCCAAATCAGCTTCGCTCCCCAAAGGAATATCAATAAATCTTATTGTTTGGAAGTAGTAATTTGCTCTACAAGGACCTTTTCCAAACAAGAACTGGTTCTCTAAGGAGAATACATATTCTCCGTATTCCTCTGCCTTGATCCCAGAGTATGCAGTAGTCACATCATACACAATTTCAGCTGAATTTCTCAAGTGGTGCAATGTGAAGTGGATTCCACGTACGTATGGCTGTAACAAGTGTTTCAAAGGAGGTAACCCATGCTTTTGAGCGAACTCAAGCGATTTTCTATAAGTTCTTGGTATAGGAGTTGTTCCCTCCGGAAACAAGATCAATTGATAGGGCCACTTCTGGTTTGATAGAGAAAACTCGTTCAGGCGCAACTTCTGTGTATCGATGCTTGCAAATCCTTTTGAAGGACCTAGGCCGAGTGCGTTTGCATTTAGTTGCGACAATTGCAATGCCCAGGCTTGTTTATCCAGCTCCCATTTACGTGATAGAAACATAAACTCAAACTTCCGCATCCCATACCCCAATGCAGGTATATATGAAAGATCTTTGAGAACTATGTAGACTGTATGCGAGATATGAGCTGTATAGCTAATGAACCATAAAAATAACCAGTCTGTATACATAATATGGTTCAGTATAAGAATTGAATTGGACAGCAATTGCGAGTACAAGTTCCCATTGTACAGACTGAAAAAGGTAGATGAAGGAAGATCATCCCAAGAGATAAACACCTCACAGGGACTCAACGATGACAAAATGAAAGTGATCAAAATGATGAAATGAGTACGCACAGTGTTGATTGCAGCTTGGTTATTTGCTGGACTAAGGAAAAGCTCACCCAGAAACAATATCACACCCATAGATAATAACCCTAGGAAGAAGAAGAAGAACATGAAAAGGCTCTCTAGGAGTGAAAACGCCCACATGAATGTTGTAGATTTTACATTAACTGAATTGAGATTTTTTTGCAGCCATTATATTTGTATTTGTGGTCTAAGAATAGAAGTAAGAGGTAAGAGGAGAGACAAGCATTTGAAAGAATGTACCTAAGATCTGTAGAATATGATGTAGTCTCAATAAGATATAATTTTAGAGTAGAATATTGGTATATTTAAGAGAAGTTGATAAGAACAAGAAGCTTTCTTCTATGGGCAGAGTAGTACATACTGTGTAAGTTAAAAATTATTAACACTTACGAGATAAAATTACATGACTTAGACATCCAATGTAATAACATTGACAACATCGAGTACAATACTGAATACAATGCTGAAGTAGTAACCTTCAAATTGCGTCATACTAATTCATTTTGTCTGTCAACCTTTGGACACGTAGTCCTCTTAGTTACTACCCCGGTAACCAATTTATATGAAACACTACACCCTTCAATCCCCTCCCATTCATAGTACCAATCCACTCATCTAAATAGCATTTTTCAATACCAGATTCATTACATTTTGACAAGGCACATTAAAAACTACACTCTCTGCAACACCTTGAATCTACAAAACCAACAAACCTCTCACTAAATAACCAACTCGACGAAGCTGCTTTTGTGTAATTCGCCAATATACAATACAACATTCCCCATAATCGTGATTGTACACGGAAGCTTCTGAGGCCACAAAGAAGTGTACATAGAAGCATGAAAATGCGTGCTACTAATAAGTCCAGTTAGTATTAGTGGCGTAGTTTACATACTACAAAATGCAAATGAACACCAGAAGCATCAACGCATGGAAGCCTCTACCCCTAACAACGAATCTCTAACCGAAGCCAAGTAAACAAAACCAAATAATTGAAAGATATCGTTGATGAATACCGTTCCAATTGTTACTAGAACTTGTGGCTACCACATGCAGAATCTCACGATAGAAGCCTCGTTCTTAATGTGAATTATTTTAACTACTTCTATTGTCCGAGTTTAATTGAAATTTGGACTTTGGACTCCTGAAATTCCACCATTTAATAAATTGTATTTAAAGACTGGAATATTCTTCAATTCGGCTTGACATAAATAAAAATATCAATAATGGGTTTGGACGATTTAATTAAGCAAGGTTCTGAATTGTTGAACAGTAACGAAGACAGTGCTCAAGGTTACAAGGACAGTAACAGCAACAACAACAACAACAATAACAATGACAGTAACGACAGAGGATTGGGTGGAGAATTAGGTAACTTGAGTAACTTGGCCAGTTTGGCAGGTAAGTTTGGTGGATCTGGTGGAGGATCTGGTGGAGGATTAGGTAACTTGGGTAACTTGGCTGCCTTGGGTGGATTGGCTGGAAAGTTGGGAGGATCTGGTGGAGGAAACTCTAACTCCAACTCTAACTCAAAGGGTGGTAACAACTATGCTGAATACGCTGAAGATGCTAAGGACGTCTACAATGAATTCTCCAAGCAAGGAGGAAGTTTCAGCCAAAAGGCACAAGCTGCTTTCTCTGAAGTTAAAAGAAACCACAGTGGTCAAGGTAACTCCAACCTGAACTCAAACCTGAACTCAAACCAGGGTGGTAACTACAACCAAGGTGGAAACCAAAACTATAACCAAGGTGGAAACAACCAAGGAGGAAACCAAGGTGGTAACTACAACCAAAACCAAGGTGGAAACAACCAAGGAGGTAACCAAGGTGGAAACTACAACCAAGGTAACCAAAACCAAGGTGGAAACCAAGGAGGAAACCAAGGTGGCCGTTTCGATGGTTCCTTTTCTGACTACAACAGAAATGACAACAGAAACTAATCATTTGTATTTTAATACTATTTTACTATATTAAATGAAGTTACAATGACGTATAGATCAATGAATTATTAAACTTACTGGATTTCAAGTAAAACCTCTTTCAAAATTTCAGGGTACCATCTTTGAGCCACATCTTGGTGCGACTTGATTCTGTTTTTAAATACATAGTAACCAACAGGTTCCTTCAGAATATCTGGTTCGTATTGGAACCCAACGTCTTGAGCCCAACCTCTGATTTTTTCATCTCTAATGTCCTTGATTTTGATCACATCTTCTGGGATGTTCGACAAGATGGATTGGTCCAGGTCGATGTCGATGGTTTGGAAGAATGGAATCAGGAGTCTTGTTCCTGTACCGGCCTTTGGTGTGATCACACGGTGGATGGTGGCTTTGCATACACCCAGGGTTACTGCTTCCAATGTTTGTCCAGCATTCACCACAAGAGTTCCTGGAATGTTAGGTACACTGATCCATTGTCCTTGGAAGTTTTGTACTTCCAATGCGTTTTGGTGGTCAGTAGCTTGGTAAATATAAGTGAGTAAGTCGGAGTCACGGTGTGGACCAACACCTTGGTTCGAGTCTTGCGAGTCGTTTTCTAAGGCTACCAGTGGCTTGTCAACCAATTCGCTACGGTCAGGGTAGGCGATCAATTTAGCCTTACATTGTTGGTTCTGTTTGAAGTATGAGTCGAGAGATGCTTCATCAAGACCAATAGCTTGTACAACAAGTGATTTGAAAGCGACACTAAGTTGAGTCATTTTCTCGATATGGTTGTTAACAACAGGTCTGAAGTTAGGAATGAGTGAAGCATCTGGCCACAAGTTAGGTCCTTCCAAGTTCTTGTACAATGGAGATCCTGGAGGTGGTGCGTCCATTTCAGTGCCCACATCGATCTGTTCTCTCCAGTCAGTTCTTTGTGAAGTGATCTCGTTAGCCAAACGAGTGTAGCCTAAAAAGTGAGGACTATGGATCATTTCACAAGCCAACTTAGCTTCTTCAGGAAGATCAAAGAATGCAAACGATTCTCTCTTAATATCTTGTAATTCCTCTTCAGTTGGACCTCCGACTAATTGATAGTTCTTTAAAAGGAGAAACCCCACATTGATTAAAGCATCTTGAAGCTCGAGTAAAAACTCCTTCTTTGTAGCAGGGTCAGCTGCCTTGGCTAAATCAATAACAGGAATAGCTTGGAATGACATTCTTAACGGTTTTCAATTACCTAGAATCTTGGATCTTGAATCAAATGGACTTCTGCTCAATTTATACTTGCAAATGCGGGCTTCATTTCCCCTTACTGTGGATAGAGCCACACTTTTTTTGGGTTATAACCAATTATTAAGCCCGGCATAATGCCCACTTGTTAGCTCATCCGCTTATAAAGATCGGCAGTCTTTGAGAGGTGGTGACTCATTGAAGGAATTTGTGGTATTCCGTTCGGTATTCCTAATAGTTTATCGTCCTATTCAACTTATAATATGATTATAGAGAGAGAAGATTGTAACTAGAGAAAAAGATTGTGGAACAATAAAAGATAAGAGAATAAGTACGACGATAATCTCAAGAATGGTACTTTAAATTGTTTAGTTTTATTAAATAGATGAATCAGAAAATATAGAATGATTAATTCCATTCATATGGAGTGATTTATTTATTTATCACCTTATATTTGAATATACATTAAGTTTTATTCAATTAGTCTATCCTATAAGTGAAGCGCATCATATAGTGGCTTTGGAAGCTGCATTAAAACCTGAAATTAATTGTAGATCTTACATCATATCATATGAGTTGGATACAAGCACGCCATATTGTGGGCTTTTATACCCGCATCTACTTTAAACTTCACGCATTTATATACCCACTACTGGTTCTGGTTCCCCTAATGCAAATGTGACATAACGATGGCTGCAATTAAACGGTTTTTGCGACATTCTTAAAGACGCTCACGTTACATGTCAAGAATGTACAATAATAGATGAATAATCAATGATTAATCTTTCCATCTTTGGATCTTTGATATTCTACATTCTAATAAGTTGAATTGTTATATGTTGGTATAATCAAATTATACTCATCACTCCCGCCTAATACTATTAGTTATGTAGATCTCTCATGGTTTATTCACCTTAAATGTCTTGGTTTTTTTTTTTTCACTTTAATTTATATTATATCATATTAAACGAGATTAGTGAAAGCATCCTTAATACATACAAATTTCCAAATTGATTTCTATCCAATCAATTATAAAATTTCACTATTCATCTCCTCAATTCCTCTAAGTTCTCTCCTCGCCATTACTCCTACTTCGTACCACTCCCTACCTCCTATTCTTCCCTTTCTTTCTAAAACTCTTGGTTACTTATCCCACGTGACCTTCGAGAACCTTCCCGCACGGTGTCGCCACGTAAACTCCCATCAAAATTTCCATCTTGTTCTATTAATTCTACAACCAACCAACCATGTCTGATATCGTCAACAACGCCGCTATCTTGCGTGCGGACTTGCTTGTTCCCAAGTCGTTGATTCTCAGGCCGTATGTCTGGCCGTTTGCTTTCATCTATCCTGCTTTTGGTAACATCTATTATAACCATTATGACACTTATGTCGTTGGTTCTGAATGGACGTTCGTTTATATGATGGCGATTATTTCCCTTAACTTATTGGTTTGGTTGATGCCTCATTGGAATCTCGATATCGATGCTAAGTTCAACTATTCGTCTGTAAAGTCGGTTCCTGAAGCATCCTTTGTCAAGATCACTCCTGCTCCAAATTGTGGTGTCGGCCTGATCTGTACCATTAACAGAGAAACTTTTAGTGATGGTGAGAGACAGGTTTCTTTCCTTTATCAAAAGAGAAGACATTTGTTCGAAGACGATGTCCAGAAGTTCTCTCCACCTGAATTTGTCTATGATTCTGAACCAAAGTTGTCTGTTTTCCAAGACCATAAAGGTTTAAAGGGTAACTTGGAAAGAACTAAACGTATCTATGGTGAAAACAAGTTTGATATTCCAACTCCTACTTTACTGGAATTGTTCAAGGAGCACGCAGTTGCTCCTTTCTTTGTCTTCCAATTGTTCTCTGCTGCCCTTTGGTGTTTGGATGAACAATGGTACTTCTCCCTCTTCTCGCTCTTCTCAACTGTCTCGTTTGAAATGATGACTGTATTCCAGAGAAGAACAAACATGGCCGAATTCCAAAGTATGGGTATCAAACCTTACTTGATCTTTGTATACCGTGACTCCCACTGGATCCAAGTTGAAACTACTGACTTGCTTCCAAGCGACATTGTTTCCGTTACACGTACCAGCGATGACAGCGCAATCCCTTGTGACTTGCTTTTACTCGATGGCTCTGCTATTGTCAATGAAGCTATGTTGTCTGGTGAATCTACTCCATTGCTCAAAGAATCGATCCTGTTAAGACCTGGTAACGAAGAAATTCAACCTGAAGGTTTGGACAAGAACTCGTTATTACACGGAGGTACTATGGCTTTGCAAGTCACCCCTGGTTCTAACTCTGCCATTCCAAATGCCCCTGATAAGGGTGCTCTTGCCTACGTTTTGAAGACCGGTTTTGAAACCTCCCAAGGTTCCCTCGTCCGTATGATGATCTTCTCAAGTGAGAGAGTCGATGTAGGTAACAAGGAAGCCTTCTTCTTTATTTTGTTCTTGCTTGTTTTCGCCATCGCTGCTTCTCGTTACGTCTGGATCGAAGGTACCAAGATGGGACGTATTCAATCGAAATTGATCTTGGACTGTGTGATCATCTTGACCTCGGTCGTGCCACCTGAATTGCCTATGGAATTGACCATGGCTGTCAACTCGTCGCTCTCGTCGCTCGTCAAGTTTTACATTTTCTGTACTGAACCTTTCCGTATTCCATTGGCTGGCCGTATCGACGTTTGCTGCTTTGACAAGACAGGAACCTTGACTGCCGAAGACTTGTTCTTTGAAGGTTTGGCTGGATTCAAGAATGACGACATTAACCACTTGTACACTTGTGAAGAAGCTCCTGCAACTACCTCGTATGTGTTGGGTTCTGCCCACGCATTGGTCAAATTAGATGACGGTGAAGTTGTAGGTGACCCTATGGAACAAGAAACCTTGAAGGCTGCTAAATGGGAAGTTGGTGCTCACGACACTGTAGAAAAGACCACCAACAACAAGAAGGAAAAGATCAAGATTTTGCGTAGATTCCAGTTTTCGTCAGCTTTGAAGAGATCTGCTACTATTTCCCAGGTAAGTGCTTTAGGTAACAAGAACCTTGTATCTGTTAAGGGTGCACCAGAGACTTTACGTACCATGATTGTTGACGCACCTGAAAACTATGAAGAAATTTACAAGTCCTTTACTAGATCTGGTTCTCGTGTTTTAGCCTTGGCTTACAAGTACTTGGACAGTGGTGTGAATGTTGTTAAGGTTGACCGTAAGGACGTTGAATCCAAGTTACACTTTGCTGGATTTATTGTATTCCACTGCCCATTGAAGGACGATGCTATTGAGACCATTAAAATGTTGAACGAATCTTCGCACAGATGTGTGATGATTACAGGAGACAACCCATTGACTGCATGCCACGTTGCTAAAGAAGTCGTGATTACTACTAAGGACGTTTTGATTTTGGATGCTCCTGAAGACCACCACGACGTCAAGAATGGCGAGAACTTGGTTTGGAGAAACGTAGACGAATCTGTTATTATTCCATTCCACTCCGACAACAAGTTGGACACTGCATTGTTTAAAAAGTACGACTTGTGTTTGACTGGTTTCGCTTTGAACTACTTGAGCTCCCACGAACAAATCTTGGACTTGTTGAAGCACACATGGATCTACGCTAGAGTTAGTCCATCGCAAAAGGAATTTATTTTGACCTCATTGAAGGATGCCGGATACAACACTTTGATGTGTGGTGACGGTACCAACGATGTTGGAGCTTTGAAGCAGGCTCACATTGGTGTTGCCTTATTGAATGGTACTGAAGAAGGTATGAAGAAGATTGCCGACAGCAGAAAGATTAACGCTACCAAGACAGTGTATGACAAGCAAGTTGCTTTGTTTAGAAACTGGAATAGACCTCCACCTCCTGTACCTGTTATTATTGCCCACTTGTACCCACCTGGACCTGAGAACCCTAAGTACTTGGAAGCCATGGAAAAGAAGGGTATTGAGATTACTGATGAAATGAGAGCTGCTGACATTGCTGCCAACAAGTTGGGTGGAACACCAGTTCAACCTGCCAACCCTGCCCAAGCTCAAATGGCCGACACTATTTTGGGTGCCTTGAACCAAGTTGAAAATGAAGATGAGGCACCAGTGTTGAAGTTGGGTGATGCTTCCGTCGCTGCTCCTTTCACTTCCAAGTTGGCAAACGTTTCTGCTGTTACACACATTATCCGTCAAGGTAGATGTGCATTGGTTGCTACGATCCAGATGTACAAGATTTTGGCTTTGAACTGTTTGATTTCCGCTTACTCCTTGTCTGTGTTGTACCTTGCTGGTATCAAGTTTGGTGATGGTCAGGCCACCGTTTCTGGTATCTTGCTTTCTGTTTGTTTCTTGTCTATCTCAAGAGGTAAGCCATTGGAAAAATTGTCCAAGGAAAGACCTCAAGAAGGTATCTTCAACAAGTACATTATGGGTTCCATCTTGGGACAATTTGCAATCCACATTACCACGTTGATTTACATCACCAGAGAAGTTTACATTTTAGAACCAAGAGAACCTCAGGTTGACTTGGAGAAGGAATTCTCTCCATCTTTGTTGAACACTGCCATGTTCTTGTTACAATTGGCTCAACAAGTGTCGACATTTGCTGTCAACTACCAAGGATTACCATTCAAAGAAGGTATTAGAGACAACAAGGGAATGCTCTACGGAATTTTGGGAGTCGCTGCATTGGCACTCGCCGGTTCAACTGAGTTCTTGCCTGAATTGAACGAAGCAATGAAGTTTGTGCCTATGGATGCCGTATTCAAGACCAAATTGACCGCATGTATTGTCGGTGACTTGGTATTTACCTGGGCTATTGAGCTTGTTCTCAAGCACTTGTACATGAACTCTGCTCCTGCTGATATTGCTCTCAGAGACAATGAAGGGAATTGAATAGGATCTCTCTAGTTAATATAATAGATTTAGTGTATATAATTTCACTCTACTCATAGAGAGAGTGCAAGTAGATGTCAAAATGCATATTAGACTTTAATAGGGAAATGTAGGTTGGATTCTGAGGGTTCATTTGCACGGCACACGTTAGAAAGCATTCTAAATCTTGATATTGTTATCTTAAATTATGCATACTCTTTAAACCAGATACACTTGAGCTTTTATTAGTTTTGATATCTATGAAGTATAAGGAACATCTATAACTACTGAGTCTTTACAACCACAAACAAATGGCTGCAAAATTACACAGAAAATAAATAATGTCGGACAGAAATGTTCCAAATGGTGGTATGCTTATTCCATGAATTAGCTAGCCAAATGGCACCCTGGCTGTTTAAACATAGCGAAATTTCAGCAAGCATAGTTTGTTCTCTATAATTGGTTTTGGTTTTGTATTATTGTTAATATGAGTTGTATACAGTTGTACTTTCTAACTGTTATTCTAAATTCTAAAATAACTAATGCACCAATTAAAATGTAAACCAGTTAACACTCATCAAGAAAGTTGGACTACCGAATGTTTATGCTCTATTGATATAGTCTCCTTCTATTAACCTCACTTCTATGCTACTATTATTATCGTGAATTGTAAGAAACTTCATCATGTATCCACTACAGATCCATTTTACTCTTCGCTGAGTTCTCTTAAGTTCTCCTCTCTTATTAATCTCCCATACTTTAAAACTTCAATATTCCCTCTCTTGACAACTTCTAATTCCTTGATTTTCTCTGCAATCAAGTGAACTACCTCTTCGATTTCACTCTCAGCACAAGGATGTTCAAGACTATCTCTAATAATCTGTACAAGTTTTTTCAATTGGATCGACTTGTCTTGATCTTGAACATGAAATATAATGCTGTATATGGTAGGGGCTTTCCCCATCAAGTATTGTCTATGCTTTTCCTGAGGACTGATTTCAGTTTCCTTTTGTTCTTTCAGGATCTGTTCTTTGAGTTTGATCCTTTCAAGGAGCAGGAGCCCATTATTCTTTTGCTTTTGTACAGTTTCGTCACGTTGTTTGAATCTGAACTTCGACAGTTCGTTCTTCAATTCAAGTGGTGCTTTTTTCCTTGGTGACTTATCGATTCTATTACTGGATGTTGTTAAGTTGGTGGGTCCCTCGTTAAGTTTTATAAGATCTTCCACCAGTATGTATGGGAATCTTCCCAATTCTTGGTTCTCCTTGATCCAACTATTCATGCTTGAAAGAAAGTCTATTTTCCTCTTTTGAGAAAGTGCCTGTCTGAAATCCCCAGGAAATCGAACGTATATTTGCTGGTAATCATAGTACAGTGTTGCTCGTTTGTAAATCACGTACATATCCAGCTTGAAACCACTGATATATTCTAAATCACTTATCTTGATCCTTATTCTCGCATGACTGGCTGCTGAATCTAGAAATCTAGTAACAAGTGGATCAGCAGAGTGGGTTGAGTAATGAAGTGTAAGCAGGTCTTCAATAGCCACAAACATATCATAGAGTCTTTTAAAATGATCTGCAGGTATCAAGGGATGGTTTATTATGTCTACCATTCTTAAGAAAGCTTATTCTTGTGCTTGATCTTTCTTTAGTTGTATGTTCTTAGAAGTTATCGCTAAATATTTATGAATTTCTCATTAAATTAATTCTCTTCGCTAACTTTTCTCGGTAAATTTCCCACAATAGTGAAATATTCCATTAGAACTTAACGCGTCTTAGGTGTATTAATACAAGCAAGGACGAGGATCTAGCTATATGTAATACTATAATATCATTCTAATTGGTCCTTTTAAGAAGCCTAAACAATATATTTCTCTCTTTTCACTATAAAACCATCGGGTTTTCACTTCCATATTCATTGTACTCCACCCAACTTACACTAAATTTCGCAGCTCTCTCAACAAAAATATCAACTTTTAATCAGCATGGTTCGTGAAGACCATTTGAGGAAAGGCTCAGATGTCAAGGCATATGAAGCGTTGTTAGCTGGGTCATTCTCCGGTGCAATTGCAAGGTAAGTATCCACATTTCCGAGGCTTCTTTTCATTGAATACTAACAAAACAAGAGCTATAACTGCACCATTAGATACATTAAAAATACGGCTTCAATTGCAGCAAAGCAGGTTTCTGAACAGACAACCCATTTCTGCAGTGCTAGGGACTTTACTTAGGAATGAAGGTGTATTGGCCTTGTGGAAAGGTAACGTTCCAGCTGAAATAATGTACATAATATATGGATCGGTACAATTCACACTGTATGCTCTTCTCAGTGATACTCTCGGAGGTATTGAAAAGCAATACGGAGTCAACTTGAGCGCAGCAACACACTCGCTTTTGGTCGGAACAGGTACAGGTCTTACAAGTACAATAATCACATTCCCCTTTGACCTTTTGCGAACAAGATTGGCTGCAAACACAGACTCCTTTTTATCCATGCTGAAACACACTCAACACATATTCCGTACTGAAGGACTCAAGGGCTTTTTCGTTGGTGTCAAACCGGCAATACTCTCTGTGGCATCGACAACAGGGTTGATGTTCTGGTCTTATGAGTTAGCACGCGAGTTCTCCAGTAACTACAATGAAATCCCATTCATAGAGGGAATCTGCGGAGTGGTAGCAGGTGCAACGTCAAAGGGAATAACATTTCCTTTAGATACTTTACGTAAACGAAGCCAGATGTCGTTACAGAATAATAGAATATCTGCCTATAAACTCCTCAAGCAGATCTTACGTACTGAAGGGTTCTTTGGGGTATACAGAGGATTTAGTATCAGTGTTTTGAAAACAGCACCTACAAGTGGAATAACTTTGTTTGTATATGAATGGGCTATCCATTGGATCAGACAGCATAAAGTTTTTAGAGATTAAGAAGAATAGGCAATATCATAAAGTTAGAATCATTATAGATTGGTATTTACCAACCTCTTAATAAACATGAGGTGCAGAAATTGCTTTACATTTTAAACAAATAATCATCATCCTCCTCTTTGTCATCGTCACCTCCCAAGCTGCCATCAACAAAATACTCATCTTCATCGCTACCCAATTCTCTTAGCAATTCATCGTTTGTTTCTGTTTCTTCCAATTGGAAGTACCTTGTGAGCAGATTCGGCAGCATGTATTCATTTTCCAAGTCTTCTTCTTCGTCTCCTTCGTCGTCCTGTTCCTTCAGGTCTTGTTGGTTTTTGTATAATGATTGGGAGTTTGAGAGCAAGTTTTGTAGACGTGTGGTTTTCCTTTTCGATACTGGGCTCTTTTTGCGTGGTTCTCCTCTTGATTGTAAGTCCAATTGAGTTCCAAACAGTGATTGTAGCTTTGAAATAGCCGAGGCTGCAAGTGGTGACTCGCTCTCATCGATGGCACTTTCCAGGTCATCTTGGAGTTGTTTGCGGATATACAATGGTAAGTTTTCTCCCACCATCAGTTCTCTTCTTTTGTTTCTCTGTGTATTTGGCACTTCAGGTATAGCTGCTGTTTTGTCTTTACCTTTTGGCAGTGTCTGTGTCTTCTTAACAATGACTTCTGCTCTAGTTATAACATTCACATTTGTCGTTACAATATCTGCTGGTTTCGATAAACTCAGTTTCCGGTGGTGAAATGTATTGCTGGGTGATGGAGATATCAATCCTATTGATTTAGGTTGAGGTTTAAATGTGGGTAGTACTGTTTCCTTGGGTTTGATATTTGATTGATTCGACTCTTGGTTTTTCGATTCCTTGTGGTCCACTTTAAAATCACCATTCAGCTGTTGGTTAACTACTTCAACTTTGATGTCCCCGGTTGGCTCCAATCTAGGTTCCACAGTTCCATTATCCCTCACCTCTTTGGCGAAATCTTGAAGGTTGAGATTTTCAAGTTGCTCTGAAACCTTATCGATAAAAACGTCACCTCTTTCACGCCATCGATTGACTATTTCATGAATGTCTGAGTTCACTTGACCAAATACAATCTCATCATATAACTCATCAACCCTTATCTTAATTAGTTCCACATTTAAGTGGTCCAAATGTTGCTGTAAATAACTCCAGTCAATACTCGAATAAAATTGTGAGATATCCTGTATCTTGTTGTAATGTGCGTGGACATGTCTACTGAGGAACCATTGGTTTTCGCTGGTCCACTCCATGTCTTGTTCAAGCATGCCTATTACTTGTCTTTTATAGCTGATTGCTTAGGTAATAAATTAATTTGGCGCTACCAAAACATTATGATATCATCATTATAAAGAGGGACTTATGGAAGACAACTAGTAGTGTATTTAGCACTGCATTCTTGGATATAAATGTGCTGATTGTTTTGGTGCTCTGCTTTCAAACTTGAGTTGAAACTTGGTTATTCCATAATTTTATTCATAATTTTGTATATGTATTGTGGTAGGGGCCATGAATCATTCAAGGTACTTAATCGTTTTTTAAAAGGCCTTGCATGTTTTACATGACTACTTTACATACGATAGCAACTAATCTCCTAAACACAATGGATATACGATTTGCAGACTCATATGTTAGTCTTTCATGTTAGTCAAACCAAAAACTACATATAACCTAATACCTTAAGTTTTTTTCATCAAATAAACAACTTCAATTCAGGGTCTCGTAATTGAAGTTTAATCTAGTCCTTGTATAGCCTTAACCAAACTGTTTGTAGAACGGTTATGGACGTTCGTTATGTTGACGATGTGAATAATAAAGACTGTAGTATAAAAGCAATAAGAACAATGTAACTGGTTAATATTGCAGGTTCATACGCATACCAAGATTAGAAACCAGTTGCGTGGGCTTGTGGGGTAATATGTGTTGCCTCTTATCTTATAGTTGCTCATGTTTAATGTTGTTAAGTAATGGTAACAAATAGTGCTAGAATCGAACGATAAGATTTGAGGGGAAGTGTTACAGAATCCTTTATTTTGTTAACTCGGTTGTTTGTTTAATTAATTAGATTAAATTATTTGTAGAGAACATACTTAGACTTGAGTAGCTGGGTTACCTTGAGTAGGTAATACAGGTTTAGTCTCTTCAACAGGATATGGTACTGGTTGTGCAACTGGTTCAGAAACAACGACTGGTTGAGTTGTGGGGTGAAGGACAGTTTGATCGTCGCCAGATTTTGCAACCTCAGATTCTGAAGAAGAAACATTCTTTTCACCGGTTCTAGAAGCAAAGATTGAAGGGGCCTCAGGGTGGAACAAGTAACCTGGGTAGAAGCCTCTCGTGCTGACGTAGGAATTGAACGAACCTTGTTGGGAGAGTGGCCAAGTTGAATAGACAATGTGTAAGATGAGAGTTGCCAATTGCAATAAAAACAAAAGACAAGTCATAGCAGTCAAGGCCTTTCCAATTTGACACCAGCTGGTATAATTTGAATACCTGTCAGAGTAGAAGTAGAAGTTCCCAGTGCACACAGCGCTTCCAAAAGCTTGAGCCGTAACTCCAAAGGCAGCAATTGTAAAGATAAATAAAACAATCTCAGTCAAAAGGAAGCCTAAACCAGGCATTAACCTCACCACAGATGGGAAAAAAAGGACAATGTAGTAGATTGACTCCAATGCCATAATAGCACAGACATAAGTCACATCAGAGACAGCCACTTTAACTAACCCAAGAATTGCTCCTGCTAGCACACATGAAAGCACTGCAAAGAAAAGCTGAAGCCCACGGAAAATGTAGGATATAAAAACAGGCGAATAGGATATCATAATAGTTTAATTTCTATACCAATTCAAAGGAATCAAAGTCCAATTGAGTTCCTATTTATACCAAAAATGCATTTAGTATTAAACAAGACATACGAATCTTTCATACTATTGACCAAGACAGGTTTTGGGCACAGCCACTAAAAATAAGACGTATCCAAGACACTGCAGAAATACTGTTCCTTATGCAGTTGTCAGCCGCATAATGTTTTAAAGTTTCGAAAGGATCGTATCTCAAAGTGTGATCACGAATATAGAAATGACTAACACGGACAATGGTTACGAGTTGCTATTCTTGGTTTTCGTGTACCAAGACTGCTACAGGTCAAGCTTTATACAAGTGGACCATATTATTGGTAATTTCAGGAGCAATCATACGTCATACGTAAAGTAAACTCCCTCCCTGGAGGACTGACCCAAGTTTTCCAAATTTTCAAATCGTGTAGCAGATAGAGTAAAGCCGTATCATTAAAAGTGGCTGAATGATCAAGGCACACCCAACAATCCGAATCCGTATTCGTATTATGAAGAATTCAAAATGTGTTCGTTTCATCTGTACTTCACTTCCACATGTTGAGACGTTTATCTATGTCTCTAGGTGCAACGGAATAACCCCATTCAAATCGAAACAATAGCAAAGTATGGTTTGTTGGCTTTTCAAGAAATAATAATCCCTCTTTCTACCTCTTGTACATTGGTATATTGCTAACGAGGACAATTTAATAATCAATGCATTTCAAATGAAAAGCCATGATTCATAATTCGACTTTTACTCTCACATACTCGATATGATATCATCAGCCCCAAATCTAATCAAAACAAATGAAATTCAACTCCTCAGTTCATTTCTAAATGATCAATAAAGTAGTCATCAAGGATCCTCGTAACTGTTTAGGAATTGACTGATCATCAATTAGTTTCGATCCGAGATAACTAGGTCTTGGCGGGGAAACTATTGGTCTTGTTTCGTATTCACATGAACTTAAGAATCACCTTTTTTAAGCCTCCTTGCATTAATGGCTGCAAACCTTGCATTAGGGATGGTTAAACAAACTTCGTATTCCTATTATAAACATTCGATTACCTCATATTTATTTGTTGTATTCAAGTCTGTTGTTATATTTTACAATGACTCTGGTTTATACAAGTTACTTGAATGAAGTTCAATTGATATTCATTATAGTTTATGTGCTGTTTAACTTGAAAATATAGACTGGCAAAGTACAAGCCTTATTATTACTTGCCTGGTGTTAACACATCCATGAATTCTTGGACTTCATGTGAATGTGTTCACACAGTTTTGAAACTTTCCAAGCTATTCTTTAAAAGTATCGAATGAGTTTGAGGTGATACGAGTATTATTCGTTAGATGTTTTAACCAATAGATGTTTGCCACCAGAAGTTTCAACGTAGATTGTATATCCAGTTATTTAGCAATTGGAAAGCACTTAAATTGACTCTGAGTATTACTGTTTATTTCTAGGGTGTGAGCAGAATGAGGAAGGTGGTATATGCTATCTACAAGACAAGAAGAATATCCCACTCAAAGTAAAGGCAATCCAGGGGTATCCAATGAAACGCTTCTATTATCTTTAAAACGTGGTAGGCTATCTGGAATTATTAAGCGAATCCTCGTAAGCTGCTAAAGAGTGTTTTGCATCACAACATTGCCAATCTCATACTTGAAACAATACTAAATGGAGAATACTATGACAACTGAAAAATATTATTACTAGAACAATTGAAAAGAACTATTAAACTAATGTTACCCTTCAGTATATTCTACAAGTCAATCTCCTTGCTTTAAGATTAGAACATCACTTCATTCAAGTTACCACCATCTGTTATCACTTTAGAGTCATTACTGAAGTAGAGTAAATCTTAAGCAAGTTACTTCTACAATATTACGGTATCACTCTTCATTATCAATCGTTATGAATCCCCAACATCACTCTTCTATATCTCATCCCATCTTATCTAATCCAAAATCATCACCATCCATCTCATCTCACCTCCAAATCACATTTGGTGAAAAAATCCAAGTCGCAAAAACTGAAATATCAAACTCATCTCATCACCAAGTCCATGAAATTCTTAGTTAGTGCTGATAATACCAGTGGTTTCAAAGAGGTGGTGTGTAACACAGGTACAGACACCTCTATCAAGGATGGTAAACCTGCTATTTCCATAAAAAGTTTTGGTTCTGAGGAGGGAAACACCTACAAAACCAGAATACTTAAGATGGTTGATTTTAAAGGTACCTATTTAATTGGAGCTAGAATCGGTGGTGCTGTATCGATTTATGATTTAGCAGTACCTGAAGTAGAGGCTCAAGATGAGGAGAATCAAGAGAAGGAAGAAAAGGAAGAGAAGGAAGAGAAGGTAGAGGGTGAAGAGCCTGAATCAACTCAATATACTTTATTGCATACCTATAAACTTGATGTTTTACCTGAAGACAAACCAGTTGCAGTTCTTGAAATCGATTCATTGGACTCAGTGATTGTTGCATTCGAATCAAGCAAAGTGTTTATTATCCACTTTGAAGGAGACTCTTTTGAGTATTCTCCAATACAAGTGAACTTTTCAGACCCAAAACCTATTAGTGCATTCTCAGACAACCCACAAGTACCAGGTATATATGCACTTGGGGGACAAGAAAATGATGTGCAAGTGGTCCAATTGTTCGAAAAAGATGCCAACTACAAGGTATTTGCAGACAAGAAGGTGCAATTCAATGCCGAAGTTAAGTTCACTGCTGAAAATGTAGAAAACGATTACTTGGACATGAGAGTACCGATCTGGATCAAGCAAATCATCTTCCTTAAATCTGAAGACAAGGAAAACTACAAATTTATCACAGGTACTCACTATGGACAGTTGCGTATTTACAACACAGCTGAAGACTCTGAGCCAGTACATGATTACAAGATCACACCCAAACCAATTATATCGATGGTTTTGGCTAACGACGAAACACAGCAAGAAGTTATTTCAACTGACTCTCACAACATGGTTGCCAAGCATCACTTGACCAGAGTCGACAAGAATGGGGTACGTATAGTATCTGCTTCTGCTGGTACAATGACCAAAGCTGTCTCCAAATTAATGGGTAAGTACTCTGAAGGAGGTAACACTGGTGCCATTTTTGCCTTGGTCAACGGAGACAACAAGATTTTAGTTACTGGAGGATTGGACAGATACTTGCGTGTATTTGACATTGAAACAAGAAGAATCGTAGCAAAGGTATACGTTGGTGTTGAAATTTCACTGGTAGTGGTACTTAGCAGTGCCAACGAGAAATACGTTCCTAAGGATGGAGTTGTTAGAAAGAGAAGAAGAGATATTCAAAAGGCTGAAGAAAGCGATGACGAGGAGATGTGGGCTGCTTTAGAATTGAAGAAGAAGAAGAAATAGTGAAGCAAAATTGCTACTTCTTTACTCATTAAAAAGAAAGTTACCAACATTTGGACTTTTACATTTGTACAATAAACACAATCAATTAATTTATTCAGTAGACTAGAGAGTCCAACTTTTATTCTTTTACGTTATCTTCATTAATACAATCTCTATCACTTCATATTCGGTTGGTTAGCTTCAATCTTATTCACTGTTCTGTTGTCACTGCTGATCACACTCATACATCTCCATTCGTTCAAGTAGTTACATTTCCACAATCGTATTTTTCCATCATCTCCTGCGCTGGATAAGATTGTTCCTGTCAAGTTCCAACTTACTTTCCACACTTCCAGTTTGTGGTCGTTCATTTTAGCCAATGTAGTCACTGTCAATTCGCCGTTAGGTCCTTCAGTGGCCTTGAATATCCTTACGTATCCATCTTTACATCCTGTTGCGATAAGGTGGAATTGTCTTCCCATTGATGGAGCCCAGCTAATTGATCTGATAAGACCATTGTGTTCTGGTAAACTGCATAATTTAGTATACTTTCCAACCAGTGCTTGGTTCCCGTTACCATTATTTTCATTTGTTGCTGACGAGTCTTCAATCTCAGTACCTCGTTCTTGGCCCTGTTCATCACCAACAGCTCCATAAATGAAACATTGGTCTAATGCTACGATAGCAAACATTTCCGTTTTACAGAACTTTGCAGGACTCCATTCTATGGCAAAACTACTTTGGAGCAGCTTGGCTGGTAATTGCAGGTACAATATAGGTAACTCAGCAGTCAATGCCCAACTTGTCAAGTCGTTTGGTTCCAATGATTCATAAATACGGAAGATTCCATCTGAGCCTACACATCCCAACTTCAATCCATTGTGATTTGGTGCAAATGCAACATCATAAATAGGGCCAAATGACTCAATAGCCAATGTTGCTAATTTAATCCATCGACGTCCTGAACCATGCAACTCATCTGGCTGCTCCTGCCATATTTTAACAGTCCTATCAAAAGAACACAGCGCAAGGATCTTGGAACTCGAAAACTCAGGATGTGCCCACAGAACCTTGACAACCAGCGAATCGTGTGCCTTCCACAGGTCATTGAGTACCCACTGCAGTGTCAGCAGATCTAAGTCAAACACCTTAATATGCTGGTCCAGTGATGCAGTGGCAATATGCTTACCATAAAAATCATACTTGACATCATGAATAAGCTCCTCATGCCCCGTAATAAATGGCTTCATCTCAGGTCTCTCTATATCGTTATCAACTTTTTTTAATTTTGCGTTTTAATCGCGTAAAAAAACGCATCCAAATTTTTGACACCAAAACTGAAAAGTTATAACTTGTAAACACGTTGGATGTATTAAGATGGCGAAGCTTCTGGTTTATTTCAGGGTTGCGGTGGTTATCCTTTCGTTGCTGTTAGTTATGCCCAATAGGCCGCTTCAAACTCTGTTTGCTTTTGCTGGTATTGGGTATGCTATTGTACTGAGTTTGATTCCGCGCCTTTCTGCAAGCTTTATAAAGATTGGTCTTAAGGGCCGTGATTTACTGAAACCTCCTCCAGTAGAGGAAATTGCAGAGTCGATGGGTGTTGTGACTGCTGTGACGTACTTGTTTTTGATGTTTGGTTTGATTCCTTTTATTTTCTTCAAGTACTTGGTTTCATTTGGCCTGATGTCTAATGATCCAAGTATTCTGGATAACTATAGGGACCAATATTCGCAGATCAAAGACAACAAGTTGTTTCCTCACAACAAGTTATCCGAGTACTTGAGTGCTGTATTGTGCTTACAGAGTACTACACTTTTGGGTCTCTTTGATGACTTGTTTGACATTCGCTGGAGACACAAGTTCTTTTTACCAGCAGTGGCCTCGTTACCATTGCTCATTGTTTACTATGTTGACTTCAGTGTGACATCGATCGTGGTCCCACGTTTCGTTTCCAATATCCCAGGTGGAGATTTAGCAATCGATTTGTTCAATACATATGTGGTGAGACTCGGAAACCATGCCATGACAAAGGTGACAGGGCTCTCTTTCGGTACATTAAGCACTGATTATGTTGTTCCAAAAGATTCTCCTAAATTAATTGACTTGGGAATCTTCTACTATGCTTACATGTCTGCAGTTTCGATTTTTGCACCCAACTCAATTAACATCTTGGCAGGAATCAACGGACTTGAGGTTGGCCAATCGGTTGTGCTCTGTATCATCTTCCTCACAAACGATTTCTGGTATCTCTTTTCTCTGGGAGTACCACAAGCAGCATACGATTCACATATGCTTCTGGCTGTATTTATCATTCCACTTCTTGGAGTTTCCCTTGGATTACTCCAATACAACTGGTTCCCAGCAAGAGTGTTTGTCGGTGACACCTACTGCTATTTTGCAGGCATGGTTTTTGCAATTGTCGGTATCTTGGGGCATTTCTCAAAGACAATGCTTATCTTCTTACTCCCACAAATCATCAACTTTATTTACTCGATGCCACAAATCTTTGGACTTTTGCCATGTCCAAGACATAGAATGCCAAAGTTTTCTGTGGATGACGGGTTGATGAGACCAAGCTACGGTGAGTTAAAGAAACGGAGTCTATTATCTGTGACTATTCTCAGTATCCTTGAAAAGTTCAGAGCCATTGACTTGAAGAGAAATAAGGAAGGAGAAATTACAGAATTCTCAAACATGACCATCATTAATTTATTCTTGGTTTGGCTTGGACCTTTGAGAGAGGATACTTTGTGTATGGCCATAATGGGTGCACAGTTGGTGGTGGGACTTCTGATGATCGTGGTAAGACATACAGTAGGACCTTGGTTATTTGGATACGATAACTTGACTTGGTCGATAAAGTAATCGATAAGTATATGAAACTAAATCGATAATGTAGATACATTAATAGAGATGAGGATGCTAAATCTGAAAGTAACTTAGAAGAAAAAGATACCAATAAATATAATTAGTAAAAGTATTCAATTAATGTACTGATCACAAGACTAACCAGGGGTGTTTCAACTGAAATCTTTATATTTATAGAAGCTCCAATTTTTTGCACCCAAAATTTTAGTATAACATCATAAATTAGAGTACAGTCAAAATAGTCAAAACGTTCCTAAACTTTCCCTTAAATCAATTAATCAACTACTTGTCACTTTCCTTACCCAATCAAATACATATCTTTAACAATCCTAACCTCTTTCAACCAAATACACCAACCTCCTTCTCCCCATACTTCAAATTTAGAAGTCACATGACCAAAACTGTGCCTTGATCAAATTGAACAAACATCAATGAATGATTTCCATTGATTGCAATTAAACGGTCAAGAGTAAACTAAAGACGTATGCAATGGCCGGTCCACCACCTCCCCCACCTCCTCCGCCACCTTCTCTTGGTACAGGGAATGCCCCTACACCTCCTCCGCCTTCAATGGCAAGAAATGCTTTACTTGGCGATATAAGAAAGGGTACAAGATTGAAGAAAGCAGTGACCGTTGATAAGTCAGGACCTGTTTTGGATTCAAAAAATAGCGGGTCTATCGGACCATCTCCTTCTGCTACTCCTGGTATTAGAAGTTCAAGTGGTAGCTCTGCTTCAAGCCCAATGCCTTCCTTCCCTTCTGGTGCTCCTCAATTAGGAGACATCTTTGCTGGAGGAATGCCTAAACTCAAGAGTGTCAAAGATAATAGAGCAGGTATTGTTCCAAGCTCTGCTCCAAAGATCCCAGGCGCAAGACCAGCTGCTTCAAAGGCTCCTCCAGCTTCAGTTGCTCTGCCTCCTGTTCCTTTTGGTGTTCCGCCTTTACCAACAGTTGTACCTCCACCACCTTCAAACGCTCCTCCATTACCTTCAAGTGCTCCCCCATTGCCTTCGAGCGCTCCTCCATTACCTACAAGTGTACCTAAATCTCCCAAGTTGTCTCTTTCCCCTACTCCAAAACCAAAATCACCAATCATCCCTTCAAGACCAACACCAAAACTCCCTCCAACGAGGCCCAAGAAGTCAACTCATTTGAGAACACCGCTGAACTCAACTCCGTCGGCACCAACAACACCACCTCCAGTGCCTCTGGCTGCTCCTCCTTTGCCTCTGTCTGCACCTCCGTTGCCACTGGCCGCACCACCAATACCTTCAGGACTTCCACCACCACCGGCAAAGTCTCCAATCCCTTCAGGATTCCCACCACCTCCAGCAAAATCGCCAAGCGCACCAGGACTTCCTAAATTTAATGCACCACCTTTACCTTCTTCAAGTGCACCACCACCACCACCACCTGTACCTTCATTCAGCGCTCCACCACCACCTCCATTGCCGTCTCTGGGTGCACCACCTCCACCTCCTCCACCTCCTCCTCCTTTACCATCTTTCGGTAATAGTAACTCATCACCTGCGGGCACACCTCCTCCTCCACCTCCACCTCCACCGCCAGCAATTTTCGGTGCTCCAGCGCCCAAGAAAGCAGTGTCAGCATCTCCAGCAGCATCCGCTCCTTCTGTTGCCCCTGGTGGACTCCCCTTCCTTAATGAAATTAATGCTAAAAGGAACGATAAGTTTGTGGTAGATGGGTCTGGAGGATCAGGGAAAGCTTCAAGCGGATCATCTGCTCTGCAAGCACCAAGATTGCCTTCACTGACACCAAAACCACCATCACAAGCTCCAGCACCACCTTCTTCATTCGGTTTACCAAAACCACCATCGCAAGCTCCAGCACCACCTGTATTTGGATTACCAAAACCTCCATCGCAAGCCCCAGCACCTCCATCATTTGGTGCGCCAAAACCTCCTGTACCTTCAAGTGTTCCAACTCCGCCTGTAGGACGTCCGCTGGCTCCTCCTGCCCCACAGGTTCCACAATTCACTCCACCACCACAGAGAACGGTTCCCGAACCAAAGTTCACCCCTCCTCCACCTCCTCCTCCACCTCCAGCTACAAATACTCCACCATCGTTGCCACCAGCAGTGCCTCAAGCAGCACCTCCAACTTCTCGCTCATCAGCCGCTTCTGCGCAACCTTCATTACCAGCATCATTGCCCCCTTCGTTGCCTCCATCATTACCACCTTCCGTTCCATCTGCAACACCTCCATCATACTCTTCATCCCCTCCTGCACCTCCACCATCATCCTCTAAAAAGGCTGCACCTCCACCTCCTCCAAGTGCTCTTGAGTACCAACAGGAAACTGGATCTTCGCTTCGTAAAATAGCAGCGCTGGCATATACCATAGATCTCCTGCTGCGGAATGGAAATCGCGACTCGAACTCACCAGCAACAAAGTTGGTAATTGAAGACAAGCGATTCAAGTTTGCTAACTCAAACGCACTCCCTAATCCAAGAAGATATTCAAACAAGGAGAAGCTATATCCAAGTGGAAGAGGATCATCTGTTCCTTTGGATTTAAGTGCGTTTGCTTAATGGTTTATATATATATTTATTTCAAATTTAAGAGTTTTGGTTGGAGTTTTCAACAAGAGGGTTTCTGTAGTTATGTTTAGAGTATACGTTAATTCATCTTTTATTATTCTAACCCTGAATGGTTGCAAATTCTGCTTATCGCTATACTAAAATTCTATTGCCAGTTGCTGTACACATTCATAATAATACTGTATTGTGGATAGTCGTCACACTAATAAGAGTTTTACTTCTTAGTTGGATCCCATATCTGTACTATATTATCGTAGAAGGAACATGTTGCCACGAAGTCACCAGCCGAAGCCCAGTCTCCTCCATAGCACATGCTTGAGTGGTCGCTTTTGAAGTACTTTTCTACTTCAAAAGACTTCTCTTTGGGACTTATGATTCTTGCCCCATCATACATACAACACGTCAAAACTCTTTGGTCGATTGGTGATGGGATTAATCTCCATACTCCTCCACCCAAGTTCTCCTTGTGCTGGACTTTTGGGGTATATCCTTGGATTAAGTCACCTCCGACTAACCTGAGATCTAGTATACGCAAGTGGTCATCGTAAGAGCCTGTCCATAAATCATTTCCATTCAGTGTATTCCATTTGTCGTTAGGACAGAGAATGGAAACCACTCCAGCTTCATGGTGGTTGTATCCGGTAGACCATATTTCCAGAGAGGTTCTAAGGTCATGCGCTATTAATTTGGAGTCGTCTCCGCCCGTGAACACTACATTCTGCAATGGTCCCAATTCTCCAAAAGCTCCAGTCCAACATTCAAGGTCATGAACTCCGCTAAGTGCCTCCAGATCACCTGTGTTTAAATCAACTATTGCCAGTTCTCCCAGAGTTGCTGTTGCCAATACTGTACCTTGTGTATTTGGAGAGAAGAAGACAGAAGTCACAAGTACATCTGACTCAAACAACTGATATGTTTTCTGTTTCAGTAACGTCTGGTCTTCTGAATTGTACTTCCACAACTCCAAATTTCCTGTAGAGTGTGCTGAAACAATAAGCGAATCATCATGGGGGCTGAATTTCACATCTAATACAGCAGACTCAGTAGCATAACTTTGTAGAAGAGTCAAATCATCGCCATACTTGTAGATGTCTAATGAACCATGTCTTACTCTTGACTCTTTTTCTAATTTATAAGTTCCAAGTATTATTATAGAATTATCACTAGGATGTATCCTTAAACAGCAAGGAGGTAAATTGGTAGTCGTCACTGCAAGTCTGCAATCCAAATCGTCTTCCATTATTACTCTCGATATTTTAACCAACTGAAAAGTTAAAAAAATCAATCACCAGAACAACTTGAAACGATTCTGAGATGAGTTTGTTTGCAAAGTGGACGACACTTCCTGTCAAGGCTCGTTATTACATTGGAGGCCTGACGTTTGTGTTTGCCCTTTTGGGTCAATACATTACTTCGAGGGTTAACGATGAAGTAATAGCCCGGAAAGAAATATTGGAGAAAGTTGAAGGTAGTCCTAAATAACAGAGCATGGCCGGTGTATTCAACAGTTTATTTGAAGACTTCTAAGACGATTCTTCTATTTAATTATTGTACATATTCCCCTATTGAATAATATGACATATTCGTGATTTTACAAGAATGTACCTATTGGTTCAAATGAACCGATACTACAACTCCAATTAAATTCAAATGAAACAACTTCCTGATACTATACACATGACTTCTCTCGCACAATAAGTTCACTAACTCTACAATACTACACTCATTTCATAACAAATCTTAAATGCATTAAATATTAAAAATCAAACCTATAAAAATTAATGAGCCTTAAGCAAACCATTCTTAACATACTCCTTTCTAATCGATGAGATGAACTCCAAGAACTTGGCTGGGTTCGAGTCCACACCTCTGGAGTAGACAAATCTCGAAGCCAATCTAGTAGCAAACAAAGCTCTCAAGTATGCTTCTGGAACTCTCAGTAACACATTTTCGAACCCAACGACATTCACCAACAATGGTGGTAAAGAGTCGAGCAAAACTGCGTTTCTGAAGGAAACATCGTCTTCCCACAATTCCTTAGATGCGGCTAACTCATCTCCCAAACGGTTGATAGCACCACTCAACTTGTCAGACAACTCGGTGAATGTGGAGTTTGTCTCCTTCTTCAACTTCCACAAACCTTCAAACTCTGCCTCAGCGTTGGCAACAATCTTGGCTTGCACCTGCTTAACGTACTCTTGGTAGAACTCTGGCTTCTTGCCGGTGGTCTCGTCAACACACATGTTGGACAAGAATCCCTTGTCGTCAAATGACAAAGCAGCCAACACTTCCAAAGAAGATGAAGTGACACCTCCCTTGTTGGTGGAAGCATCCTTGAAGATGATGACACCAGCCTGTTCCAAAATCAACTTAGCACTCTGTGTGATAAACAAGTTGGCACCTTCAACAAAGTATGGAACAATCGACTTACCAGTCTTCTCGTCAATCAACTCGTGGATGTTGTTGGTGTCAATGGCACCAGGACGTCCACCACATGGTACAAACAAGTCGACACCACCAACACCAAATTGTTCCTTCAACTTCAAGTGGAAGGTGTTTCTGAAAGCGACACCAGAGTCAACAACTTGTCCTGAAGGCAATGTCACGTCAACGTCGTCAACGAGAACAATGTAACCTTCGGAAGATAACAAGGACTTGTCGTAGTTCTCAATCATCTTTCTCTCCTTAGCCAATCTGAGCAATTCCTCCTTTTGCAATCCCTTAGGGTCGCAAATGACACCTGAACCGTCAACAAGACCGACGTAAACTTCACCACGCGAAAGCAAAATTTCGTTGGATCCCAAGTCACCATCTGGACCACCAGTCTGGAACTTGCGAACAGTGGTGTCGTCGATATTCAACTTTTCGTAAATCTTATTCACGTAAGCTCTAACGGACAAGGTAGTCATTCCGTATTCGTCGTGAGGAATACCACCAATGGCTGGAGACTTACCAGTCAAGAAAGATCTCCACCATGGAGCACCTCTCTTTCTGGCGTGCAAGGTAGCCCAATCAGTGTAACCGGCAGTTCCTTCATCTGGACCCAAGAACAAAATTTCTGGCTTGTTGTAAAGGTCGACGTAGGATTCCTTGTTACCTGGGATGTTTTGTCTAAGCAAAAGGTCAATGAGCGAGTCAATGTACTTTTCGAAACAAGCTTGTGGTCTGTCTTGAGCTACACCTGGGTCAAGCAAAATGACACCCTTGGAACCACCTTCAGGAATATCCTTATTCTTCTTTTGCTGGGTGTTAGCCAAGTTGTAGTTTTCGTCAAACAAGTTTCTCAAGTTGACATTGTAGGCGTCGACCGATCTCGACCTCACGATTCTGATACCACCACGGGCGATATCTCTGAATCTAATGTGGAAACCACGGAAGTCGGAACCGACAATGAAGAACATACCGAATGGCTTGTCAGTGTATTCGCTCGAAGGCAAGAAAGATGGGTTCAATCTGAAAGAAAGAGCCACCTTAGTAGAGGTGTAGAAGTTGGTCTTCAAGATGGACTTGTTGAAGACAAAGAGAGCTCTCAAGACAATGGCGTGATGCTCATTTTGCGAGCATTCTCTTGCCAACAACTTTTCAAACTCTTGTTCGGAGCCGGCCGGTGTGATTTGAGACAATCTTTGGTAGGACAAGGTCTTTTCCATAGAAGATCTAATGTAGTGAACGTCGGCAAACGATCTGTACAACTTACGTACAATTTCTCTTCTAGTGTCAAACACTTCTTGGATGTAGGCTTGAGTGTAAGTTTCAGCTCTCAATCTCTTCTTCAAAGAGCTCAAGACTTCAGCGTGTTGGATCGACTTAGAGGCATCGAGCAAGGATTGCAACTTGTTGTATTCCGGACCCAATCTGTTCAAAAAGTGGGTAACAAATATCACACCACTCTGAGCGTAGATGGATTCTTGCAAAGACAACTCGCCCGCAACAAACCGGTGGTGGAACAAGTTGTGAGGGATACAGTAAAGCAATGAAGCTTCCTTGATCACCTGGTAGATCAGCAAGTCCAATGGAGACTTGTTCTTTTGAGATTTCACGTACATCGAGATGATGGTGACACCGTTGGCGAATTGTTCAACGTACTTTCTGGTGGTTGACAACTTGTAGTAGTTAGCCAAGTCCAGCAAGGCGCTGTTGTAGCGGGCAGAGGTACCTTGTCTGAAACCAATGACGACTCTGTACTCGTCCGAGTCTTCAAGAGCAAAGTGTCTGATGACAGGGCCTGTTGTCACAACGACATTCTTGATGATTTCCAGGTACAAGTCCTTTGTGTTTTCCGAGGCAATCTTCAAGAAGGTGGTGTCACCAATCTTGTTGATATCCACCTCGTTCTGATCCACTTCGGCGTGTGCGTATGTGTTCTTGTAGACAAAGAAACACTTGACAACCTGTTCCTTCAAGGACTGGTTCTTTTGGTAGACACCACTCAAGATCGGATCCAGCTTGTAGTTCAATGGAGCGCTAAAGTACTCAGCTCTGTATGAGTTTGAAACCAGGCTTGAAGGGTCAATGTACTTGTCATCGACACGCTTTTCAAATCTGCTTGATCCGTGGTCGGAGGTGTCGAAAAACACAGCGTGGTCATCGTGTTCCTTCTTGTATTGAATTAAAGGCCGGTCATCACTCTCACTCAAGTCCGAAGAGTAAGCCTGCACCTTACATGAGTAAAGTGAGTGGATATGGTTTGCAATCTCGGCAGCGGATTCACGAGCAAAAAAGACATCGTCAATTCCCAAGCTCTCGTAGAACCAACGGGCTTCACTCTCAATCAATGCCTCAGGAATAAACCCGGTCAGATCTAAAATATCCAACACCTCATCATGTTGATCCTTCTTTCCTGAAAATGGACTGTCAACATATCCATGCTTCATCAGCAGCAACACCAGCAGGGTGTCCGAAAGAGTCTTCTGTAAAGTCAAGTTCTGAATAGGAATGTCTGGTTCAGAAGCAGCCATATTGTATAGTGGTTTATATAAATTATATGTGAAATCAATTGATCTAAGACAATTGGTCTATATGAGTTCAAAGAGCATACTACTAGTTGGGATTTTCTCGTCCTTATATACTTTTTTAAAGGGGGGGGGACTTTGAGGAGCAGACAAAGTTGCAGCAATTTTGTTGAAATAACTTTACATTTTTCAGAATTTGGTTTTTGCATATTGTCTTTGTTTCTTTTGTTTTCCCCTCTGGATGGTTAGGCACGCCTGAGGCCTTTGATCTTCTGTGTGAGTGTTGTGTTGAGTAGGTGTGTGATGTGTTTGAAAGATTGTTCATGTGTTCATGGGTAATGAGAGTTAACAAAAAGAAAGTGAGGAATGTTGGGGTAACTTGAATACGATTGCCTGGCTTAGAATATGATTAGTAAAGCAGAAACGAACATGGTCATCAAACACAAGCTCAACCCTCTTTTCTATCCTTCCCATCTTTGCCGTACAATTTATGACACTTTCCACAAATAAAAAAAAAAAAAGACCTCACAGTTAATTGAACGCAGTTGTGAAAGTTGTGTCACCCATCATTGATGATGGTGAATGAATGGATGTTACACAAGTTATAGAGGGGTGAAGCTGGAGGTAATGGCGGGGAGGGATTTATTCATTGTAAACTATACTCTTGATACTAACTGAATTACATTAGCATTAACATTAAACGTAATACCATAACATTAACTGTCAACTCTATGCATCCTCTCTACTGAAAGGCATCTCGATCACGTGTATTGCCTACTACCCCAGAGAAAATTGGGTCTTTTTTTAGACTTTTGAAATAAGGTGGGTTGAATGACCACCACGAGGTATAACTAAAAGGCTTAGAGACGAAAATCCGCCCTAAGAATATAGACGATACATGTATGGTTCTAAAAGTGTTTACAGAATTGGCATAATAGACCATGCGAATCACAGCGAGGAGTGATGTTGCACCTCGTGGTATATGGAACTCGCAAGCGAGCGGATGAATTGGGAAAAAAGTATGGGGAAGGAGGGGTGACCCTCAAGAAAAATAGACCTTACACTGAACCGTTTCATGTCGTTTCTGTGTATGTTGGTTTTCTAGTCTGGGCCCATTCATCAATACATGTAACCCATTACTATAATGTCTACGAGACTGGTGGTTCATAATTTTTGGAGGAAGAGGAGGGGGAGGAGGGGGTGGTGAATGATGATTCCAAAATTCTTGAAGTACGTTTGAATACTAGACAGACCAAACTAGGTAGTTTATGCGCTAATTCTTTTTGTTTCCACGTCACTCTCTGGCCCTGGAATGTCCGTACCAAGAACGGTGGGAAAATGGGTAAACAGTGGCACCTTCTCCGAACTGTGGGGTCCTCAAGAAAAAGCCTCTAAGATTTTGTCACCGTTGGTAGTAGCGATGACTTGAAGGTGTGTGCAGGTCTCGTGAATGCCCTAAGGTTTGATTATACTTGTGGCATCGCCGTTCCTTCACATTCTCCGGGACGGTGGAAAGGACATCGAAGCAATAATGACACTCTTCTTGTCTAATGTGGGGGATATGTGCGGAGCACACACTGAAAATTTTTCAAGCATATTTGACGTTGCTTGTGTTGGGTTAGCTGTTTTGTTTTTGGGTTCATGCTTGGGTTTCGGGTTTGTGCAAGTTGTTTAGTGGTATAGGAGTCGTTAGTTGGAGACGTTGTGGAGATCGGAGTGTATGGACAGATCGAATTGATTGTAAAGTGATACAGAGAGCGATTTGGAATGGTTAGAAACTATCTTGAATGGCTTTATAAACGTAACCTGTAAAATGATCTGGAAACCGAATATTAGCAACCATTGAAAACTCTTGGAAGCGTTCTTCAATGTTTCGTTGAGTAGTCAAAGAATGTGTAGAAGATTTTAAATGGGGTAACCGGACAAAGTAGGAACCTACCTAATTTATCTTCAAGACGACCCTTCTTTTTTAAGGAGTACCTTTGGAATTAGAGTTTGGTTTTTACTTGTTGGAAAATTGAAATGGTTGCAAATTCTTTTAGTTCATTTTGGTTCCTTTTAATTCCATTTGGATCACTGGTGAATCTGGATTTGCATCTTAATTGATTCTATTAAATGTCATTTGAAAACTCTCAATTGAATCTTCTTCAAAACGATTTAAAATATATTTGAATCTGAACCTGAACTTTAAAATCATCTTCAAAAATGCACCAAATGTTCTATTTTAATTTACAAGCGTTTCTTACTATTTTTCAATTATCAAAAGTAATATTATAATATTTCTCTCTACCTGAACATCAAATAGAAGTCTCATTATCACTCTTTTCTAGATTTTTCTTTACCATCCATGATCAAACAACATCGACACAGATTCACCATTGTGTATCCTTCTAACACTCTCAGCCAAAATTCTAGATACATCCATTACCTCTAATTTCCCTCCCAATAACTCTTGGTTAACGTGTTGTGGAACAGAGTTTGTGGTAATCACTTTGTCGATGGCAGACTTGCAGACTCTGTTAATTGCGTCACCGCTAAACACTCCGTGTGTCACCAACGCATAAACGTACTTGGCTCCCTGGTCCTTCAAAAGCTTGGCTGCTCTTGTGATGGTGTACGAGGTATCGACCAAGTCATCTACAAGCACACACACCTTATCTTTGACGTCTCCCACAAGCATCGTGGTAGCCACCATGTTTGATGGCACGTTGAGGTTGTTGATGCTAGGAGAATACGAAATCGGACTGGGCACGATCGAGTTGGAAGATGCTGCCGTCGAAGGTGGGTTTTTAGCAGCCTTGGCTCTTCTTTCCTTGTGGATTAATGCAAATCTACATCCCAACGCATCTGCTAAAGAGGTGGCTCTTTTGGCTCCTCCACTATCTGGTGAAACAACAACACACTCTTGGTAGTCGGGTATGAAATCCATAATGTAGTGCTTCAATAATGGCTTGGAGTGTAAGTTATCCACTGGAATATTAAAGAATCCTTGGAATTGTGGGTCGTGCAAGTCCATGGTGATCAACCTATCTGCACCAGCAGTCGTCAACAAATCTGCAACCAAAGTTCCATTTTGCGCAATCCACTGCTTGTATCCACTATCTGTCTTACCGTTGATATCAACAGTTGGTAAGTTTGCACTCGATTGGCGGTGCTGCAACATCGAAGGTGGTAACGTTTGTTTTTGCAACTCAACGGGTTGCTTCAACGCTTGTTTAACATCAGATACACCGTTGTTGACACCAACCCCAGCCAAAGAAAATCCCCCTATATCATTTCTCGACAATGGACGAGGAGTTCCAGGAGCACTCTCAAATGTATACAGATCCTTCTTCTGTGTAATAGAAGGAGCTCCACTCAAACCAGCATGAGGTGCGTCAGGTTGTCTCAGATAAGGAAACAAAGGCAACACGGCAGTCACTCGACGTGCACTCGCCGTCTTACAAGCTGATATCATAATCAACAACTCTAAAAAGTTGTCATTGACATCTCCACATCCACTCTGGACAATAAAAACGTCCTTCTCTCTAACAGAGTCCTGAACTTCAAGACTTATCTCTCCATTGGAAAACTTCTTGGAACTAACCCGGCCCTGCTCGATGGTTAAATTACGACAGATCTGTGTAGTCAACTGAGGATGCGATTGCCCTCCTAATACAACAAGGTTTCTCATGCTTGATCGTTATCTGTAATTTTTCCTCATCTCTGATTTGGCACGTTTTGAAAATTTATGTCTCCACGGAAGAGAAGGTGGAGTGAAGTGGAGAGGATGAAAAGAGTGTGAGTGATTGGAGTTAGAGAATTCGAATTGAAAGAGTGACTCTGGTCGTTTGCATTGAGTTGTATATTGTAATCTCCGAGATTATTTGAAATTAAGTAGATGTGGTCGATTAAATGAATTTAACTCTTGCTGATGACTCTTAATCCAAAAGAACCATAATTAATTAGACCATAGCAGGATGTTAATTGTTAATCTAATGTAATAGTACAACTTGTCTTAAAACTAAAACGAGCTTCGCTTAGGAAGTAACTACCCCAACTCAATTGATGTGTTCGGGATGATCCGTTAATCTTTACATGAAAATAGTGAATATATTATATTCTAAATGAAATTAAACCTTTTGAAGTTTCCTACTGAAACTAATCATTTTAATCAGCGTACTTTTAAAAGGCCATTGCTGATAAATAGACTAGTGCTATTCATAAGCACAATAATTTTAGACCTCAATTGTTTCTGAAAGTCCAACGATAATAACTCACAGAAGGACCGCACCCTAATAACGCACATCATAAGACCCAGCCTGTGATGCATACTTTACCCACTTCACCGTCCTGTAGTTCGATCTCTCCTGTACTTTCAAAAACTTCACCGTCAAACCCAGACACGAAAACATGTCCAACTTAAAGTCCAACTTGATTGGTGGTTTTGTCCAGTTAAAAATCGTAGACTCTCCAATGTCAGACGTGAGCTCGACTTCTGCTGTGAGGAGATGTTCCTGTTCTCCTAAGAACTTGTTGAAACGCCAGACAATAAAATTGTCCTCAGCATCGAATTTACTCTTTCCACCAGAATTAGTGGTGTACAGGTTCATCACTCCCTTTGGAGTGGGGATCTTGATCGTGACGTTGGTCGCCGGTAATTTGGGTGGGAAGAGTGATTTTATGCGGATCTTGTACAGGATCTTCAGCTTGCCCACCTCTTGGACTTGGGTGTACAATTTGAATGGTAAATTGATGTTCTGTACACTATTGTATGACATCAATTGGAATTCTCCATCAGGTGGAACAAACTGAATGATTCTTTTGGAGTCAAACTTGCTGAGTTCGACACATTGATGGAACTTACAGTCTTCTAAGACGACTCCGCCACTCGTGGCTCTTCCGTTAGATCCTTCTGTTCGAAGCTTCCTCAGCGAAGACTCCAATGCGTCTACCAACACACTATCATCACCCAATCCAAACCTACATTCAGGCATTCCAGACAAGTGTGTGTTCATTTGAATCGCACCGTCTACGTAAGATCTCAACACATCTCCTTGTGCGTTCATCAACACATGGATCTTTTCTTCAACGTTCAAGAAGATCTCATTTCGGCGATACTTGATATTCTGACTTCTCCACGTAATGTTTGTGTTCTTAGACCCTGACTCGTCCATTTTCTTAGCTGCTGCTGCGGCCGTGTTACTGGAGGTATTGCTGATACTGCTACTCTTGGGATTCTTCAATACATTGCTTGACATCTTGAAAATCGACGAGTCACTAGCTGACATAAAGTTCTTGAGGTAGCTCAACTCCAAGTTCGTGGGGTATCCAAACTCAACCACTTCGTCAAGCAATTCGTACAACATGCTGAAGTTGTTCATTATTATCTCATCGTTGAGTTGGACTCCTGCCGAAGGTACCAAAAGGGTCCGGAGCAAACCTTCAAGCTTATACAAGAACTCAAGAATTGCTGAACAGTCCTGATTCAGTCTGGTCACAGCACAGATCCATAAAAGACCCGATTTAATATAGACGAACGATGTCAGCCCTAAGGTTAGCACTGGAAGCCGAACATCCTTACCACTACCAGCTCCGGTAGCTGAGGATGTTTGAGGTTTATTACTCTGTGTAATCACCTGGATACGAAACACATCTGAAATATTACGCTTGACACCTTCCTTATAAAGCTTGGAGATTAATATATCTCCCCGATAATCATAGACGAACAATGCTGTGATCATATCCCTCGTTGTAGATCACTGAATCAACGTATTCAATTTCTATTTATGAAAATCTAAAATTGTAGCGCGTCGGCTTAGAAGGTGGAAGATCTGGAGGAAGCTGGAAGTGATGGGAACGAATGCGATAAGGGTTAGAAGAGCAAGAGTATGATTAATCAGATATACAGTGAAGTGTCTTCATTTTGGTTTGTTTCAGCTATAAGTAATGACTTAGTATAGTAGAATTCTTCTATAGTGTGTGAATGTGCTGTAGTACAAATTGAATCTATTTGCACCCATGCAATTAGAGGAATGTGAAATATAAGTGGATACTCCAATTATGAAGTATTCAGGTTCTTGAGTAGATGGAATTGTGTAGTATAATTGACTGTTCAACCTTTGTTTATATCTCGAATATTGATGCCATTCAACAGACTCATTTCCTAGGGTTTGCTAACTTTTTATCATTAGTCAAATCAATTTATAATTGAGTCACTGGCGATTCAAGTCGATAAGTTTAACATGATACCCACAAGACCTCTCAGTCTATGTGAAAACCTCAATAGATGTAGAAATGCTAGTGGATTCTACCGTAACTTTCAAGTCAGTTCTACTTATGCTGTCGATCTAGATAAACTGTTGTTATTCAATTTATTAAGACAGTTGTTTATAGAAGAGGTGATGTTAGTTTGCAATGTATTTGAAGATCAAGAAACAAGTAACCAAGTTTTTAGACCACTTGATGCGGTCACCTTTGGTCAGGTTGTTTATGAATTAGATGAAGCTATTTATTTGGATAATGGTGTAATCAATGAAGCATTGATGAAGCATGTCAATAGTGTACGTTTTAAGCACGGGGTTCAAGAGCCATTGTTCAGGGTATTCTTAATTGGAAAGAGAACTTTATCTATATGCTTTGAGCATACAATTGCAGATGGAATGGCTGGAGCTATTGTTCATGATTTAATTGCTGAAAAGTTGACTGCTTCATTGGCCCTGCAAGCTCCACTTGCGGTAAACTCTGATACTGAAGTTTTCAATTTAAGTAGAGATATTCAGTTTCTTACAGCTTTAACAGAACCTATTGATCCGTTCTTAGAAGTACCTAACGGTTCAAATCAATCTAAACCTGTTGAACCCCAATCTTATAACTCAAAGCCATGGCCAGGTAGATCACTAAACAAATTAGAACCTTCCATCGCATACAGATTAGTTCAATTCGACGCCAGTCAAACCAAAAGAATCTTAGCTAAATGCAAACAACATGGAGTCGGCTTAACAAGCTTTATTGAAGTCGTATTGGCAATAACTTTGCAACCAGTTTTGGGACCAGATTACCACTCAACTCATAGAGTCGCATTAGATCTTAGAAGACATGTTCCTGAACCTCACAAAAGTAGATTAATTGGAACAATGGCATCTGGTGTTTCTCAGTTGATTCCTCCAGTTACCACTTTGTCTTGGGATTTGGTCAAACAGGTCCACATAGAGCTACACCAAAAAGTCCAAGATAAATCCCAACTAAACAACGGCAAGAAGTTTTATGCAAATCGCAGTCTAAAGGGCGATCACACTGACTTTTATCTAGGTTCATTGGGTAAACCTAGAGCTGAAAGTACCAAAATATCTAATTTGGGTCTTGTTAAAAATGATATGATAGTTGATATGATATTTGCTCAGGATCTACCACCAAATGCTAATGAGTTTGTTCTCAACTTGGCTTCAACTACTGTTGGAGGTCTTAATCTTGTCTTGAGCTACTTTGACAGCTCATTTGAAGATCTGGAATTTGAAAATTTTGACCATTTACAATCTTTACTTAAAGAAAATGTATTGAAATACTCTAGTTAGATTGAATATACTTTATTGCATTCCAGCCGCTTCACTTTTAGTTTTCTTATTGTGACCAGCTTTCCTATTATGATTAGCCTTAGTGGCCTTATTCTTTTCATTTCTTTTAGCTTGAAGCTTAGGATCCACCTTCTTTTCTGTTTTCTGTGCGGTCTTCTTCTCTTTTGGTGCTGTTCTAGTACGTAAGTAATCTTCCTCTAATACCCGCAAACGTCTCTGCAGCGCAGTAATTCTACGGAACCATACTTCAATTCTTTCGTCTGACCAATTACTCTTCGCCTTCAAATCGTCTCTTGGAATAGATTTTCTAGCTTTAGCTTCAAAGAGATCTGTTCCTTCAGATTTGAATCTTGAATACAAAAATCTTTCTGTTTCAGATACCTCTGTAATCAGACTACTTTCAAAAATACGTCTAGTATCTTCCATTGCTGTTCCTGTTGTCTTCTCTTGGTCAGCGTACGTGTCATCAGGTTCGTCTTCGTCACTGTCATACAAGAAACGTAATGCACTTTCTAAAGTCTTTTTCTTAACATCCTCTGATAATACTTCCTTTTCATGATCCTTCTTTCCAAATACAACTCTTGTATCTGAGAAATCAAGGTTGGCAATCTTGTCGCCATCAAATACAGATCTTTTGACAACATTGGCAGGAGCACGAGGCTTCGGCTTCTCAACCTTGTGTTCACCAGAAATGGATTCTATTAAGTCTGGATTTTCGAGTAACAAATTAGTTACATGCTCAACGTCTCCATTGTTTTCATTTAAAATGTTGATAGCTTTGATCCTAGTCAACAGTGGGAAGAATTCTGTCAATAAATTGATCGACTCTTCACTGAACTGTTTCTCTTCGGTTTCCTTTCCGAAAGAAACATTTCTCAAAAATGGTACACGTTCTTCCAAGTTAGGAATGAACTTCTTGTATCCATCACTGATAATAATAGTACTGAATAAAGGATACAATTGTAAACTTTGCACACTGTTCACACCTAATTCCAAAATCAATTTGGAGATTTTCAGTGCTGGCAACGACAAGATGGAAATAATCATAATGTTCTTAATGGTTTCGGAATGCACACTTGCTCCGTTAGAGTATAACTTCTCCAAAGTTTCTATCCATGATACGGAAACAAATCCTTCAGCGAAATTAGTTGTATGCGAGTTCTTGTTTTTAACGACACTGCGGCCTTTGCCACCACCCACAACATTGATGTTATACTTTGTAGATTTATTAAGGTTCTGTGTGCTTTGTCCTAAAAGTGTGGTCAAAGTTTTCAAATCTTCAGCAGTGAACTTGCCATTGATAATCTTCTGCTCTAAATGCTTTTGTAAGAATGGAACAGAACTGATGCTGCCAGACTTCTTGTTGTCATTTCCCTTGGACTTGAATGATCCGTCTATAATACCACGTACAGTTACTGCATTCTTTGCACTGTAGACTGAAGCAAAATGCCAAATCGACTCTCCTGTCAAATTGACTTTGACAATGCTAAAGTACTTGACAAACGCAAATACAAATGCTCTTAATGTTGCAGTGTTGCTCTTTATATCTGGATTGATAGCACCCAATGAGAATATGTTTGAGGATTCACTTGCAGTTTCCTGTAAGAATACCTTGAGAAACAACTGCAACTGCTGCTGAGACTTGACAGTTAACTTGGCTGCATTCTCACTTAATAGATACTGGAAAAGCTGTATATATGCTTCAAGTAAGTGGACCCAAATCACTGGATCCTTATCAATGAGTGAGGACCGAAGCTTGAACGGAGGGTAATGAGGGATTGGAATGTAAATCTCTTCTTCAGACATACTTTAGCTACTCTTGACTTTAGTTGAACGCCTCTTCCTTTGATCTTTTCACTTTGGGAGGCAAAAGTTTTTGTGTTGGGCACGATTAATAAATGGTTGCAAAATGTGCTTTACATGAGTCAAGGGAGTGTAAATATTGCTAGATGGGAGAGTATGCGGTTTTGATAGGATTGGAGAATATAATGAATGCCTTGGCTCTAAATTTAAGGATCAAGGATATTGTTTTTTTGACTGCCATGTCTCAGTAATGCTAAGAGTCTTCTTTATTGAATATATGACTCAAATAGCTCTTATATTTAAATGAAATAGCTATATTGACTTGGAGAGTTTATTCATTTTACTCTCAATCGCTTTCTCCTTTTATATCTTCGTCTTCTAACATCTTGGTGGACCTTTATGAACCAATTTTGAAATATCTGAGGTAACAGAAGCAATTGGAGTACTTTGATTTTCTGAGAAATCAGGAACAAACGTCTATTCGTTGAAGTGGTATTTTTTTCACTCGACAAGACTCTGCGTTGAATAATACACTCGTTAGCGTACATTTTGTATTGATCTTCATACCCTCCAATATATTTGCTGGCAGTTCTAATTTGAAAGCTACAAGAGCGCAGTGGCGCAGTGGAAGCGCGCAGGGCTCATAACCCTGATGTCCCCGGATCGAAACCGGGCTGCGCTAAGCTCTTTATTTTTGCAGCCATTAAACTTGCTAAATTGGATGCTTCAATTACATTGATCCTTCTCTTTGTCTCAACTTCTATTTTTTGCACCACCTACCTTAGTATACAAGTTTACAAGTTGATTGAAGAATCTCAATAACCTCGCGATAGTATACATATTCTCTTAAAATTCTAATAACTACTTAAATTTCGTCCCATAATTTAGCCAAGTTCTCACCTGATTGTCTGTGAGCTAACACATCGTCTTCAGTAATTACAGGGAACTTTCTTCCAGTGAGAGATTTCTCATTTGGAATATGACCTAATTCAACTAATCCATTAAGATATTCAAAAGCATCAACTACACCAATGGTATGGTAGGCTCTTGTGTAGCCCTTAAGCTTCAACCTTTCTTCTGCCCATTTCCTCTGGTCCTTTCTAGAAGGTATGATAATCTTTCCAGTTATGAATCTTGCAACCAAAACTGCTTGGTATTCAAAGACACGGAATGAGATCCCGTCCACAGGAACACCAACAAAGTTAATCAAGGGGTCATTAATGTAGAATGTGTGTTGGAAGACATTGGGAAGAATTTTACCGTTGGCAGTTATTGTGTTGTCTGTCAATCTATTCAAGAATGGGTACGACCAGTCGTATCCTGTTCCGTAAATGATGTGATCTGGGTTTACTACTTCAGTTCCATCGCTAAACACCACTTTAAACTCCAGCTTTGATATTTGTTTATACTCAGTGATGACAGGTTTCAGGATAATGTTGGCAAGAGAGGAAAAGCGTCTACCTTGTGCTCTAATGGATTGGTAAACAGTGGCACCAGTACGAGCAATGAGTTTTGCCAAGTCCGCACCGGAGGCACGCGATCCAACAACAATCACTGTCTTTCCAGTATAGACTGCTGGGTCTCTGAAGAATTTGGCATGTTCAACAACTCCTTTGAAGTTCTTTTGCACCTCGACCAATCCTGGAACATCTGTTATGAATGGAACATGGTAGTGTCCTGTTGCAACCACCACTGAATCGAATTCACGTTGGTGCCAAATATCAGATCCTGCGGATCCAGGCTCTCTAATAGTCACCTTATACTTGTATCCAAGTTCCTCGTCACCTCCAGCCACTCGAGGGATTCTTTCTACGTCCTCTACAGTAGAATTGGTCACGAGCTCTAAGTCTGGGTTGTCCAAGTTTCTGTTGATATAGTTCTCAATGTACTGTCTGACAATAAGACCATTGACGTATCTAGACTCTTCGGGCTCCTTTTGGCCTGGCAAGTCCCACTTCTTCAAGTCGCTGAAAGTCATTAATTGCTCAATAATATTTGTAGTTAAACCTGCGTAACTGGGTGTCTCTAAGAATCTTTCTTGGGTGGTTTGGGGCAATTCCAATTTCTCCCCATGTTTGTTGGTTCCAAAGAATGGGTTCTCCAATTGTGGGTCAGTACTTAAACTACTAGCTCCACTCAACAAAATTTCATTTGGAGTTTGAATGGTTTCCTCATCTAAAACCCAAACACCTCCAAATAACTTTCTCCGTTCAACTATAGTGACATTGAGTCCTTCCTTTAATAAAGTGTCTGCAGCAATTGCTCCAGAAGCTCCACCGCCGATAACGACAACAGATTTCACTTGGTTAGGAGACACACTAACTGGTTGGTTTTCAACTGCAACAGGCATACTCGATGCCAGCTTCACATTTCTGCATTTCCCTCCCTATATATACATTTCTGGTTGTGGAAGAGGAATTTTTCGGATCAATTTAAATGCCACCACAGTTCACCATATCGGGGAGTCATTAAATGATTTCATGATGATTAATAATAATTAGGTTTGATCCAACTAGCGGAATTAGTGGTGCTAGAAGATTAGATGGGGTGATACACCTGTTGTGTGTTGACAGTTTTTTTATATACTGGGCATGATTTCATTGCTCGAATGGTAGAGTTAAGTCTGATAGTATCATAGTTGAAATGCAAAAAATGTGTTTGGTTGCTGAAGTAAGTGATTACAGATAGATGTGTATGTGAGGGTAGTCTTGTTCATCGGCGTCTTACCTTCTAGGACAGGACCGGTCGTTTTGCATTATTTCCGTACTGCGATACCACAGTTTCGTATCTTTTTGTAACTAAATCATCCCAGCTAATATTAAGCGTTTCTAATAGGTTATTATAATAATAACTATGGATGAGGCTATAATCAAGTAGGGTTATGCTTTGTTTCAGTTGTATTCTCTGGTTATTGGTACCTCTTTGCAAGGCTTGTTGATGATTCACGTGTTTTGCAGCAATTGGGGTGGCTGCAAATCACGTGTTGATAAGAACTGGCACGTAAGTAGGGGTTATAATGATGGATAGGGAGAGGGGTGATGAGAGGGGAGTATTCGAAGGTGTTAATTTGAAAGGTAGCGTCAAAGGGATAACAAGACGACAAGTGGTATGGCGATGAAAAAGTGGTTTTAGGGTAAATTTATCACCCCACATGACAACCACTTACACTACCAACTAAAGAAGTTCTCCTCTGGTTCTCAACAATGGTCTACAGCCTCAGTTTCCTATACTCTCCACTATACCCGTCATTCTATATTCATATTGTTAATTCTCCTGTGATCGGATCGGATTGTTGATGGTTACATTCGATTTAATCCGTAAGATCATAAATTAAAAAATAATAGAGCGCACCTTACTCATTAATTACACTCAGGAATGTCACTGAGAACAAAATTAACCATATATTTTGGGTTCTCCATTAGGGAGTAATGAAAAATTGAGGTTCACAAACTTGTGGGAAACTTTTTGGTGGGAAACATGAACAGAAAATTCCGCAATAAGACTTCGTGGCCAAGCTGGCTAAGGCGTAAGACTGTTAGTAATAACTGTTATCTTGAGATCGTGAGTTCGAGCCTCACCGAGGTCGTTTTGCCTTTATGGCCAAGTTGGTAAGGCACCTCACTAGTAATGAGGAGATCGTCAGTTCGACTCTGGCTGAAGGCACTTCTTTTTTGCCTCATTCACCCTTAGTGTGTAGAGGTTTTGAATAGAGAGCTGTTTAAGGTGGACAGGTTGAAGGAGGCGAGTTTATTCTGTTATTTTTGCATTGACAGAATAGTGCACGTGACTTATGATTTAATTAAACTTTGCCAATACTGATAATCTTCAGGAGCTTCCAAGTTGGAAGGTGACTTACTGAAGATCTACAATACGTTATCATTATCAGAATATTACAGTTACACTCTAATCGAATACCTCCAATAGTTCAACGACTTCAAAAAAATTACTGTGCTCACCTCAGCAGATGAACAGGCAAAAAGAAAACAAATCTCCTGGGGGTGAGTCGAACACCCGATCTCAAGATAACTTTGAGTAACTCATTACAGTCTCGCGCCTTAGCCAGCTTGGCCACCAAGAGGAACTTGTTGAGTCCTGAAAATTCTTCTTCATCAAATTGTTAGACGGACTACTTCACGCATCGATAAGATGTTTATAGTGTCATAATAACGTGTACAACTGTCGTAAACAAAGCATTATTATGTTCAACACTCACTTAAATAATAATCAAATATAGTTTTACATTAATCTAGTGTATTTCATATAAGATTAAGTTTATCGGTCTTGTTACCAATTTTGATAAAAAATCTACAGTAATCTAAAAAATTCATTAAAGCGGAATAGTAATGTCACCATTAAGATGATGATTTTTAGAGATATTCAAAATGATCCATACATAAACACCTCTTCTTTTATCACTTGTAGATCTATTCTCTCGTATTTCATTATATGATTTCGTAATTTCTTTATTCTTAATCTAATCGATCTATTTCTCAACTACATTCAACTACAACAACTTCTGAAGTTGTCCGATCAAAATACTTCAACAAACAACACCATCATGTCACCTCATCGCTCATCTCATAATCGTCAACCTCCCCAATCTTAAGCTCACACGAGGTGTTCATTTCTGGTATAGAATCGTCTGGAAGTGTATCAGCTAAATTGCCCACGTGCACTGTAAATCTACCAAAAAGAAATCAACCCTACGGCTCATCTCCATATATAAACGTTGAAGTAGCCAAATTTCAAATACTCTACAAGATGGCTCTCCAGAAAGAAGTTGATTTAAACGAACCATTGGATGCAAACAAGGAGGCTAAGTTGGCTAAGTCTAACTTGACTCCTGACTTGTCCCATGGTGCAATTACATTACATGGTGATTACTACAGACAGCTGCAGATGCGTTTGAATAAGCATGTGTTTTGGCACCCTTTGGCAACTTCAGTGTACATACTTATTGCCGTTTCTGTGTTGGGATACAGATTGTGGGATTACATTGTCATTGCTGACAGTCTTTATGAATTCATCTCCAACTTGTGGAGAACTCCAGACTTTGTTTACCAGATCCTGACCTTGTTCCCAGTTTTTGTTGTTGTTGTTGGTAGTTTTGGATTGATCAACTGGATGGCCAGTGATGACATTAGATGTATCAGTGACAACTTGGTCAAGAAGGATTACATTCAACAGATTTTTGGTTTTGAAATTGCAAAATTCAGAAAATTGAACCCCGAACTCAAGATGTCTCCAAAGGAATCGGCTTTGCTCGCTAATGGTGAGAACACTCAAGTTATGATCTACCGTGACTCTCCAATTGCAATTGCTACATTGAACCCATTGTACTCTAGCTCATCGGAAACTAACTTTGTTGTCAAAATCACCGGTCTCCATGTTAGAAAGGTATTCCGCAAGGTAGACTTTGAGTCGCTCTTGCTCGACTGGGCTGTCTTGAGATCTAGACAATTGTATCAAGAATACGTTGGAAAGGATAGAAAAAATATCTCAGGATGCCAAATAAGTCTTTTAATCGACGCATACTCGTTCGATTCTGCAACCATTGCAGCTTTGAAAGAAAAGAAGTTTGGTGTAGTTGACACATCTCTCAACTTGAACCCATTCGACTTGGAGAATCCAAACTTGTTCATGACAATCTTCCAAAAGATCTTTGGGGCTACAAAACAGGTCTACGGATTGAATATAATTGTACAAAACCCTGATGAGGATGTATTGTTAAAGGTTGCTAACAAATCGGAGTTCTTAAGAAAGAGAAAGTAGCATAGATAATAAAAATTAATTTAATCGAGTAATCCTGTAGTTTTCTTCTTCTTCTTTTGTCTTTGAATTCTAACAATGATGGCCACAAACCATAACGAGATTATAGCTCCAATTGCAATCAGACCGTACTTGATTGCTTTCCAGGAACGGGCAATCCACCGGTTGATGAACGTGGCATCTGCATCTCCGTACTTTTCTAATCTCAACTGTCTTTCTCTTTGTTTGATTCTTTCCTCAGCTTTTTTCAACCGAATCAAGGACTTTCTCTTTTGTTCAGTGTTCTGCTTCTTGAAAGCACGATGGCGGCCACCTCCACGTTGGTTGCCTGCTGGTTCTGGATTCAGTTCTTGTACTTGTACTTGTTCTTCTTCCTTTTCTTCCTTATCGTCTTCAATGATCTCATTAAGTTCTTCGAGCGACTCGATATATGTACCATCAGGTTTGTACAAAGCAAACACCTTGTTTTCAAAAACGTCAACTGCGTGCGACAAGTAACCTGTTTCTGCTGTTAATCCGAGATACTTGGTTTTCGGCAAAATCACGTTGGTCAAGGTTACACAGTTTTTCCAATCTTCATGAATTCCATGGTAGTTGAAGTCAATCGATAAGTAACCGTTTTTGGTGTACACCAATCTCATTTTGGTGCTGCCCTTTCTTGGATTCATAATCTCTGCGTCAGCACTACACCCAGCTAACCTACTCTCGAACCCATCGGTCATTTTGTTGTAAGAAGTCTTTCCATCTCCCAACATCAAGTTGACATATGGGAAATGCCCACGTTTCCCATTCTTGTATGTGTCTATGAAGATCCCCAACCCAGTGAAGAGATTGCGGGCACCAAATACATCACCGACTGGGGATTTCTCATCTATGAACCAGATCGCCAACCCATCACCGTAGAAGTCTCTCTTGACTGTAGAATGAATACGGAAAGTAAGTTCCATTTCAAAAGATTCAGCCAGGAGTGGTTCCTGAGCGAACATGTTACCGAACTGATGTTGGTTGTCCGACACGATACGAATGCAGTCGTCCTTCTTCACCAATGTATGACCTGCAATGTCCCAATTCTTGACTTTGAACGACGTGGTCAGTTCTAAATACGGCTTTTCCAACTTGACATTAAGGACCTCTTTCTTCTGTAACCTAACAACATCGGTGTTCTTGTTCTGCAAAAGCGAATTGATCTCCTCGGGGGTAAACGTGTCAGAAACACTACCCAAGAAAAAGTACCAGTACGTCCATACTAAAGCTGATACTACAACCACCACCTGAATGGATCGCTTGATCTTCGACATCGGGATTAGCTGATTTTAGTTACTGGAAAAAATGTAACTGGTACTTTAATAGCACTGTGTTCTTTAAAGTAACTTGAAGAGATTGAATGACCTTTGATAAAATGCACAAAGCTTTAAAGCTCCACGTATCGAATTAATTTGTACGTATTTCGTTATGTCAATTATACATCCATTATTTCCTATTTACATTATATCAATCCATAAACTATTTTCCAAATAAAACCGTTCTCATGGCTGTGAAAAAGGTTTCCCTCTTCTCACCCTTAATCTCAGATAACAAACGTGAGTAGTATTCTGGGTTCCCCTTTGGTTTTAATAACTTGTCGTCAAGTTTATACTGGTTCTTGTACTTGTCATTGACCAAGTCTCTTAACGATGCGTACTGCAATTTCAAATCCTTTTCAGTTATACCTTTAGATGCTTCTGGGTTCTGGAAACGTTCCAACATGACATCCTTGAATGATGCATAATGCTTGATTCTATCTTTTGGAAGCGTCTTAAGTAAAGACACTGTCTTTTCTACAATCTCAGCTCGGGACATGGTTGATTAAAGATGTAATTTTTTTTTTTTGCAAGATAATTATCTTTTGGTCGCTTTTTTCTTCAATGACACCCAGACTCATATTTGCTAGACACGGACAGACTGAGTGGTCCAAGAGTGGTCAACATACTTCGGTGACTGATATTGATTTGACACCATATGGAGTTCAACAGGTTAAACGTGTTGGAGAATTACTCATTGGAGATGACAAGTTTATCAAGCCTTCTCATTTGAAGCATATTATCTCTTCACCTAGAAAACGTGCTAAGCAGACGGTAGATTACTTAATTGAGAAGTTGACTGACGAGCAGAAGGCTGCAATTGAGATTTCGGTCGATGATGATGTTCAGGAATGGAAATATGGTGACTACGAAGGATTATTAACTAAAGATATCCAGAAGTTGAGAAGAGAACGTGGATTGGATTGTGAAACAGAGGTATGGAGTATTTGGAGTGATGGATGTGAGAATGGTGAAGACTACAAACAAGTCACTGAAAGATTAGACAGGTTCATTGAATCAGTTAGACTGATACATGCTAAAGCATTTGAAACCAACTCCGAATGTGATATCTTAGTTGTTGCTCATGGACACATTACAAGATGTTTAGTTGCTCGCTGGTTGGGCCGTAGTTTGGATACCAACCCGCAGTTCTTAATGGACACGGCTGCTGTTGGAGTATTGAGCTATCAACACAATAACATCAACGAACCTGCTCTTTCGTTGGCTGGTGCCTTCTCGAGTTGTCCATTGGATTAATAAACTCGACAAAAAGGACGGAACTATCGGAACCGATGGTTCGAAGATTAGAGAATAGATTATATATAAGAATAAACCCCTTTCAATTAAGTATATTTGCAGGATTTCAGCTCCGACTCACGCCTCGCTTTTATCGCTCTCATAAAATTTCCCCATATTTTTACTAATCGCATTTCCTGTTTTAATTACATCTAGACTAATTACAGTCGTTATCTATCTACATTATCTACCCACAATCTCCCAGATCTCATTTACAACGTTAGCTTATTTATTTTTCTTGATATTTGCAGCAATTAAATTTTACATCAATGCACCATACGGAGTTAGAATATGTTTCAATTATGCAACTTTTATACTTACTAAACAATCTATGTTAGTCATAATTTTACTCCTTGCACTTTCCTCCTTAACATTATTTATGTGCAAGCCTTTCCAAAGCTCCCAATACCGTTCCCCAGAACTTATCTACATTCATTTCTTTTACCACCTGGGTGTCCCCATTACCTGTAACTATCGATTCACCAGCGTGGTCTCCTAAAGTGTTGACTTTCATTTTTATGTGATCAATCTTGAACCCGTAGGTATCATTTACGTGATTATCTTCTTCCTCGTCGTCAATTATCCCCATCATTACATATAATGCTACTGGATCATGAACAGGTGGGCCCAACACTTTCCCTCCGAAATCGAGGTTGGTTTGCTGGGAGAAGTCAATGAGCCTGCCAAAGAACAGCAGCAATTGGTTAATCTTTTGGCGGATCTCCGGTGTGGCCACAGCGGAATGCGTGACATTGAGTGGACTGATAATAAGTTTATCACTGATTACAGATGAAACGTGCTCCACTGATTCAGGATCGATGAAAAAATTGAATTCGGCGTACGGGGTAACATTCCCGAGTCCAAAGGCACCTCCCATTACAGTGACGTACCTTATTTTGTCAATGAATTCGGCACTACCATAAGCCGAGAGCAACTGTGACAAGTTGGTAAGTGCACCCGTGCAAACAAGTACCAATTTTCCGGCGTGCTCCACAACGGCGTCTCTCATCGCTTCCAAGTATGTACGGTCGTAAAAAATCTTCGCTTTGGTGGTCTTCGGAACTGGTATGTCACCGAGTCCTGATTCTCCATGGATGTATGCAGCATGGTGAGGTTCCTTAACTAACGGACGACCTGCTCCTTGATAAACGGGAACTGAAACCTGGAGCTCGTCCAATATTACTAACGTGTTGTGTGTGGTTTTGTCAATAGGCGCATTCCCATGGATTGAAGAAATTCCAACGACTTGGAACCGCGGATGGTAAAACGCAAGCAAGATAGCAAACGCATCGTCTGTCCCTGGATCACAGTCTATCCATATAGGTATTCTCTCTGTAATCGTCATAATTATACTCTCAATATGCTTTTTAACTAGGAAGATGCCGACGATACCCTATTTATAATAACACCTTCGCTAATTGTGGAGTTGCAACACAAGAAAAAAAGGCGGCGGAAGATCCATACTGACAGAATTAAACCTAAGCTGCAATAGTTTATATGCTCAAGTAACGTTGTTCCATTCGGTAATACCGTGCCAACAATAGTTCGCTGCCACAAAGGAAGCAGAGACGAGCGAATGTCTGTGAGTGGAAGACTAAGGCGAAATGACCTATTAAGCGTGGGTCATGCGGGATCTATGTGGGGATGACAGAAAGTGCCTCTTGGTTTACCCCAGGTTCTGAAATAGTCACAAACTCTTACAAAAAAATGTCATTCTCCCCCACTATTCATAGTGAGCAATTGGAGGTTATGTTTGTTGTGTTTTTGAGAGAGAATTGTTACGTGAGTACAATAGTGGTTGCTTGTGATCTGTTGTGTTTTTGAGAGGTATGGTGGTCTTGGAATATAGTGAATAGTATTCATTTCAGATTCTTTCTCCTTTCAAAGTAGAGCATATGAATTTGAGCTCTTGAAATTAGAATAGAGTATATGAATTAAAAGTATAAATTAAAGTATTAGGAAGATTATTATAAATACATAATATACATAGTCTAAGAATTTTTACTAGTAAATTATCTGAACAAACTTTTCATTAAGTTTAAACAGCTACTGGTACTTGTTTAGGAGCCTCAGCAGTAAATGGAAGACTAATTGCTCCAGAGTATCTTCTGCCCTCAAAAGTCGAGTTACGTGCATTCGAAAAACGGTCTTCATTATGAACTGTTTTCTCATTAACAACTTCGACATTTTCTTTCGGTTCGACTTCTTCCTTCTCTTGGAGACCAGATATCTTTTCGTGCACTATGACTCCTACTCTACCAATTGCATCTTCAGACCATACAACATCCATATGGTCATAGTCCTCAATCTCTACAATGTGCAAGTTATCCCCCTCCTTGTATGACGGCTCGTAATACCTCATGTGTGTAATGAGCCTCTTTGCATCGACCAAGAAATCAACGTCACCTCCAAATATAGTCATTGGAGTTGAAATATGCTCCAACCAGGAGGTTGTAAATGGGAAATATGTTTTCGATGTGGCTTCAGGTGACTCTGGAATGTATTTGCAATGACTGCCATTCTTATAATCCTCAAGTGGAAGAATTTGATTGGAAAAGCCTTCCTCTACATAATGACTGAGCCACCAGTTCATCAATTTCGACAGAACATATGAAAGGTTGAACAAGGAGCTTGCGTGTCTAATTCGTCTATCTTTCGACCACTTGTTCGCTTTCCACCCAAATAAATACTTGAACATGATATAGTTGCAAAAATAGAATAGCCAGGTTGAACCTATTATTCTACGCAAATCACCCATGATTCGAAGGAACCCATGGAATCCGAAAATTGCATGGTATGACACTATTTGTCTATTGTGGATGAACTTCAAGAATCCTCTTGTATGAAAGAGTGATCCAGGAAAGATTGCAGGGGCCAATGGGAAGAACATTTCCACCATATCATGGTACTTGGCCAAGTTCTTATTTTTAAGCATGAGGAAGGATTGTGTACATCCCTGTGAGTGTGCAATCAAATTCAACTTGGAATGGTTCGGCTTGTGTGACAATACATTGGTGAGAATACATGGCAAGTCATAGTATGCCAATTCTAGGATATTCCAATCCCAATACTTTTCATTGTACATCAAGTTGCCCTTGTAATACTTGTGTTCGGCACGGAAGTAACTTCTATTATTTCCTAACCAGACATCATATCCTTGTTCATAGAGGTAGAAAGCCAATGAGTTCTGACCCGTTGTTAAATAGCATCCACCACTAGACAAAAGTCCGTGCTGACACAATACTGGTTTCCTCGCATCGCGTTCGGCATCGGTTTCCTTGGGATTGACCAATCGGTACAATGGCAATACGTACCCATCGTCCGTTATGATTTTAAACTTGAGTAAATCAGCACCCAACTCCAATGCATAGTACCGTAAATCCCTCGTTATCTTTAGTTTCTTAGTGCTGGGATATCCCACCCGTGGTACATATCCATTGTGGGTCTGAGGATCACCAGGATGATACTTTCTTTCAACCCCTGTCAACTTCTGATACCAATGAACGAAAAGAGCGATTGTAGTCATCACGTAAACAAACATGAACCCACATATCGTGCTCAACACCAGCCAACAAGCTGCTGAAATCCAGCTGTGTTGTCTGCGCTTCTCCTGGGGAGTCAATTCTTCGAACATTACCGTCCAACTAAATGGTGCTACAACTGTATCTTTATATCCTACTTTGGAAAATTTGTGGCTTTGTTAGGAAACAACTTCACAAGCTGGTATCAGGAACTTTGATAATAAATATAGGGAGGGGTGTAACTGAAATAAACTTGCACTAAAATCGTTAATGCGATTTCATCTCTGTTTATCTTTAACATCCATAGATTCCGAACTATCACAAAAGAGAAACAAGGTTCTGTGTATTTCACCTTCAATAAAGTACATCCATACAATTAAGAAGTGAACTGGTAGTACACATTCACGTAAACTTTCGCGGTTGTATACATTGCATCTGTTGTGAATTTATAACAATAGACCAAAATTGGGTTCCTGAATTGGGTGGTGTAAATAATATAACAATAGTTTTGAGTGGGGACGTTGCCTTGGAAGTTGCCTTAGAAAGAAGTTGCCTTAGATGTTGCCTGGGTGTTAAAAAGCTGCCTCAAAGTAACTAGTAAAGTAGTTGACACTCGTGTAGTTTACGAAGAGTAAATAGCACGTGAGATGTTTTGCTTTCGTCATCTATTACAGCTTCCAGGTTTACACATCGTTTCTCGCCAAGAAGCATCAATAAACAACCTGCTTCACGTACCTGAGAGAAATTACTTGATCTAGATTTAGTTTGACGTACATATCGACTTTTTAGTATATCTGTTAGAATCTAAATCACTGCTTCTGAGTTTAGAGAGGATGGTGGTTTCCGTCTAGTATTTTATAGTATCTTTTTGCAGCTTATTGCACATTTGTTTCGAGAGTTAGGTAAAGACATTCTAGTCTATTTAGAACTGTTAAAGCAAATCCATAGTACATTTTCTGTCACCTGGAAGTTGTTGATCACAATGACTAAAGTCGAGAATAACATTTAAGTACCATATTGGAGTTGTAGACTGAGATTTAAATACGGCCTTCTAGTTACGTTGACAATGATTTATGAATTATTTTAATGAATACCTCTATCACAGGGGTAGTTTTACATTCATATGCTGAAGAATCCCAGCCAAGCAATTGTAGTCCATAGTTGATGGCTTTAAGAGTTTAGATAATATTGGGGGTAAAAATAACGATGCTCTGATGAAATAAGATACTACTATCAGAATTAAGCTTATTCATTCACTCAGATAAACTTCTTTACTTCAGAAGTCAAGCTGATTCGTCGCCCTTCTCAAGTGGAAGTATTACTGATACATATTTTTCACGAAAATAAAAGCTTCGATTGGTGATATTTTGCAGCCAACTAAGTTTTGTGGTTATCAATTTCCAAGCCACTACTGAATTGGAGTTATAGTGTGCACTAGGAATTTTAGTAATTGCTTTGGAATATTGTAATTGATAACTTGATTGACAAGGCACAACTTTGGACTATTTGAGGGGTAAGATAAGAAAGTTTACACTCAGGGTGGGGTTACTGGTTGGTTGAAGAATCGGTTGAAATATACAAGCATCTGCTATGTTTAAAGAGATCTTCAACTCCATTTAGTAGGAAATATGAATTAGTTCCATATAATATATTCATCGATTCAAGAATACATTAAGCAGCTAATACAACGGTTAATTCAAATTGTAGTGTAGTGAAACAGTTACCGTAAGTCACAATAAGCAATCTTAAGTTACCATATAAGAGTGAAGTGCAACCCAAAGGGTCTTTTGCAAGCCAGTGCAAGCATCTATTTAACTAGTACAACTGTTATGTAGGGCCTATACCCTAATTCACGTGACATTCATTTTCAAACACTCAACCTGCGTATAAATAAAACATGACAATGCATCACCTGACTGAAAATTTTGATACGGACGAGCAAAATTTTCAAACAAAATTAAAATCAGCCTTTACTAAATTTTTGAAGACTAAACTATAAGATGGGTAAGAGGTATGTAACCCAATGAACGAAAACAAGTCAGGCGCACGAAAGAGACAACGTCAAGTGGATGAAATGGCAGAAAACAACGGGAACTTTTGAACTATCGTAGAGCTCGGTGTGAGCATACTATGAAGTATAATTAGTGGAGAGACGTCTTTCGAGTGTGCGCAGAATAGAATATCAAGAACAAAATACTAACTCCTATAGTCGTGGTTATAGATCTGGTACGCGTTACGCTTTCCAACGTGACTTCAAGAAGCATGGTGCCATTCCATTGTCCACCTACTTGAAGACTTACAAGGTTGGTGACATTGTTGACATCAAGGCCAACGGTTCGATCCAAAAGGGTATGCCACACAAGTACTACCACGGTAAGACTGGTATCATCTACAATGTTACCAAGTCCGCTGTTGGTGTTATCATCAACAAGGTTGTCGGTGGTAGATACATTGAGAAGAGAGTCAACTTGAGAGTTGAGCACATCAAGCACTCTGCTTGTCGTCAAGAATTCTTGAACAGAGTCAAGTCCAACGCTGCCACTAAGAAGGAAGCTAAGGCTAAGGGTGAATCTGTTTACTTGAAGAGACAACCAGCTAAGCCAAGAGGATTCCGTGTTATCACCACTGAGGGTAACGTTCCACAAACCTTGGCTCCAGTTGCCTACGAAACCTTCATTTAGAGAGATAAAAATACACAATAAGGCTAATGGAGTCCTGATTTATGTTATTATGTTGTATATTAGTGCATGATCTTGAAAGCAGATTTTATTACTTGATATTCGAGTGATTCGTAGAGAAGTGTAGTGAGTGAATGAGAGTTTTAAACTTCACATTGTGTGAAAGCAAGGGGTAAATGGTTCTACAATGTACATTTTACATCACAATCAATCAGTCTTACTGCAAAGGTTCTGTAGAATATGTAATCATGCGCGTAAGTAACTCAGCGAAATTCAAGTCAAATCACTGTCCTCCACGTAGTCATCATATTCCTTCTCTATTCCCATTCTTTCAATATCTTGTCTATAAGGAGTACATCTGTAATTTATCCAACCCCACACGCAAACTCCACAAGTGGAGCAGAATGTAAAGTTAATGGGCCTACAACCTCCAAGTTGGGTCAGAAGTTCTCTTAATGTCTGTCTAAGTAACAAGATTGTTGCGCCAAACACCGTCACCATATAAACCCAGCTGATCCGTACGGAAAAGCAAATTCCCAGAGGAATCTCGGTCCCGAAGGACTGAAACTCAACCCCAGGGGGAATAGTCGTGACTGAATACGCGAGATTTCATCATATGTATAAAACTTGGAAGGTTCATGAGGTTTTTCAAAACTAAGGTGCGATTTGGCTACTTTTATATAAATTTTGGAATATCCGGGTAATAAATGTTCCATCTCATCACTACAATCAAATAAGACTTTTCAAACTAAGATCAAGTACCATCAAGATGAAGAGAAAGAGTTCTAGTTCTGAGAAACAGGTGAAGAAGAGCAAGGTTAAGAAGGATGTGGTGTCTTCTCTTTTGACTCTTGAAGAAATTGGAAAATTAGGTGAAGAGACTATAAAATCACTGAAGGTTAACAATATAGTGACTTTGTTAGGTCAGTACAAGGAGGTTGTATCTGAGTTGTCTCAAGGTAAAAATGATGAAGTAGAGATGGTTGGTAGAAAGGTTTCATTGACCATATTCAAGTGTTTCCAGAAATTGTTCGAAGGAAGACTTTTACTGAAGGAAGATGGGAAAAGTGATGAGCAGAAGTTATTAGAGAGATGGCTTGTGGATAAATATGAGACATTCCAAAAGACTGGCTTGGATATTATGACGAAGAAGTTATCATATAAAACATCCTTGCAGTTGGATTTGTTAGATATTCAGTTAAACCTTCTCAAGTTGTCAGATGTACACTTTGGTAACTCACCAAAAGCATCATACTTCCCATCAGCATCATATTACAGCATTATTGAAGCGATAATAGGAAGTGACTTGGGAAGAGTATTGAGTGACGGCACAAACGATGACTTTATTTTGCTCGAGTTCTTGGATACCTTCTCAAAATGCTGGGACTTGCAGTTTTACTTTTACAACAAGTTGCCTCAACTTTTGGACGAGTGGAAGGAAACTAAATCAGAGAAGCAGTTGAAGGTGATATTTTCTAAAGTATACACTGTTTTGAGAAGCGGTCAACTTGTATTTGTAGACGATGTTGAAAAATTGGAAGAGTTGAACACCTGGACAACTGGAAAGCTTCCTCACAATGCTTACAAGCCTGGACAGTTCAAATCGAGCTTCCAAAAATGTTTCATTCTGCTTTTGTCATTTTCCCTCGAAACTCCTCAGTACAAGAATATACTATTGATTTTGCACAAGAGAATCATTCCATACATGGCACAACCAACAAGATTGATGGACTTTTTGACCGATTGCTACAATATAACCGATGATGAGGTTATCCCGATCCTTGCATTGAACTCGTTGTATGAGCTCATGAAGCTGTACAACTTGGAATATCCTGACTTCTACACCAAGTTATACTCTCTTTTAACTCCACAGTTGCTTTATACCAGATACAGGTCAAGGTTCTTCAGATTATGTGATTTGTTCTTAAGTTCGACTCACTTGTCTGTCAACTTGGTTGCCTCATTCGTCAAGAAATTGGCTCGTTTGGCACTTTCGCTGTCTGCAGCAGGTGTGGTCATCGTTATCCCATTCATCTACAACCAACTTAAGAGACATCCATCTTGTATGATCATGGTGCATAACCCCAATGCAATCACTTCAAAGTCAAAGGACCCATTTGACAACAATGAAGTAGACCCATTACAAACCAACGCAATTGCTTCTTCATTATGGGAAATCGAGACTTTAATGACACATTACCATCCTAACATCTCCACATTGGCTAAGATCTTTGCTGAGCCATTCAGAAAGCCAAACTATAACATGGAAGATTTCTTGGACTGGAGTTACTCTTCTCTTATGGAGAGTGAGAAGACTAGAAGGTATAAGGACACTGCTGCGTTAGAGTTCGAGGAGTACCTGAGTTTGTTTGATGTTGAAGGTTCTGAAAATGTATATGCCTCTGGATGGACTCTTTAGGCACTGTTATTATATTTAATGCATACAAAAATGAATACAAGACAAGAAAGTAGTAATGTGTACCATAAAGAGGAGACATAAATTTCGATTAACAGAGGTCTTACGAAAACTAAAGTAATATGTTAAATAGCTCTTTGGTAATTCCAGTCTCTAGTTGTAAATAGATTATTACACCCTAGAAAACGTATAATAAGATTTTGCAGCAATTAATAAATCAAAATATAATTAAAGTAGACCAATATTAATTAACGCTAGCGCAAACCTCATTACTATAAGGATTCCAGAATAAGATTTACACTGTCAGTAGCACTACGGAAAGACTAAAATAGACTAATTACGATTGTCATCTGGGCTAATCTCAACGGTTTATTTAGCACACACAATTCAACAAATAAAGCTGAACCCTATTGTTTTCACGCTTGCGTTCAAATTCACTTAACTTCTTCTCCGTACATAACACTCAACCACTCATTAAACCCTTCACCACCAACATCTCATAAATCCACCTTCTTCCATCTTCTTCCTCTTTCAGACTATATAATTATTCCCAATTGGGTTTAATTGGACGCGTCAACATATAATCAAAATTTTCTTTTCAGTTTTTTTTTTATTTAAACAACATCACTCTTTTCTACAAGTAAACAAGATGGACGACTCGAACCAAGTGTCGGATCAGACCATTGATGCCGTCTTCAGTGACAGAGTCAAGAAATTTCAGGATTTTTTGGACAGGATTGATGGAGTTGCTACAGTGTATCGTACTCAGATTAAGGACATGTTGAACAAGGGCAAGTATCGTTTGAGTGTTTCTATTGATGAGATTCGTGATTTTGATAAAGAATTATGGAAGGGGTTGCTTGATAGTCCAGCCGACTTTCTTCCTGCGTGTGAACGTGCTTTGAGAGACACAGTATTGTCAATCTATGACCCTTCGAACCCAAACCATTCTGAAACATACTATGACGCGAATCAGCAGTTTTATCTTAGTTTTAAGGGTGCTTTTGGAGACCACCATGTGACTCCACGTACAATCGATTCCGCTTATCTCTCGAAAATGGTCTCCATTGAAGGAATTGTTACTCGTGTTTCTTTGGTACGCCCAAAGATTATTAGGTCTGTTCACTACGCTGAGAAGACCAGTAGATTTTATGCTAGAGAGTATAAGGATCAAACCACTTCGTTTGACCCTATTGCCACCGCAGCAATTTACCCAACAGAAGACTTTGAAGGTAACAGATTGACCACTGAGTATGGTTATTCTACATACAGAGATCACCAAAAGATTTCAGTACAAGAAATGCCCGAATCTGCACCAGCCGGACAATTGCCACGTTCAGTGGACATTATTTTGGACGATGACTTGGTTGATTTGACCAAACCAGGTGACCGTGTGCAGATTGTTGGTGTGTACCGTGCAATGGGAGGAGGAGCAAATAACAATTCTGCGTTCAAAACAGTTGTGTTGGGGAATTCTGTGTACCCATTACACGCACGTTCTACCGGTGTTGCAGCCAACGAGAAATTAACCAACCAAGATATCCGTAACATTAACAAGTTATCCAAAGAGAAGAAGATTTTTGATATTTTGTCAACTTCGTTGGCCCCATCGATTTATGGGTTCGAATACATCAAGAAAGCAGTATTGCTTATGCTCTTGGGTGGTGTAGAGAAGAACTTGGACAATGGAACCCATTTAAGAGGTGACATCAACTTGCTCATGGTTGGTGATCCATCGACTGCCAAGTCGCAGATTTTGAGATTTGTGTTAAACACTGCGTCTTTGGCGATTGCTACTACAGGTAGAGGTTCTTCGGGTGTTGGTTTGACTGCAGCCGTTACAACAGACAAAGAAACTGGTGAAAGGCGGTTGGAAGCAGGTGCCATGGTCTTAGCTGATAGGGGTATTGTTTGTATTGACGAGTTTGACAAGATGTCAGACGTCGATCGTGTAGCTATCCACGAAGTTATGGAACAACAGACAGTTACAATTGCTAAGGCAGGTATCCATACTACGTTGAATGCCAGATGTTCAGTGATTGCAGCTGCCAATCCTGTTTTTGGACAATACGATGTTCATAAGGACCCACACAAGAACATTGCGTTACCTGACTCTCTTTTGTCTCGTTTCGATTTGTTATTTGTGGTTACAGATGATGTTCAGCCTACCCGTGATAGAATCATTTCTGAGCACGTTTTGAGAATGCACCGTTTTATTCCTCCAGGGCTTTTGGAAGGTGAACCAATCAGAGAGAGATCGAATATTGCGTTGGCCGTTGGTGAAGACACTGAACGTGAACAAGAAGAACTTGACCAGCCAATCTTTGAGAAGTTCAACTCGCTTCTTCATGCTGGAGTTGCCACCACCAAGAAAAAGAAGGGACCAACTATCTTATCCATTCCATTCTTAAAGAAATACGTTCAGTATGCAAAGCAAAGAGTGATACCCGTGTTGACAAAACCAGCATCGGACTATATTGTTGCAACATACAGTTCTTTGAGAAATGATGTGATTGACAACAACCAAAGAAACACAGCACCAATCACTGCCAGAACCTTGGAAACATTGATTCGTTTATCGACCGCACACGCTAAAGTAAGATTATCCAAGACCATTGAGGTTAAGGATGCTAAGATTGCCGAAGAATTGTTAAGATTTGCCTTGTTCAAGGAAATTGCAAAGAAGTCGAAATCCAAGAAGCAAAAGATGAACATTGTATCTGATTCTGAAAGTGAAGAAGAAGAGGAGGAAGAGGATGAAGAGTCTATGACCGAATCACCAGAACCTGTTGCTGAAGCTGTGACAACACGTCCAAGCGAAAGAAGATCACGTTTAAGATCAGAACAATTAGGATTGGTTGAACCAGATGACCAAGACGCTGAGCAAGTGGAAGTAGAAGAAGAAATTGTCGAAGAGAACTTCAGCCACTTACAATTAGGTGAGCTGCACCCATTATCGAATGCCAGTGCAAGGGATAACGCAACCGGAACTGTAGGATTGAGTGCAGAAAGATACAGTGCACTTTTGAAGTCATTGGCTAAGGTTTTGCAGACTGACTTGTTCCGTGATGAAGATTCTGGAGCACCGATTGAGAGTGTTTCCGAAGCAGTTAATGAACTGCTTGCCCAAGAAGAAAGATTCACCCAGGGAGAATTTGACGCAGGATTGGAAAGAATGGACAGAGAGAACAAGATCTTCCTCAGTGAAGGTAAAGTGTACAAGATATAGGTAGATTGGTTTATTTCTTGTTTGTATTAGTATGTGAATTATAATGACAGAGAAAATGAATAGAATGTGTAAGATAGTGAATAGCTCTTAGAGACTTATTAATAAGGATATGGTAAAAGAGTAATGTATTAGAGACATCTTTAAAAATGGTTGCAAAACTTCAACCCCACACGACCTCATTGAATAAAAATCGATTTACGCCAGAGAAGAAGGATGGAACCAGCGCCTTATTTTCAGGTTCCTCGGCCAGATAAACGTGTAACGTCTACAGAACCTGAGAGCGAGGATGAAGAGAATGATGGATATACAGTTGCTTCTGAAGATGAGCTTTTAATGCATACTTGGCATACGCTTCCAGCTAAGGTAAAGAAGTTCTGGGCTAAGAGGTATAGTTTATTTTCAAGGTATGATGAAGGGATATATATGACATCAGAGTTATGGTATTCAGTTACACCAGAGAGTGCAGCTATTTTCACAGCCAAACTTGTCAAGTTCTTTTTACCTAATGCCAACAACATTCTCGATCTTTGTTGTGGAGGAGGAGGAAATAGCATTCAATTTGCCTATGAGTTTGATACAGTGGGAGCATTAGATATCAACGAAACCAACGTCGAGTGTACTCTACATAATGCTACTGTCTACGGAGTATATGATAGAATATGGCTGTATGTTGGAGACTGGAAACAGGTATCCAAACAAGCAAGCCAAGATTGGATTCCAAAACCACTCCAAAAAGAAAAAGCAGAAGAAATCTTCGACTTTGCATTCTGTTCTCCACCATGGGGAGGACCTTCATATACACGAAAACCCAATTCATTCGACTTAATGACCATGCGTCCGTTCGATATAATTACATTATTGCGTCTGATGAAACAATACACCAAAAACATGGCTCTCTTTCTACCTCGAAACCTGAACTTGGAGCAAATAAGACAAGTTACAAGAGATATATGGGGAAATGAGGCAAAATGTAGAATATTAATGGTGGTAAATGACAGCCATCAATTGGGGATGGTTGTGTTCTTTGGACCTGAGGTGACAAAAGATCAACCGATAGATTATTATAATTTGTAAGGCGTGGTTAATTATTGTATTATAGATGTATACTTGAATAGGTACTTAGAGTTATAGATATACCAGTATATAAATCTATTGTAGAAACCCCATTGATACGTATTTATGTTCATTCGCTATACATTCAGAGCTATGTATAAAGAGTAATATAGTTATATAGTGTATCGTAATTATAATTCACTTTTTCTTTTAATTGTATCATCTTATCATTAATTATCATCCTCCTATCATATTTTTCAACTTTATTCTCATCCTCATCATCACCCTCAGCCTCACACTGACCCACGTCTTCCTCCCCTTCTAACTCACCTCCTTCACTAAATCTACTCGACCCACGTGACCAACTCTACCAATAAATTTTTTATAATCATCAAAAGGTTGTTTACATCCGACATTAAGAGACATACACGAGACATTCAGAGACATGGATAACCTTAAACTTGATAAGGAGGAGCATGGTGATGTTTCTGGGGTGACGCGGGACGATGTGGATGGTGGGTCAGTTGATTCTGAGTCCGTTTCTGCTGTTAGAATGGACCATCATGTTGATCCTTCGCAGTCTCAAGTGTCCACGGACTTCTCATTACAAGACCAGTTGGTTAAGTTGTATGAGGTTGTGGATAAGCTTGAGAATGATAAGGTTGCCAATTTGAATAGAGAGGTGGAATATTTGCGTGGGGTGATTGCTTTACAGAACTCGAAGATTGAGAAGTTGACGGCAACGTTTACTTCATATTTCGAGACTAAGAATGAGGATGTTTTGATTAGTTCGATTCAGGCAATTCATGATGAAGGTCAACGGGGTGATGACGATGGAGATTTACAGCAATTGGAGAGTAATATGGATCCTGCTTTGCATCAGGTTGCTGTTGCTGCTGCTGCTGTACAGGCTCAATCGAATGAAAGACAACATCATCAACAGTTTCATCATGATCTTTCTCATGACGATCTGCCCGAGGGTGCTGCTGCTGCCGCCGCCGCCGCAGCTGCAGCGGCACATGCAGCAGCCCACGCAGCACATAATGCTCAAGTGGACGATGGACACCCTAAGAAAAAGACATACATTTCTAAGCGCAAGGCCACAGGACAAGCAGTCGATATCGATGCTGGAGACGCCGATGACCCCAACGGATCAGTAGGAGGCGTATCATCGGTAGGAGACTTTGATGATGAACATAAATCCAAGAAACCTAAGATTGTAGTTGACTTTTTGCACAACCCAATGTCAATTAAAGAAATCTATGATGAGTTTACCAAGGGATTCCGAGGACAACTTCCATTAAAGGAAATGGATGCCAAGTATGGCAAACATGAATGGAGAGGAGATTCAAGATCGAAAGAATCAAAAAGGTTCCAAAGAAGAAAAAGACTATATGATGCTATTGAGAGAGGAGTACATAAGTATGGTAAAACCCCAGATGAAATAATCAGCTATATTGAAAGATATAGGGGAGATAAGCTGCTTACGTGGGTGATGAATGGGAACTTACCACAAGATTTGACGTCGTGATAATTAGTGTAAGATGTAAAGTATTGATTGTGATGTGAGTATAGGAGTTTAGGTGTAATTGAATTATTATAAGAAGTGTATTGAGTGTTTGAGTTTGGTTTGAGTTGGGTAAGGAGGTTTTAATTGTAGATGCTAGAGTGATGCTAGAGTGATGCTAGAGTGATGCTAGAGTGATACTAGAGTGATGCTAGTGATAATTTATATATACACATTTTATGTATATTATTCGCAGCATTGGTATGTTTTAATTAATATTTATATTAATAGCTGTGAAATGAAGAATATACAGAATGAATTTATACAGTGAAAATGCATATGATGAAGAATTTTGTGGATAGAGAATTTATTTACTAGTATGAAATCGCACCGATTGTGAGGTCAAATGACATCTAAGTAGAACTCATATTTATAACTAAAAATGAATAAACGACTGAATTAAAAGAGTAATAAGAAGATCTTTAAAATTGATTTAATTATAATTGAGAGACATTAGGTACATGCTAACACTATTCAGCAACCGCGACAGTAACAGTTGTAAGTATAGTATATAGTGTACACTGCCAGCAGTATAATTCAATAGTTTAATCGACAGTATAGTGTCGTTTTAAAGTATTTCAATAGGTACTAATTCAAGACATGAAATAAATAAATAAATAAATGGAAGTCAAGTTCAATAACCGATTTTATATCCGAATATTGGGGATCTTGACTTGACATGAAACTAATTAATTAACTGGACCATGACATCAGTTATTACATCATTTTTTGGCATCTAATGCTTTAGTATGATATAGGTATCTTTTTTCATACTTCATACTTTTCTTATACCACCTCTTATCACATATACAATTCATAAGATGTATAGATCGATACTACTGATGAACTCTAACATCAACTCTAACATGGATTCAATTGTATGTGAATTGATTTACTCTTTAATTCTTCAATCTACATTCTACATTCTTCAGTCTACATTCTGTGCACTTCAAATCTTCGCTCATCAAATCTTCACTCATCAAATCTTCACTCATCAAATCTCATCCTTATTTCATTACTCTTCTTTACACTGTCATATAAATTGTCGCTAAAAGTCAATCGCCACTAATTTCAATATATCAAATTGTCTCTACGCAACTCAGTAAAGAGATGTCCAACGTCAATTTAATATCTACTTTATCATAAAAATTCACACCTTAATGAAGTATACTCTCCGCTTGCTCTTTTTTACTCATTGCATTCACGTACATCAGACTTCACATTGACGCCAGCTCCACTTCATGGAGCCAACGCTGTGAAGTCGTCTTGTAGAATCTTCCAGAAAAAACGTCCGCTTTCGCATGACTCAAAAACCGGGTAACCCGAATCCAGATTTCCAGCGAAAATTTTCAGCAAAGTATATAATTAACTCAATTCATCATTAATCAACCTTGTCAACTAATTATGTTAGCTGCTAGAAACTCGCTTAAGAACGTTCCTCGTCAGTTCGTCCGTGCCAACTCGACTGCTGCTCCAAATGGACCAGTTATTGGTATTGATTTGGGTACTACCAACTCTGCTGTTGCCATTATGGAAGGCAAGATCCCAAAGATTTTGGAGAACTCTGAAGGTGGAAGAACTACTCCATCTATTGTTGCTTTCACTAAGGAAGGCGAACGTTTGGTTGGTATTCCAGCTAAGCGTCAAGCTGTTGTTAACCCAGAAAACACTTTATTCGCCACCAAGCGTTTGATTGGTCGTCGTTTCGAAGACCAAGAAGTCCAACGTGACTTGAACCAAGTTCCTTACAAGATTGTCAAGCACGACAATGGTGATGCTTGGATCGAGGCTCGTGGTGAGAAGTACTCTCCACAACAAATTGGTGGTTTCGTCTTGAACAAGATGAAGGAAACCGCCGAGTCTGCTCTCGGTAAGACTGTTAACAACGCCGTTGTTACCTGTCCTGCTTACTTTAACGATGCTCAACGTCAAGCTACCAAGGATGCTGGTAAGATTGTCGGATTGAACGTCTTGAGAGTTGTCAACGAACCAACCGCCGCTGCCTTGGCATACGGTTTGGAAAAGAATGACGGTGAAGTCGTCGCCGTCTTTGACCTTGGTGGAGGTACCTTCGATGTCTCCATCTTGGACATCGGTGCCGGTGTCTTTGAAGTGAAGTCTACCAACGGTGACACTCACTTGGGTGGTGAGGACTTTGACATTGCCGTCGTTAGAAACATTGTCGACACCTTTAGAAAGGAATCTGGTATTGACTTGGAAAAGGACAGAATGGCCATCCAACGTATCAGAGAAGCCGCTGAAAAGGCCAAGATTGAATTGTCTTCGACCGTTTCTACCGAAATTAACTTGCCTTTCATCACTGCCGATGCCTCGGGGCCAAAGCACATCAACCAAAAGATCTCTAGAGCTCAATTCGAAGCTCTCGTCGAACCATTGGTCAAGAAGACTGTCGACCCATGTAAGAAGGCTTTGAAGGATGCTGGTTTGTCTACCAGTGACATCTCCGAAGTTATCCTCGTTGGTGGTATGTCTAGAATGCCAAAGGTTATTGAGACTGTCAAGTCTATCTTTGGTAAGGAGCCATCCAAGGCCGTCAACCCAGATGAAGCCGTTGCCATGGGTGCCGCCATTCAAGGTGGTATCCTCGCCGGTGAAGTCACCGACGTTGTCCTCTTGGACGTTACCCCATTGTCTCTCGGTATTGAGACCATGGGTGGTGTTTTCGCTAGATTGATCTCTAGAAACACAACCATCCCAGCCAAGAAGTCGCAAATCTTCTCGACCGCCAGTGCTGGTCAAACCTCTGTTGAAATCAGAGTCTTCCAAGGTGAACGTGAGTTGACCAGAGACAACAAGTTGATTGGAAACTTCACCTTGTCTGGTATCCCACCTGCACCAAAGGGTGTTCCACAAATCGAGGTCACTTTCGACATTGACACCGATGGAATCATTAAGGTCTCTGCCCGTGACAAGGCCTCTAACAAGGACGCTTCCATCACCGTTGCCGGTTCTTCAGGTTTGTCCGACTCCGAAATCGAGAAGATGGTGAATGACGCTGAAAAGTTTGCCGAATCCGACAAGGCCAGAAGAGAAGCCATCGAGAACGCCAACAGAGCCGACCAATTATGTAACGACACTGAAAACTCCTTGAACGAGTTCAAGGACAAGGTCGAAGCTGCCGATGCCGACAAGGTCAGAGAACAAATCACCAACTTGAGAGAAATCGTACTCAAGGCCCAAGCCGGTGAAGAGGTTGACCCTGCCGAGTTGAAGACCAAGACCGAAGAGTTGCAAAACGAATCCTTGAAGGTGTTTGAGAAGTTGTACAAGAACAACGAAAACAACAACGGTTCTGGTTCTGAGGAAAACAAGAACTAATCGTGTATTTAGTCATCTCTTGTAAATATAATAATGTAAGATATACGTTGAAAAACGTTTGTGACCACAAGATTGTAGAAGAAGTTTAATTTAAATTACTAGTTTAGTTTGATTTAAGTGAAGTATTCACTTGCTTAAATCTTAATCTACGTACTTATTCATATTATCCATATCCCATTGTAGTGTACATATTTATACAAGTTTATCATTAATCCGAGAGTGAGCTAAGGTTGTACTGGTATCCAGTTGACCTTGGCATTGGCACTGAGTCTTGTTCTGTGTGTTCCTGTGTTAGCAATGGGTCGGTTGCCAAAGCTACAAGCGAGACTGAGGTGGCTCCTGAGTGTACACCTTCATTGGCAAGAGCATTCAATGCTGTTGCTTCAAAGGTGTGTCCAGACTCAGAACTCAACCTAGGGCTGAAACCTGTTTCGGAAACAGGGCCACCTCGACTGCGTGGAACAGTGCCGTATGTTTTCGCTACACTTAAGTCAGATTGATGGATACTGCCTGATATTTGGTGCGAGTAGTACGAACCGGATCCTGTAGAGCTGCTCAGTTCAGAGTCCGATTCATATTCAAGCATCTCTCCCAACATCGACCTTCTATTCACGAATTCTGCATTGAAAGCATGGTCGCTTTGTAGTTGAGAATTGGCTGAAAGGTAAGGAACTAAGTCAGAATCCGAAGAACCTGTTGATTTGGAGGCATCGTCCCCAAGACTAGCAACTTCAACAACTGATTCAGGTTTATCTTCGTATGGAGATCTGGAAACCAGAGCACTCAGTTCCTCTTCAAAGTCAGCAAAATTGTTTGGGTGTCTAGATACCAAGAAGGTTTGATACTGGTTAATTTCTTGTCTCAATAAGATTCTCTTATATAAAACATTCTCCAAGTATGTCTTCCAAACTCCACGTAATTCGGTAGGATCTTGTGGATTTTTAGCAACCGGTTGTGGCTTTGCAGGTAATGGTTTTATTTTGAGTTCCTTTGGTTTGTTTTGCATTGGAGCATTAGATGTTAACTGTAATGGAGGTGGTCTCCTTGCAAGTTTTGCTCTTACATCTGGTGTAATTTCTGGACTCTTGTTAGCAGCCATGTTGGATATTTCGTCAGATATGTTTTTTACGTCCATAGCACCAACTTCTCTTTGGTCTTCAGGTTGTTGCTTGTATACAAAACGTGGAGGAGGAGGAGGGGCTTCGCTTTCAATCTCACTTGGAGCTAACGGCGATGGAGCCAATGGCGATGAACTGAAAACTCCTCCAGGAGTATCTTGGTGATACTTTGGATCGAGCTTGTGATGTCTTGAGTAGTCTATTGAGCTTTCATTGCTCTTATGGTTCATGTCAATGATCATTTTCCTTTGCTGTTGATCAACATATGATGTAACACGAGAAAACTTATCTTCTGGTCTTGCTGGTCCATTGTTTGTAAGGTTGGTCTGTGTAGCTTGCATTACTCTAGGACGTAACATATTCTCTGCTCCTGCCATGGCCTTCAAGTCTTCATCCAATGACCGTACTCTTTGAGCACCTTTATTAAGATTTGGATTACTGAGTGGCGCAGAGATGGTCACTTCCTTCTTGTTAGATTTAGATTTCAGACGTCTCAAGATCGACTTTGAACGCAGTGTCTTATTCAAAGAATTATTACGACCCAAACGTTTCGAAGACACTCTAAAGTTATTAAACTTGAGTTGTTTTAACTTAGAGATGACTCGTTTTATTCTCATTTTGATTCTGTACAATGTTCCTCCTTCTTTGAATCTTATGGCATGACGTCTTTCTAAGGTATTGTTTTCAGGGAGTTGCTGTACCTTTACTTTGGAAGACCTCATGCCCTTCTTTCTGAATTTGAATGCTCTAGGTGTGAATCTAGTAGATGACAGTTGTTCTTGAGTCAGTCGTGCTGTTAATTCTGGTCTAGTTGAGAAGATGGTTGCTTGGGATCCCATCAGGTTGGATATTTCTCTTGATAACACAGTTTGGTGTGACCCTGAAGCTGTACTTCCTCGTGGATGTTGGCTAGAGTGTTGTGAATGTGATCTTGTTCCCTTACTAGTTTTCTTCAGGTTCTGTGAAGAATGAGTTTTCTTGGACCGGGTGGTTTGAACCTTCTCCTGCTCACTGATTATTGAAGGAGATATCATCGAAAGGTTGTCCAAACGCTGTGAAATATACGGGTTTTGTTGGTCTAAGATGAACTGTGAGAACCGCTTTGGTACCTGATTGAAAAAGGACTCGTCAGAAACCTGTCTGTTGAGGTTCTTTTGAAGCTTTTGTTTGCCCTGCGATAAGAATGACTGATGCTGGCTATAGACAGGTTGCGGAAAAAGCTGTTGATGAGGGAGTAGGTGCCCATGCATGTCCTTGGCGCCATTGTGCGTCCCCTGCCTGGCCCTAGAGTTCATTGATGCAGCTCCCTGTGGAGACTGTGATGAGTGTGTGTTTGAATACCTGGAGGTCAGCGACATATTTATCAGCAAGTTATTGCTGTTCGCTGATGGCAAGTTGCTATTTGCAGGGGAAGTCAATGCAGATGAATTTATGTTATGGTGTTGTGTGTTGGGGTACTGGACCACCTGTGTTTCGAGGTTGCTAGTCCTACTTCGGTTCAATAGGTTGAATGTATCAAAGCTATTGTCTGATTCATAGTAGTAAAAGTAGGGGAACGAAATAGGGAGTGAAGTTGTAGATGTGGAATCCACCTCCATCCGATTGAGTTCAATGGTGGGGGGACTCAGGCGGCTTTGAGCATTACTCATTTCCGTGAGCGTTTCCAAACCTATGCTGCGGTCTACTTCAGTCAGCAGCGAGGTTTCTGTATTGTTCAAATTAGAGTTTGAATCTGAAACAGACAGGTGCTCGCCCCGTGCTTTGTTCTGTGGTGGTTCGACTCTGATTACTCGTTCAGAGTTGGCTTTGCCTAATGAAATAGTCTCGAGATCTGATGAGTATACAGATGAGGTAGGTGAATCACGATCTAATGGTACTGGAGGGAGTGGGCTCTGTGGTGATCGTTTAAGTTTCTTGGTGGTATCAACAGAGTTGCTCAGCTGAGGACTTGGAATCGACAAATCCTTTGTCTTGTCTATTTCCTTGGAGGACATTTTGGGGGGGTTCGATACTTTTAAAGGAATTCTCTCAATGATTCACAATCCCTTGACAACTCCAACAGACGATAATGTAGCTGATCACCCAAGGTTTGAAAAAGAAAGCCTTATAGTGAAACGCTAAATTTTATGCTTAGAGGTTTCACGAATACCAAAAAATAGAACGACTTGTGGTATGTAGCGTGGACTACATACCAAGTTGCTTTCACAAAGTGAATACGAGCGGCTAGGCGTACATTCGTTAGATAGGGGAAACTAGCGAGAGCGATGAGTTGCTGGTGAGTGATCTAATTAGATTGAAAGAGGACTACGAACTTACCATACCTTGTGTGCATACGAGAGACCCTCGCTTGTTCCTGGACCTCCTTGTACTCAATAAACACCTCCAAACAAGAGGATCTAAGTTATTAGCGAACATCCCATTGCAAAGTCCCAATCGGTACGTATTATAAACAGCCAGCATCATGTATGCATATGCAGATAATTAAGCTTCCCGATCGGGGACAAAACAAGCTGCAAAAAAACCCCATTGGGAAAATTAACCAGCTTATAAGTGCAAATAAAATATGCCAATCGTACCGGCATGAAACAATCGAGGAGGAATTGTGTGGACAATAAGAGACCTATGTACGGTTACGACTGCAAGAACTGTCCGTGTGTATTTTTAACAATTGAATCTGCACTATTTGTATCGTACACAAGATATCTATGTGATGTGGGTGTTGTGGAGCGTGGTACTAAGTAAATTTCATATGTAAGTGATGGAGGGGGGAGCTTTGTACTGCGGTATAGCAAATGGTAGAATAAATCTGGAAGAAGAATAGCTGTTTGGGTGGTGTAGTGTGGGTAATTTAGTTGGTTGGATAGGTGACCACATGAAAAATTAGTGAGGGTGAAGTTGAAAATTATTTGTTGGTATTTTATTATTCTCTAATTGATTACAATACTGATAGAGCACTATGAATAAAAAGCGAGTATTGAGTGTATTGTGGAATAGTAGAGAATACAATAAAATGTATGAGTAATTGGGGGTTCAGGAAAATAGAAGAACACATGTATGTATTCGCCTGGATCGCTCATACTCCATGGCATCACTCGCTGTTGGAACGCTTATTTTAGGGTTATGCGTGAAATAAGCGAGATGAGATTTGCAATGAAATGAGTTGAAAGGGAAAGCAGTCATATGAACCGAAGTGTACATGTTGCTCATGCTAAAAAAGTGCCTTTTATATTAGATGTAATTGTGTTACCCATCGCTCTCTTAAATTTCATCAAAGTGAGATTTATGCATAAGCGTATGTATTAGTTTCACTTTGATTCACTTCTTTGCAACTGTGGTTTATTCGGTACGTTACCGTTTCTCTGCGCTTAGTTTATTGCTCACTTCATTGTGTGCTTATTCTTGGCCGTGATAGGAGTAGTTTAACTGTACCTGTAAATATAGCTACTCTACGTTAGCTTCAAGCATACTCTTCCCAGTACTGTAGCCCCGGGCCTCGTGTGTTTTCCATACCCTGCATCCCTCTTCAACTCATATGCATCATGTACCTCAAATCTACTGGCACTCATCTACATTTATTCTCACTCTTTACTTAATTCATTTGGTGCACGTTATTTCATGCACATGTTTTATTAATCCCTAAACAATTTACTTTTCATTAGGCCCAGCCTCTAAACAGCCTTAGCCAATCCAACAGAGTTCTTCTTCAAGTCGTAAATAGAGTAGTATCTTCTCAAGAAGGCGTCTCCAACAATCGACAAGTCACCGATTGGTGCTGGGAAGTCCATTGGAGTGAAGGCAGAGATACATGATCCACTAACCTCCAAGGTGTAGTCGTAAGCAGTCAAGGTGAAGTTAACACCACCCAAGTTCAAGGTGAAGTCTGGCAAGTCATCTCTAGTGTCACATTCCACAGTGTACTGGCCAGACCATGACTTCTTAGCGCCAATCTTGGCGTTGACAATTTCAGCCAATGACGATGGCAAGGTGATCAACGAGGTACCGGTGTCAATGGCAGCACCGGTCTTGAACAATTCGGTGTACTCGTCACCCAATCCGATACCGTCAAACAGGACTTCCCAGTAGGCCTTTCTTCTAACTGGCAACCAGGTGATGTCGCCCTTAAACTTGGACTCATCGTATCCACCAAAAGTGGCACTTCCACCGTCGTTTTCGTCCTTGTTGGTGTCACCAAGGGAAAAGGCAAATTGAGGAGCATCTAACAAGCCTTGGTTGATGGCATTGTAGATTGGTGGAACAATCTTGTTCACCGAGATGGTGTCGTAGGCCAAACCTAAGATACCGTCGAATTTACCAAAGGCAAATGCCAAGCCTGGTTCGCTGGTAGCTTCAGCAAAGTCCTGCTTAGGGATAACCAAGTCACCAAGGGCCAAGAGGTCATTGGAGATGTAACCCTCCATGGATCCCGAACCGTATTGAATGGAGAACTCGGAACCGTTAGCCTTGTAAGTGGACGACGATTCGTGGTCGTACTTGGTGTGCAAGAAACAAGCCAACGAAGAGCAATCTTGCGAAGGAACCCACAAGTTGGAAGAACCAGTGTCCAAAATAACCTTAAAGGTTTGACCTGGAGTACCCAATTGGATCTCAGTAAAGTATTGAGCATTCAAGTAGTTGGTCAAAGGGGCGTCATGGACACCACCACCCAGGACAAATGGAACCTGGGCTTGGGAACCAGGGTATTGACCACCAAAGGCAACAGGGTTGCCGACAGCAGCGTTAAAAACATTCAAATACTTGTTTGCTAAAGCACCAGTATATTCCTTGAAAGTGTTGGCATCCAACACATCCTCAGCAGGAACCTTGCTCAATTTAGCAGTGTGCTTAGCAGCATCAACAGATGCTGAGAATGCCAACACGGCAGTAGCGATAGATGATAAGATTTGGGTTGAAAACTGCATTGCAAATACAATTATCGATAGTAAAGAAGAGTAATTGAAACTGATAAGTCGCCCCCTAAAAAGAGAATGACTTGGGATTTGCAGGTTGTGTGAGGGTATTGTGGTATGCTATGTGCAGGAATTACCAGCGCCACAAGTATGGAAGAGAATGAGATCTGGGGAGAAGTAGTGGGGCAGTGAGGGATGGAGAGTCTTGATAAGTGGTAGAAGTTGTGATTAATCCATGTGAGAGAGTATATGATAGAGAAAGAAGTATGAAATGAGCGACGTATAGAAGTAGAATCGATGGATATTAATGCATTGCTAAATTGAAATATTAAGTTAATGACGTTTTGAGCGAAGTTTTGGCTGAAAAGGGACGCTAATTGCTCTATATTAAGAGAAGAGATAAGTAGTGAACAGACAGTTTCAGGTGAGGTAGAAGTGGTAGAGGAAGCAGATGAAGATGAATAGTGAATGGGAGATGATGGAGACGAGAAATTGTTCACTCTTTAATATGGTTTGTTCAAATGATGTTGGTGATATGGTGGTGTTGATGGAAATACCATGAAGATGCTAGATAAATCTATCAGTTAAAATGATGTATTATTAATGGGTAACAATATTGATAGGAGTACAGAAGTGATATTAGTAAATACAAAAAAGTACTAGTGATTATAAAACAGGTGTATAGTTTTACAAAACAATAAGTAGCCTGGTCTTCATTCATTCGATTGCAGATCGATTTCTTCCAACCGTTAATCTCAAAACAGTACTAATATGGGTAATATATCAGGCTACCATAGTAGAAGTGCAAGATAGAAGTGAATAATGTAAACGTACTCATCTTTAATAAGTCAAGTCTAAACTAACCCAACGAATACTTGTTGATGATTAAGAATGAGTGTATTTAACTATGCATTCTTGCGATGATGTGTTAATTACTTGGCTTGCTTTATTGCTACTGCATTTATTTGCAGCAACATCCCATACTATGAGAACATATGATATTGGGTAGAATAAGAATAAAAAGTGAGTGTATTGAACCAAGTATGATCATATATATGCTCATGCATAATGGACATGTCTAGTTAACGTATACAATAATCAAATACAGATCAGAAACTGATTAAAGTTCATCCATTCTAGACCACTTTTACATCACATGTAACGGCTAAAGTTTTAGCCGAAATACTTACATAATCAAGTATATATAAGGCTGTTTTTGATTGAATCAAACAAGTCATCGCGATTATGAACTTCTTGAAGTCACGTATTGAACATACGTATCCTACTAAACCTATTAAGTTCACTTCAAAGACAGGTGGTGAGGGTACTTCCATTCCAAGTCTTATCAAGTGGAAAGTTCCTGATCTTAAGAATGGCTCATACTTCTTAGTGAATCCTTTATTGGCCCTGGGACATTTACAAACTGTTTATACCGGTATTAACAAGTTCGATGATATCGACCAGGTTTGGTATAAAAGACGTGTTCTTACTGTCGAGTCAGATAAAAAGTTTTATCTGGTCACTAAAGATGGAAAGGAAGAGAAACTCAAGTATGATAAATGGAATGGTGAACTGACAATAACTTTGGATTACGTTGTTCCCGAGTCCGAATCTGATCCCAAGCATGAAAGTTTCAAAGACCCTTCGCAGATTAAAGAATTACCTCCAAGGACCGAATACTTGGACCCAGCTAAGGAACAGGGGATCTTGAGCGATGACTCGAAACCTTTGGTTATTGCATTACATGGATTGTCTGGTGGGTCCTACGAACTGTACATCCGTGCATTTATGAACGTGGTAACTGGTGAACCAACAAACTTCGATGCACTTGTCTTGAATGCCCGTGGATGTGCTAACCACACCATCACCACACCTCAATTATTTAATGGTCTCTGGACAAACGATTTACGTTACTTGATCAATGAACATATTTCTGTCAAATGGCCCAACAAGCGTATCTACCTTATTGGGTTCTCTTTGGGAGGTGCTATCTTGGCCAATTATCTCGCACAGGAAGGTAACCTGGTCAACAAACAGATCAAAGGTGCTGCAGTTATGGGTACGCCGTGGGACTTTCCAGACTCACTGTACCACATTAGAGATAACTTATTGGGACACTACATTTACTCCCCAACAATGTGCCAAAACTTGATGCGTTTGCTTAACGAACACTACCATACCCACTTGAAGTACGACAAGTATGTTGAAACATACAAATCAGACCCTTCCAAATTTAAAATCGAAATGCTTCGTGACTTTGATGACACCTTCACTTCAAAGTTATTTGGTTTCAACAACGCTGATGAATATTATAGACACGCACTGCCAATCCAAAGATTGAAAAATGTTAGAGTGCCCACCATTATCATCAGTTCAAAAGATGATCCAATCACTGGTCTGAGAAGCTTTCCATACTCTGAAGTTAAGATCAACCCTTACACAACTCTTATCACAACATCTACTGGAGGACATTTGGGATGGTTCAAATGGAACAGAGAACGGTGGTACACCAAACCCGTTGCTCAGTTCTTTAAAGAATTGGACAACTATGACGTTGACAAGCTGAGTATATTGACTGAAGACTTGCCTCATGATATTTCTAAGGTCTGGGCACATGATAGAATAGTAGCTGAATAGTGTATTTTTTGCAACCATTTAAAGGATTAGAGGGAGGAATTAAAAGTAATTAGATTTGGAGTTTGGGTATTTTGTAAGCTCTCTTAATGAGTAGTACGTTGACTTTTGTTAGTTGAGAGATCACTGCGCAAGTGAATGCATGTACATGTAGACAAGATTAGAATGTGTTGTTATGTTTTGAAAGCAAGTCGAGTATTTTTGAGGCATTTATTCATCTTTATGTTACGTGGATCTGTTTAATAACTCAAGTAGAGTAAGGGATCAATGTCTATTTACCTAAATAAATACCTCAGTTTATCCATATTTATTGTACTGTAGTAGTGAAAATGGAACACTAAAATATTCTACCTCACTTGACTAATCCGTATTGTTAATCATAATATTCAAGGCATTACCTATTAATCACCTACAAGAAACACCTCATCACTGTCAACACCCCTATTCGCACCCGTCATAATCCATTAATCCTCGCTTGATCCAAATCTTTTGAAAATTACAAATAAAAACTTCAACATGACTCGTGAGACCAGCGTACGTTGGGCTAGTCAGTTGCGTACACTCCCATCGTTGCCAAACACACATGATTTCCTTAAGCTTGATTATGTCGAGGTCAATTTGAGCAATCTGCGGAAGCTTATAGGTAATCTTAACCAGTTAACTCAGCTGACTCAAGAATTGATTACAAGTGTTCAGAACAACAACAGTAGTTTACTTGATTTGGAGAGAGTAAAGAAGGAGTTGGAGTGGATATGAAAGAACACATGTCTTAATAGTTGCAGCTGTCATATGGTGTATCCTCATGTACGTTGATCGTGCTCATGACTTCACATTTACTACACTTATTGATTGTTTCATATTATTATTATCTAGTCTACATTGCTATAAATATCAGTCTATTACTCCTCATCATCTGTGATGGTAAACTCATCTAATGGTATCAGGTCTGGAGAATTGAGGTCATCCTTCTGTTCAACATTAGGAACAGTTGATTCCACAGCCACTGCAGCTGCTGCCTCGATATCCTCAGCCTTTTCTACCGGCTTGTACTTTAAGATGATCACAGCATTACCTATGATCAAAACGATTCCCAAGAAGCTTAGTATTCCCGGGAGATGTCCCCAGATAAACAAGTCCCATACGATGGCAAAGATCATGTTGGTGTATGACATGAGGGAAGCTTTACCTGCTTTGACTCTCTGCACACCTGCGGTCAAACAGAATTGCATGATGAATCCTGAGAATCCTATAAGTGCAAATAAGGTCCATTGGTGTGAGTTTTTAGGTAAGGCGAATGAAAGTGATGGGACAACCACAATTGCAGAAAAGGTGAGAATCGTGCACCAAAGGGCAAAGTAACTGACACTCAATAAGGGATGAGCTGCATGGCCAATTTTTCTCAATACAATGTAGACACTCAGTGCTCCACAGACCCCAATTAAACCAACGGCTGACGCAAGTAAACGTTTTTCAGTTGACAGAGATTCGATATCCTCGTTGACACCACTAGTCTCATCATCAGAAGTGCTTCCGAAGATGAAGTGGGGTTTAGCAATGAGGATTACTCCGCCCAAGGAAATAAACGAGCACACTGCCTCCAACCAAGAATAACGTTCATGTAAAATTACCCAAGCCAAGAAGGCAGTGAACATAGGCACTAAAAAGGTGATTGCCACAGCATCGGACAAACTAAGGTACTGGAGTGAGAAGTACAATCCAAAAACACCAAAGAAACCTAAGAACCCACGAAGAATCAATAAACGCCTGAGCTCCGGGGGACCCCAAGGGGCATTCGGCACAGATTTTGTAATTAGCATGTAAAATAAACAGCAAAGATAAGTAATGAACTGTCTAACAAACAAGATCTGAAGTGGATTGATAGGTACATCGAACTCCTTATCAGTGACCAAGAGCTTACAAGTAACCACCATAATGGAATTGAAAAACTGTGCCAAAATCAAGAGCGAGATGCCAATATTGCCTTCGATGTAAGAGCTCCATAGCGATTCAGCATATGCTCTAGATCGTTGATAGTATCCTTGAGGATGATGTGAAGGTTCCTGAGCCAAACTAGACTCCCAAGAAGCCTCTAGATTCACGGCTCGATTGGACATTAAGTGTATAAGTGAAGAAAGATAAGGTAGATCAAAATAATTTTTCCATAGTGATGACTAAATTGAAGTGAAGTGTAGGAGTGGAGATTGAGAGAAACAGTACGGAGGGGAGAGAATGGAGGGGATAATGGGTGAGAAAATGCCACCACAAAAGTTGGAATAATAGCAGAAGGGATACTAGTACAAGTTGGCAAGGCAGGTTGACATCACACTCCGATTGATTTTGAGTTAAATTATGCACATACTGTGGATTTGTAAGTAATTAGGAGAATATGACAGGACTCCGATTGTGTGGATAGATAAAGGATATATGTAATTTGTATGGCTTATTGATTATGTCAACCATCAGACTGATATAATCAAGGTAAATGCCATCACCAACACATAAAATTGTTGAGCAAGGGAGAATAGATGGGGAGGAACGAGGCTGGTGCTGATGATGCCGATTCTCGGGTCCATCAAAAAAAGAAAAAGTACCAAAATGGATCGGCGCAATCACCAGGACAGGAATTAGAGAGGAAATATAAGGAACGTGTAGGGTGGGCAGATGATGTTGCATGTTTGGAGGCAGTCGAAGGTGAGGAGTCGAGGTGAAGATGAAGATGAAGGTGAAGAATAAACTTGACTCTATTGAATGGACAATAGATTTTATTGATTCTTTAGAGTATAATAACTGTGGTGGTTTGATAGATATAATCGTTAATGTGGATCTTGAATAGTGTGATGTAATAAAGAAGGTAGAAGAGAAAATTGAGGTGGCGATTCGATGAAACATTTGGTACCAGAACAAATGGGTTTCAGGTTCATCTTCAATGGTTGAAGATAGAATGCAAGGCTTAGATTCGCGACCCCGCAAACTGTCCCGGCGTGCAAAGATTTACCTTCTTGTAGTGAGAATTAGTGTTGGGTGAAGAAAAGAAGACGTCAAAATTGAGAAGTAGTGTGTTTTATATATATTTTTGTTTCAATAACGGTGGTTCAAGTTACTACATGGTATTCATTGATTGATGAATTTGATTTTGCTCTTGTATGGGATGAGTTGTTTTTCTAGAAAGGGGTGTTGAACCAGCTGCATTGAAAAATCACCCTAACATATGAAACTGCGAATATTCAGATTGGTCAAGGTACAGAAACGATGATCGGGAAGAATAATAAACGATATTAAGTTAAAGTTTAATTGAAGTGGTTACGAATTTCAGGATGATAGTATATAATTTTCTTCATTTTATTGGAGGATATACCAATAGGTATTAATGTTTTTCTGCCGTTTCTTTAGTGATTGCAATCCTAATTATAATTTGCAGCCAAGCTTTGTATCTCTTTATCTGTGAATATAATTATGAAACTGAAGATTGAAAGATGTTGGCTTGAACTTGATTCCCAAGGTCGATTTAGCTGATCATACTATTTAGTGTACGATTTGAAAAATTCTGTTGTTGACGCTTTTTGTTTATTATTATTCTCTTTTAACTAGTATTGCACATAGTTTGTATACTCTCACTATTCAGTCCTCCATAAACGGTTACACACTCTGCCTAGCAGTCAATTATTAGCTTCTGCTTCCGGTGACCATAGTCAAAAAGGCAGATTCAGGTTAGCTCAAACAATAATGACTTCGTGGCCAAGCTGGCTAAGGCGTAAGACTGTTAGTAATAACTGTTATCTTGAGATCGTGAGTTCGAGCCTCACCGAGGTCGCTTCTTTTTTTTAACTTCTACACTTGTTGGTATTACATTCCAATCAAAGTATCTTTACTTGTTTAACTCTAAAGTTATGGATCTATATCAAATTACTTAAAGTAACTAAAATGCTCAGCATCCTCCTCCAAATCCCCCGGAAGCTGCTCCCATAAAAGTGCTTGTACAATGATGACCCGAATCATGGTGACATGGAAAATGGTGACTTATAGAATGAAGAATAGGTGGTTCCACCGAAATGCTAGGTCCAGAAATCAGCTGTATTCCTCTATCATTTCTTCTCGGTTCGTTAATTGTAGTAGAGCTACTTGTTGGTAAACTATTTGCTGCATTGGAGCTGTTTTGGTGTTCTTCTTCCAGACCTATTTCATTTTTCAGATAAAGTTCCTTTCCACTCAGTCCCAATGCTTCGGTGATCCTGACTTCGCTCACTTTCTCTGTTAGCTTTCCCACTTTATGGTTGCTCGTAGTATCTAAATTCTCTATGTTTAAGCAATACCAACACAAACACACTGAATAGCTTTCTTCGTACGTTTCCTCATATATCCTGCAAGTCTCTTGAAACTCCTTGGAAAGCTTTAAGGCATTTGAATAATCATTGTGAGTAATAATAGACTTGTTTAAAACATTTTTGCAGTATTTCACATAATAGTAGTTTGACAATAGATGAGTTTGCCAAACCAATTCGATATCTAAAGTGGGAACAAACGCTGAATCATAAATACCAGTTATTTGCATTAAGTTCCTATACCTTCTTCTTGACTCATCAAGCGTATAGATTGTCAGATAGTTCACTAGGTACAAAAAGTCTAAGATTTTGTCAATAAACTTTCCCTGACGTAGCACACACTCTACCAAGTCTTCGCTCAACTCTACAACAGGGCCCTTATCATGCAGTACAGTCAAGTGAAGTAATCTGAAAGACTGGTACGTTTTCAATATCGGTTGTATTGATTTATTCAGACAAGGATGGGGTTCATTCTCCTTAATGTAGTTGATATAATCTGATAAAGGTAGATGCTTGGTTTTCTTTCTGGTATCGGACAGTAGAATGGTCAATTTGTTGGCTACATCAGCAATAGGTACCGTTACATCGTTGATATGTTTTGAAGAATATCTAATAGTATTTGGCATGGGTTGCTGCTTTTTTGCATCCGCATACAACTGACGCACCCTCATTTCTTGGTCTCCAGTTCCATCCAGTTTACACTTGCATTTGCATTTGAAGTAGTTCAGTGTTGACGTTGCCAAATTATGATGCACTTTATCGTTGCATAATATAAGATCAATTTTCTTGTGGCATAGAGGGCAAAATAGACGTAAATTGAAACACAGTGTTGATTTACCAATAAAGTAGTTGTCGCTGTACAGTAGTTGATACTTGTATTCTAGAACAAGCGATCGATAATTTTCAAGAAACAATGTCTTTGGCTTGTATTGAAAATCAGTGAATGAAATTGACTCATCAACAAAGTCCAATGGGAATGGTATTGCTGCAAAGTCTCCGAAATCATTGCGTAAAAAGTTGTCATAAAATGCTTTGGGTTTAAGACAAAATGAATGCCACACAAGTAAAACATCTAGTGGGGGCGCCATTGAGCTCAAAATATCGATAATGATTTCATTCTCGTGTGGCTCTGACAAATAGAGTCGATCATAAATTTCATTCTCATCGACAGTGAACTCACTTTTGACTTTCTCTTTAACCTTTTCCCTTACTTTCTTCCTCAATGCTGTGACAAATATAATGAACTTTCTAACCGCATTCACCAAGTAAGCCTTCCATGTCTCCTTCTTTACTTGACTAGTTTGGCAAATGAGCTTTTTATGTAATTGGAACGTTCTCATCAACTTGATGTGTGCAAGCAATTCATCGTTGGTGGGGAATTGGTGCTGCGGGTCATTCTGACGGTAATTTATTGAGGAAAACTCTCTAGTAGCTGTGAATTTCTCTTCTGACATGACATGGAACTTGAAGTATACATGCGGATTTTATTGGACTTTTATACTTTGTTTATGCGTGACCAACTTGCAAGGTTAGTCCTCTTAATGAGAATTCATTGTCAAAAGAACATTGGATCATTAATTGTGCACTCCAGAAACCTTAATTATTAGATAGTATTTATAACTTTTGGAGGTGAGAGTGAAGGTGGTATGTTCAAGAAATGGTTACTGTGTGATGTGTCTTATATAAATTTCGCTCTCTGAATCAAGTACGTTATAACTTTTAGAAGCCAATTCTTGTAAAAGTCATAATATACTCAAGCTTTGACTTCAAAAAGTGGCGCTCCTTCATCATGGATGTGTTTTACATTCGGACGTGGAAAGGGCTCACACGACTATGAAACATCAGATCAAAGTCTAATTGTTGTTGCCAGACAGTGTCAAAGAGTGATATACAGGTGGCACGAATTAGAGAAAACGATATTAACATTGTCTTGTCAATATTCGTATAAGTAGGAGAAGTGAAATGGGACGACACTTTAACATCTAGAAATTCTATTATGATGTCATAATAACTAGTTATAGTTATTTACTATCTTTTACGGACTTGATATTTCTAATCCATTCTTCGTAAACTGAGCTTCTATAGTATCCGTAATGCCCAATAGCGTATACTATACTTAGGTTTCGCTATACATTTAATTAATTGTTTGCTACTATGATAAGAAACTAACAATAAAATAACCTCTGATGACTCATATTTATTTATATCTTCTTAGCTTCACTTTATCCTTACAACTTCATTATATTTCTATAACTTTTTATAAGTTGCTGCAAAAATGCTGCAAAAATGCTGCAAAAATTATAAAAAAATATATATCAACATATAAACATAAACAAAAGTGTTAATTATGAACAATGACATCTTCATACGTCATCTAAACAAGGACCTAGAAACAACATTAACAATGAACCATTATACACTTTGTTAGTACTAGAATCATCATACCTACATATCCAAAGATCTTGCTTCAAATATTATACATTTCATTAAATAACTACTTGCACTTCGAAATCTTCTTCTAGCTCAGTATCTCCAACAACAGACTCCATATCCAATTCCTCGTCATCAAAAATAAGTTTTGCCTTTGAGAGATCTAACGTGCTTTCATTTAACCCCTTGGATTTGAGATAGAATTGAAGTAGTTTTCTTATCTCTGTCTTGGCTGAAACCTCAACTTCTATCCTTTTATTATCTTTACCCTTTAATCCGATTTTGAAGTAATCATCTTTATTAGTTTCCGGTTCGTCGAATTCTTCGTCAAGATCCACCACTACTATTTCAGGCGATGTATCTTGAGTAATTTCGGGGACTTCGGACGTTTCTACTAAAGACTCTTCATATTTCTCTTTCTGAAACTCCGGGTATATTTCTGTAAAGTTGGCCAGGTGGGATTTGGGTATCAAAATACAATGAACTACTGCAGGAACTATACTTTCCACTTCATCAGTCAATGCATCGAATCCAGAAGGTTGAATGCGGAGTGTGCTTGGTTTGAAGAACCCCTTGAGTTCCATCTTTCCATCGAGCCAGATCAACGCTGTTTGATCAACATCATATTCTTGCAACTCATGAGACGATATTTTACCCTTAAAGGTGTTTTGAAAATGCAGAACCACGGCTTCTAAGATCTTGGAGAACTTCTTAGACCCTTTGGCACCAAAGTCAGACGAAAACATCGGATTGTAATCTTCGGCAATGGGTAGTTTGGTGAATACTTTGATAATGTACATTCGTTTGCGTTCGTTTTCCTCGGTGAATTGGTACTCACTGTCAACCTGTGGTTGAATATCTGCTGCCAAATACTCATCCTCAGATTCCTCTTCTTCTACAATCAGATACCTTCGCACTTTGGGTGAACTCACCTTGAGGTTTTCTTCAATCTGTAATCTTATGGCTTCTCTGTCTATGATAGGAGGCAGTGTAAACACTTTTGGAGCCACCTCAACTACACTCAATTCGTCATCTTCACTCCCCACAGTTATTGGCCTCTCTGGTTCCGGTTCAAGTGTTTCAAGTTCAGGTTCAGGTTCAAGCACTTTTTCCTGCTTCACGACCTCTACTTGGTCCAGTCTATGCTTTCTCTTCTTCTTCTTCTTCTTTATTCCCAGAGAAAGCGAGAAGAAATCATCCTCCAACGTTCTCTTCTTTTTATGCTTCTCTTCATTCATGATTTTGTTTTAAAAAAAACTAAAGATAAACAAACAAGATGTGGTCAGCCGCCAAGTCCAAGGACTTAACCTTCAAGACCAGGATACGGCACATGCGAGGGTGTGACCAGCTGTTCTATGATGAGATGTTACATTATAAGGAGATCTGGCAGAATTCCATGTTTTACTTTGAGGAGCAATTACTAGAGGAGCAGGTTCATCAAGGTCGGTTGAAGAGCAGGACTTTTCCAACTATAGAAGAGGATCTTCTTAACATTCCTGATGTAGAGGAGGAAGAGGAAGGAGAAGAAAGGTTATATGGTGAAATTCAATTTGATTTGGTTAAGAATGGCGATGAGTATCCGCAAACATTGGGGTTCGCAGAGCTGTGTGCAATGCAACAGTATGGCAGAAACGGACTTATTTTGAATACCGGAGGGAGTGTGACGTCAATGAAGTGGTTACCTATGGCATTGGACCAAAAGCAAACGTATCTGTACTTGGCTGTTGCGACAATCTACAACCCCAATGGGTTGGAAGATTCCATCAACAGCCCCGAGTTGAGTATTTTCAATCAGAATGCACCTAAAAACATAAAATCCTCGATCCAAGTATACAGGTACCATTTGATTGAGAATCTGTTGGAGCTTCTGTCTGTATATGATACCAGTCTTATTGGAGCCACGTCCAATTTGAATTGGGTGCCAATTCATACCACAGGCAGCACACTTGGAGTACTAGCAGGAACATTCACAGATGGTAAGTTACATATATTCAAGATTCAAACAGGCAAGAGAACCAAAGTAACCAAGTCATCCATCACTTATTCTGCTGAACAGAATCTAACAACGTTTGACTTTTTGGCAGATAAAGTCTTGGTAGGAACAAGTGACGGATACCTCATTGAGTACGCATTACCCTTTGCAACAGACGAAGATTTGTTGCTGATACATACACCATCGTACATCACCAAAGTATCAGACAGTTCAATATCAACTGTATTTGTCGCACAGGCAGAAGACAAGTACTTGGTGAGCATCAACTCTACAGGAACTGACGCTATAATCTACGAGTACCTGAACCCACTCCAAGGCAAAGTAATACCACAAGCACGATCTCCGTTCCGGCCCACATATAACCCAGCACTCAACATAATTTTATATGCGGGGGCCTCAGACTCAATGGCATATAACTTTTTCAGAAACCCACACGAGACGGGCAACTACCTCCTACGTCTTGACGCATTTCTCACACTGATGCTGCTGTCAGAAAGGCTTGGACACCCTCTTTGTCTCACTGGCACAGCAGGAGGAGAGGTTATAGTACTCAACTACGCACGCAAGTTCTTGAATGGGCTGAAAACGACCAACAGAGTATTGAAACCACTCCTTCTTTGGAAGCTACAAAAGGATGAATCCCAAACACTCAAAGTCAAAGCAGACTATGAACTAATCCCCGTTGAGGTCCCACAGCAACATCCAATCAGTCCACCTGAAGTATTGATCTCCAATTTGGCTTGGAACGATAACATTGAAGGAAGCTCAATCTATACGGCTGGAACTGCATGTGGGTTACTTCTTTTGGAACGTCTCGACCCCAACAAGTAAGCATCTCAACTTGTTAGGCAGTGGTTATGAAGCAAGATCCAATCGCGTCGTCCAAAAGTGGGTTGACTTTTTCTTGCGACTACACTACAGATAAATAATGAGACAATTGTAATTGTCAAGTACCAAAACGTAAAACCACCCCTTGGGGTGTATCGAACACGTTAAACATAGTTACTCAAATCTAATAAACCGCAATTCGTAAAGGATCACTCATTGAAAAAAACTCGTACCTTTAAGTTTACTTAACCCAAAATAAAAACCTTAAACACGCTAGTAGATTTATTTTCTTTTGTTATTGCTTGAGAATGCGCGAAGTGGAGAGATAGAGCAGTGGGTGGTGATGTGAAGAAAGAGAAGAAAAACTGAAGGGTTGATTGTTATGTATTGAGAATAATCGTTCGTTAGTTCTATTTTGTATTTTCTTCGATAAGTTCGCTAGGTGTTTAGTCAGTTAGAACACCTTGTATTCGCACGTCGTCACCTCTTCATCTCACACCCTCACACCCTCTCCTCACTAAAAGTCCATTGATCACACCCAAGTCGACGGCGGTGTACACAATGGCCCGACTAAACTCCTAATATGGAACTTTTCTTTTTCCGCTTTGTTTTTGTGATAAACTCCCTGTCAGGTGCAGAAAAAAATGCAATATTCGAGTACGATTTTCTTGGCTGCGACGGCAACCCATTGCAGTGCGTTACTGATATTTGCATCCTCTATTCTATTCTATTGAGCGGCCGATTGAAAAGTATATAAGAAGGTGTGGATCCCAAACTTTTTAGAATCTTTATCTAACAATCCAACTTTTACTTTCGCTTACTAAAATGCAATTCTCCACTGCCATCTCCGTCGCTGCTTTGACCTCCGTTGCCTTGGCCGGTTACGCCAACGAGACCATCACCACCGATGTCACTGTCACTGACTACACCACCTACTGCCCAGAGCACACCACCATCACCATCACCACTTGTGAAGACCACAAGTGTGGTGAACACGTTGTGACTGTCACTGAGCCAGGTACCATCACTGTCACTGGTGAATGTGTTATCCCAACCACCACCACTGTCCACCCAGTCGTTACCTCGACCATCCCATGTGAGACTTGTGTCCACCCAGCTCCAAAGCCAACCACCCTCGCTGACCAATCCACCACCCTTGCTCCACCAACTGTTACCCCAGAGGTTTTCCCAGGTGCTGCTAACAAGCAAATGGTTGGTGCCTTTGCCGGTGTCGCTGCTGTCTTTGCTGCTTTGTTGTAAGTTTGCTGATTCTCTGAAATTTCTATAGCCTAATAGTTCTCCCTGGTTTATCAGTGGAGATTTAATGACAGAAGTATGCAATACACTTTTTACGACCTTTATCCTTGAGTAGTTTATTTTATTGGCTGCAACTCTCTGAGGGGAATTTCCCTTTTGAAATTCGAGCCCGCCGCCGCATTGTAACTTTATTGTTTTGTGTTACTTGCATACGAATTCTTTTCTAGGAAGTGGCTTGCTCTTTTTGGGCCCGCATTTCCCCAACTTTTCGTATCTAGTCACTTCGCTCCCAGATTCGTATCCATCAACTTCGTAACACGAAGGAATGCATTCTCCTCAACCTTAATCTAAACCTTTTATTGCTCTTCTCGAGTAGCGATGTACCGTTTGGTGTGAGTGGGGTACCTTGCTTCGCGTTTATGTCAACAATAGTTGTGTAAACAAGAAACGCCAATATTACAAGAAAACTACTCTAGTGTTTGAACCTCCATCTGATTTTGATTGTGATTTGGAATTGAACCTTGGTTTGTCAGTGCACAAACTGTTACAAACCGTTGATTATGCTCACGTTTTAGTTATCTTAATACATGTGCAAACTAGGGTGGTCTTTTACATCTCGCTCATACTTTTCTTACCTCATCCATTTCTACATACATCTTCAAACTTTGGTGATTACTCACAGAGGCTTTTGTTTTGTAAACTAAACCAAGTTTTCCAGAATAATGAGAAGAAAGTAGTTAGAAAATATACGCAACACTAAAACTTGCCTAGATTTGATTAATAGAAGCAACATCCCACAAACTATTGACATAATTTCTTAGCTAAACTAGAAGTATTCTTGTAGAGCAACAAGCTAAGAAACTCATTTCAATGTAAAACAAACCTGGATGTCTTAGCTACGCTTTAAGAGATCATTTAGTTTGTGTATAGAGAATAGGAGAAATTAAATTGTCTCACTTCATTATATTCCAGCTCCAAAACAAATGCACCTCTTTTGAAAAGCAAGAGTAATTTAATCTACTACCCCACTAGTGATAATGTTGGGGCTTTCTTAATAAGAGTATTATTGAAAGATGGGTACACCATGTAATTGAGATATGGATGACTTACTTTTAAAGCACCACGTTTATTCCACCCTTCACCTTTTGAATCGTTGAATTTGCTTAACTCCTCATAATATGTTGAAATTTGTTATTGCTAAAAGATAAGCTAAAAAGAACTAATATTGATATACGAAGAGCTTAATTTCTATTGGCCAGAGTACTGTATTTCTTCTATTCTTTTGACCACTATATTGTTGATAGTTTACTTTTTGCAGCTCAATTTAAGTTAAGAGTCAAAAGTATATAATAACATTTGAAATTAATAACAGTCTTTCCAGAGAAGATATCAAAAGAACTATTTACAAAATAATAAAAGAAGATCACTCTAATTTATCAACACTATTGATACCATCTTAATCAAAACAAATGATGATTCTAATACTTTGGGAATTTCAAATCAACATCATCACTCCATTTGTTCAACCCCCCAATCACATCAAAAACATTCTTGAATCCCAAATCTAGTGCCTTCTTTGCAGCTAGTTGTGAATCGTTCCCAAACCTGCAAATCAAGTACAATTTATCTGTGTCCTTGTTGAAGGTTTCGGGGATATACGTATCCAACAGGTCGCATTTTCTGAATGTAGGATCCCATTGAATATTGATTGAGTCATTTAGTCTTGCAACAGCAAACTGTTCCTTTGGTCTCACATCGAGCACCAAGTGCTCCTTGTCTCGTACCTGCTTATACTCTTGCACAGTAATCCTGTGTTTCCTATCTAATGGTGTAATCCCAACACTTCCACAGAATGCAGAGTAATCTAAGTCACCTTCAACCACAGATCGTGTTACTGTAGGCAGATCACCACACACCACGCAATTTGGTTGTCTTTTTCTCATTTTGAACACTCTCATCTGCTGTTGAGGGTATCCCGAGTACAGTGTGAGGAATGGGCTGAATGTCTCGGTCGTGTAAAATTCTGTCAACACCTTTATAGTTTCCACGGCCATGGCTACACCCACTAAACCTATTATCGGACCAATAACTCCACCATCAGAACATGTTGTGACTGATTCCGGGGACGGTGGCTTTGGATAGAAGCACCTGTAGCATGGTCCAGTCTCCCTGAAGTTCAAAACACTCAACTGCCCATCTGTTTTCAATCCACTACCACTAACTATGGTTTTCCCACAGATTACAGATACATCATTGATCAAGTACCGTATTGCAGGAGCATCGGTGCAGTCGAGAACCACGTCGTATTTAGCAATGATATCAAATGCGTTGCTAGTATCAAGTCTATATGGATAAGTGGTGACCTCTACATTAGGATTCAACTTGTTTATATACCGTTTGGCTGACTCACATTTGAGCATTCCTACACTTTCGGTAGTATGAAGTACTTGTCTATGCAAGTTACTAGAATCAACCAAGTCATGGTCAACGATACCAATTGTTCCAACTCCCGCAGCTGAAATATAAAGTAATGCTGGACACCCCAACCCTCCTGCTCCAACAACTAACACTTTAGAATTCTTCAACTTGATTTGGGCTTCAAGTGCCCCAAACTGTGGGACTATCATTTGTCTTCCATATCTGTTATATTCTGATAAGGTCAACCCGTTGATCAAGTCATTTCCACGTAGTATTTCATTCTCTTCCTCTAGCTGTTTGACTTTAGCTACAAGTTGTTCTTTAGTGAGTTCTGACATACTCATCACTTTTTTTGTCAGATCATTTCTCGATTTCAAGAACTTTGGCATCATCATAAATCAAGTTTTGACACTCCTACAACTTTGGATCTACATTCATTTCGTTTCTACTTTATTACTACAAAGTTATACAATCTTTTGCTTGACGAAGAAACTCTTCAAGTGACGCAATTGGTATGTACAAGTTCCAATCAATACAATCAATTGGATGACAGTCCATCTGATAACCTTAGAGTTAGTGCTCTCCGATTGGTTTCTGAAAACAGCTTCTCTTTCTCTGATGCTCTCTTGTTGCGCGTGAATGCCTTGCAACTTCTGGTTCAACATCTGCACTTGGAGGGTCAAACCGTCCACCTTCTTGGTGGATTTGGAGTCGACATAGTCGTGAGCAGAGCCAATAGCAACATCAAAGAAGATACGGTGGTTTCTGTGGTGTACTCCGTCAGTGTATGTTGGGGTCAAGCAGAACTTGTGCTCACCGGCATCCAACGATGTGAAAGTGAATTCACCATCTGGAGTCGATTTCTGCGAGACAACTCTGTGGTTATTGTCAAAAGTCTCGTCAATAGTGATCTCCACTCTCAAGTTGCTGGTCTTGTGGTACTCATTCGTGTGATCGTCCTTTTCAAATGCATCAATCTTTCCTACAACCAATGTATCCTGTGGCAACTCTTCGTAGAAACATCTGGTCTCTCCGGTGGTCAAATAAAAGTGTAATGCGTGTGTTACTTGAACAAAAGCCAAGAACAAAGCAAGCAATCTACCAAGTTGCATCATGATCAAGATGAAGTTGTTGTCGATTTTTTTTTGATTTCGTACTTGTTTTTTTTTTGACGCGTGTTAACATGAAAAAAAAAAAGTGGAAAAATTCAATCAAAGCTGGAGGCCAGGGTCTAGTGAGTGATCTGATAGTAGATTGATGAGCTTTCTTTGGTGATATCACTCGGGGTAATATGTATTGTTATTGAATCCTAATGAGTTTATTCATTTATTTGTATTCTTTTTTTTTTTGATTTTTACGAATTCAATACGGAATATCGTCATAGTTAAACTCTAACTCATTCATAGACAAAAGGCTCGAGTTAAGAAGTAATCCTTGAAGATTTCTAGTGGTTTATTTAACTCCGAATTAACCCATGTTTCTCAAAAACTTGTATTTCAGATTGCAAACGATGATTTCTTTAGTAAAAATAAGTAATCACCAAATGGGTGTAGTTTAAACGCAAGAACTGTTCAAAACAGTTGCCAAGGCCAAAGTGTGGAAGCAGATGGAAGAGTTGAAGGCTTTACACACCTAAAATAAGAGCTGCAAGCTATGAACCCGGATGGTTGCAAATAAATTATTAGTAATATATGGCCTCATCAAGTTGTAAAACCGAGTCGAGCTTACAACCTAATTCCGAATGTGAGAGACTTCATATTATGGTGTAATAGCTTCACAGTCTCTCCATCTAGTCTACGAGATCCACAACTGGTCTATTATTGAACTGCTATGAAAGTATAGTAGACTATGTCTGAGTATTGGATTCAGAGTACAGTATAATATCCACACTTTAACTATAACTCCACAACTGACTATAGCCGTACACTCAAATTTTAGAAACTTGCAGAACTAGATTAGGTTTTCCCTACTCATTTAGTTGGGAATTTGTGGAGTTAAGATGTGGTTTCAGGTTTCGGCCGTGGTAAATACAACGGAAGGCACCCATCCCGATTCCACAGCATTTGGGGGGTGCCGCAGTTTTGAAACCAGGGAACCAATCTGAAGTGTATAAAAATGGTTAAATTGCTCCCTAAACTAGAGATATTCCTTCTCTATATTCATACTTACAAACTAATAATGACTATTCCAACCTTTAAATTATCTGACGGAAACGAAATTCCAGCAATTGCATTAGGTGCTGGAAGATGGTTCAAGTACGGTAAACCAGGTGTTGACCAAAATGCTGTTGACTCAATTGCAGCTGCAATTGACCTTGGTTTCAACCACATCGACTCTGCTGAAGTATACAACACCGACCAAGAAACGGGCCAGGCAATTATTAAGAGCGGAGTTGATAGAAGCAAGATTTGGATCACCGACAAGTATTTTGTTGGATTGAACCCAAACGAAGAAAATCCTTTCTTTGTCAGGGGAGATAAATCAAAGGAACCTAACCCTTATGTAGCCTTGAAGAAGTCCTTGGTTCGTTACCAGACAGACTATGTCGATTTATACTTATTGCATGCAAAATACATCACAAAGGAGACACACGGCTTCACCCTTGTGGAAGGTTGGAACTTCCTTGAGAGATTGAAGGACGAAGGTTTGGCAAAGTCTATTGGTGTTTCCAACTTCGACGTTGCTTCCCTTCAGGAAATCTTGGACTCCAACCCAAAGTATAAGCCTGTTATCAACCAAATCGAATACTCAACAAACTTGCAAAGTCAAACCCCAGGAATCATCGAATTCTCTAAGAAGCACGACATCTTAATTGAAGCGTATGGTGTTTTGGGTCCAATTATCAAGCCGGAAGAGAACAACAAAGAATTGCTTACCTACATCAAGGAAGTTGGTAAGAAGCACGGCAAGACTGACGAACAGATCATCTTAAGATGGGTATACCAAAATGGTGTCCTTCCTATTTCTGCCACCTCTAAGCTTGATAGAACTAAGAGCTACTTGGAGATCTTCCAATTTGAATTGACCAATGAAGAGCAAAGCAAGATCACTGAGTTAGGTGCTAAGCAGATTCAATATAAGTATCCAACAACAGCTTCATAGTTTAGTTTCATAGTTTAGTTAGCTTTCAAAGATTACCAAAAATTGAATTGCTGCAAAAATTTAATTTTTGCAGCCTTTTGGTTGCGAACAATAAACTGTGGATTTTATGAAACTTCATAAGTCAATTCTTTGTAGTGTTCATCTAGTGGATTACTAATTAATCTACTTAAGTAAAGTTACATGCACTTTCGCAAAGAAGTCTTAATTCATTGCGTTCAAAATTCAGTTTGCATTTCTGTTAAGCAAAGTTCGCTGCACTTCTATTCAATTCTTCAATTTTAATTCTATGGATTTTGAATAACTACTTCCAATCACATTAATACCCTGCATTTATAAATCTCTATAATCTACTTAGTCTTTCTCTTATTGATAATCTTCTTCTTCAAGTGCTTCTTCATTTTGGTCTTTCTCTTTTCTTGCTTTGCTTCTTTTGCAGCGTCTTTTCTTGCCTTCTTATCATCTTTATCTTCATGCTTTTTACCTCTGAGTGGAGGTGCATCTTTTTCGACCCATTCTTTTTCTGTTTCTGAGTCGTCTGAATCGTCTGAATCGTCTTCATCATCTTCATCTTCGTCATCATCATTTTCATCGTCCTCATCGTCATCAGTCTCTTCATTATTTCCCTCAACTTCTTCTCCTTCTTTTCCCACTAAATCCTTCAAGGTGAGCACACCACCCTTTGAAAACTTTTCAAAATCTCTCTCATCCAAGTGATTTAATGATCTTACCAAGTGCATGGTTCTGAAAATCTCATCTTCAACTTCATCTTCATTTTCTGATTTCAATGGCATTTTCTCCAAGTATTTAGCCAACTCTTCGTCTGAATTATCCACAATACCCAACTTCTCATTCTCGTCAGTGATGTACTGGAATATAACTCTCTCAGGGTATACATTGATCTTTTTCTTGGTGAAAAAGTCATTCACATTCTTAATATCCATTCTTAAGAAATCAAGTGACATTGGATGTTCTGGTTCCACAGATTGCGACACATCGATGATGTAGAGTTTATCATTATGTACAATCGAGTTGTATTCACTCAAATCGGCATGAACTAACCGACACTCTTGATACATTCTTCTCATGTAGTATAACATTTGATGATAGTAATGCACAATTTCATCTACATCTTTGAATGGGTGGTCTCTTAATTTAGGTGATGGTTGACCTTTCCCCTTTGTCAAGTATTCCATTACCAATACATGCGATCTCAACTCAATAGGTTCAGGACATGGGATCTTGTGCAAGTACAATCTTTTCAAGTTTCTAAACTCTTTTTCAGCCCACAACTTGACCATCTTTCTTGGGTTACTTTGGTTCTTTTGATGTCTGAACCGGTACTCTCCATCCACATATCTTTCTCTGTCTTTGAATACCAAAATCGAAGTTTTGTAAATTTTCACAGCGTATTCACGGTCACTCACAGTAGGATCTTCATGATCTCCATGGTAGACGTTAGCTTCTTTACCAGTGCTGATACACCCATTGATTCTTGAAAGTATTCCTTTGTTGATGATCTTGCCCAAGAAAGCCATCGTTCTAGGGTCTAACACCTGTTCAACAGTAGCACGGTTAGCTCTATCTTTGGTTATCTTACTCTTCTTAATAGGGTCTGTATTGATATTATCAGCATACTTGGTGACAATATCCTCTTTTTCAGTCAAAGTTTTAGCCCCTACCTTAGGAGCAGGCTTATATATAAACTCTTCGTCCGTAGACTCGTCCGACGAATCCATAACCGTATTGTTCATGATCTCGTTCCTCATCTCTAAATTTTTTGTTAAACAAAAATGTTAAACAAAAATTTAATTCTTACCACAACAATGAGTAGCATATCATCGAACATCAATAGACTCTTGCCACAAGTAAGTTACTCGTGTTTTGCCTTCTATATTCATCCTTAATCATTACTAACTCAATAAAGAGATTCTTTGGATTCTTCCCATTATATATTGGTGTAGAAATCATCTTGGGAATCACCATCTTTAATAAAGCTGGCGGAATTTACGGATTGTTGTCTATCATTACAGGCCACCCTATTAATTTCTTGCAATGGTTGTACAATATATTGTGTGTGATTACCTTACCATTCTACATTAAGACGTTTTTTGATGTCAATGAAAACAGAGTCCAGAAGAACCTTAGGAAGTTATCATTATCCACAGTCATTTATATCATCGACACTGTAGTGGGTGTGTTGTATACTTTGTACTTTACCAATTTTTGGTTCGACAATGAAGATAACGAGAAAAGGGACAAGATTGCATCAACTACTGCAACTGCTAGTGACTCCTATACTAAGAACCCATTCACTTTGTCATCTCAATCTGCCTCCCAATTGAGAGAGCTCTTCCTCACGTTCAGTACAATCATAATCGTGACTGCATTACGCTTCTACTTTTCCTTGGTGGTGTTATCCTTCACTAAACAATTACTCAAGTATGCTGATGAACACCCCAACGAAAACGAACAAGAAGACACCTATAACAAAAACGCTTTCCAGAAATACATCTACAGGTTGGAGCTTCAATCGGAAAACTATTTAAGGAGGTTCTTTCAGTAATAAGATGTTGACGGTGAGTTAGAACTAATACAAGACCTTAATATTATAAGTCAATGTAGATTCATTTGAGATTATCTGTATGAGAATTATCTGTATAATAATAATCTGTAAGTTTTCTCGTGGTATTCCTACTTATACTCCCACACTACTATACAGTCAATCTCACAGTATCCCCACCGTATTATTACTCCTCTAATAGCAATTCTCAGGTCCATTACTCATCCTAGTCTCTCAGTCCCCACTCTCATTCTATGAGAATTTAAGATCAAGGAAATTTTTTTGATGCTCATCGAAATTTCAATACTTCAAGATGGCTAAAGACAAGAAACCTCAGAAGAAGGAAGCAGTGACATCCGATTCCAGATTTAAGTCGGTGCATAATGATCCTAGATTCAAGTTACCATCTTTGAAGCAATTCAAAGTGAAGGTTGACGAGCGTTTTTCAAAGGATGAGTTGAAGAAGTTGAATAACAGTTACAATGGTAAGAAAGTGAAAATTGATAGATATGGAAGAAAGTTAAGTGATGAGGATGATAAGACATTTGATAAGTTTTATGAGCATGAAAGTGATGAAGAACAAGAGGACGAAAAGGCAGACGAACTGGAAGAGAGTGAGGATGGTGAAGAAAGTGAAGAAGGTGAAGTTGGTGAAGAGAGTGAAAGTGAAGTAGAAGAAGATGCCTTAGCTGTTGAAGATTCTGACCAGGAAACGTTAGTTGCTTCTGATAGTAAACTCGATAGAGCCAGAGGTGAAGGTTTAGCCAGCTCAGACGACTCGGACTCGTCAGACTCCGATTCCGATGATTCTGTCATCTTTGAAGAAGAAGAATCTGATATCGAGTTGGAAAACAATAAACCAGAAGAAGGAGACCCAACCAGCGGATTTGCCGTTGTAAATTTGGACTGGGATAATGTGAAGGCTGTAGATTTAATGGCTACCTTCATTTCCTTCGTACCTAAAGGAGGAGCTATTAAATCGGTTCACATTTTCCCTTCAGAATATGGTAAAGAACAATTACAAAAGGAAGAAACTGAAGGCCCTCCAAGAGACTTGTTCAAAAAGAAAAAGCAAGTTGAATCAGACTCAGACTCAGATGAAGAGTTGGACATGAACAACCCAGCAGATGTTGAAAAAGCTACCAGAAAACTTTACGAAGAGGACAATGGAGAAGAAGACTATGATAGTAAAGCATTGCGTAGATACCAATTGCAAAGATTAAGGTACTTTTACGCTGTTGTCAAATGTGATTCCGTGGCAACAGCCAAGAACATCTACGATAACTGTGATGGAACAGAATATGAGTCCACAGCTAACATGTTTGACTTGCGTTACGTTCCAGAAGAAATGGATTTCGATGACGAAGCCAGAGATGTATGTACGAAGATCCCATCGTCTTACAAACCCAACTCTACCTTTGTTACTGATGCCTTACAACATTCCAAGGTTAAACTAACCTGGGACGAAACCCCTAAAGAAAGATTACTGTTGTCATCAAGACAGTTTTCACAGAAGGAAATCGACGACATGGACTTTAAAGCTTACTTGGCATCGGACAGTGAAGAAAGCGAAGCCGAAGCTTCAAAAGATAAGTACAAGAGTTTGTTAGGAGCCAGTGTTCCTAAATTCGGCAAGGAAGCAGAAGAAGAAGACGATGTGGACATGGAAATCACCTTCAACACTGCTTTAGGAGAAAAGTCTAAAGAAGAAATCCCTGTGGTGCAAGAATCCTCGATAGAAACCTACAAACGTAAAGAAAAGGAACGTCGTAAAGAAAGAATGGCAAAATTCAAGGAGAAGAAAACTTCCGAACTGGATTCCAAACTGGACAAAAAGGGAGAAAAGGTGCCTGTAGATGAAAAGGCCAAGGCTGAATTGGAATTGCTCATGATGAACGAAAATGATGATGAAAAGGAACATGAACATTTCAACATGAAGGACGTTATCAAGGCCGAAAAGCAGAACAAGAGAAAGGGAAAGAAGGGTAAGAAGAACATTGACTTAGAAATGACACAAGACAACTTCAAGGCCGACTTGAATGACCCTCGTTTCAATGAGATCTTCACCGACCATGCCTACGCTATCGACCCTACAAACACCGAGTACAAAAAGACAGACACAATGAAACAAATTTTGCAAGAGAGATCTAAGAGAAAGGGAAACCATGGAAATGGAAATGGAAAGAATAAGAAACAAAAGCGTACCTCCAACTCAAACGGTAAATCAGAGCTTAATTCTTTGGTTAACAAGGTGAAAAACCAGACAAGAAAGTAATGTATATATAAATGAAATTAGCAAATTAGAACCAATACTTGTAGTCTTAATATGTATTCACTTGTAGTGAGAGCCAAAGGAGGTATTCTTTACTGTTGCATTTGAAGAGTGAAGCACTTTTCCGCAAATGGCTGCAAAATCATGCACTGAACTATTTAGTAAGAAGGGGTTTAAATGGGAACATTTACAAGACGAGTGACTATAAGAAGATAACGAATATAAAAGTCTGCAAACTGCTGTGCTAGCCTCCTATAGCTCTAAATGTTTGTAGTAAAGTATTTAATTTTGAAGTTTGAAAATACAATGGAAATAACAAAACTAGAAGATATAGCATTGAACCCTGAACCAAATTATTCGAAGCATGCTCAAGTGAAGCAATCAAGTCATTCTCTGAAAAGCTTGAGTACTATGACGTCTCGAGTGTCTCGAGAAAATAGAAGAGATGTTAAGTTTGACAGGGAGTCAGATGAGGATTTTGCAGCTGAAAATGGAAATCACCCCATTCAAAATAGTCCACTTCAACAGAAGTCATTCAAATCTTCAGCCAGTTCAAAAGGAGAATCGTTTGAGAATGAATATCTGGAATCACAAGTGACTGTTTCATGTGCTACACCTATCAGGTTTATTGGAAGCAACGAAGATGTTAGAGTTACAGACATGAAACAACAGAGTAACAGAATCAACTCAATATTGAATGTTTATCATGGGATACATTTAGATAGGCACTCTGAATTGAAAAAGCTTACTGCTGGTAGAGTTAGCTTTGAAACAAATAGCAACAATCATCAAGAAGAAGAGAACAGCAGTGGAGATATTCCCTCTGTCAAAGGAGAGTCACCAGTTATTTTTCAAAAGTATGCTGTTGAAAGAAAAGGCGGACTTTTATCAGGCCCTAAAGTGGTTAGTAGTGGCAGTAAGGATATGATACCAATTGAAAAAAAATTGGACAAGGCGGAAGGTAAAGTTAGAAGTACCTACAACACAAGGATAGATAGAGTAAGTTTCGTATCTGGTCCTACAGAAGAAGCTGTAATAAAAAAAATAGAGGTGATACCAAGAACGCAAGACCCAAAGTATCAACCACAACTCCAAAGGGCATTAACCTACCCTTCTCAAAAAGAAGTAAGAGAACCAAATGAGTCTCAGCAACCAAGTGTACCATTTGAAGACGAATATGAGCTTGTAACTGGTATCAGATTGTTGTCCCCAATTAGATTTGAAGTTGAAAGTGCTTTAACACTTCTGAGTTCAGAAACAAACAATACGTTCCAAAGACAAAGAAAAGATATGAGAACCAAACAAGAAGAAAAATTCAAGGTACTTAGAAAAGAAGAACCTTTGGATAAAGAAGAGTACGAAGTGAAGGATTCAATCAATATTAATAGAATGAATAGCTCAAAAAAAATGGCTGCAAAAAACGTTAAATTTAATTGGAATCCATTTTCAAAGCCTGCAAAATCAAAAGATGAAACACAGAATGAAGTTTCAAAACAGAACCCCCCAAAGATTACTAAAAGAGTCGATAAAAAATCTATTGGATCTCCTAAACCAAAGCTAAATACAGAGAGTTCATATGTTCCTACTAGACCATGTCCAGATCCCAAAGAAAAATTGGCTGAGGATACACCCCAGCAAACCCATTGGTTTTCATTTATGTCACCTCTTGTGAATAAATTGCAGAGAATTGGAAAAGTCAGAAGGACAGGTGTCAGTAGATCCAGGAGCAAAGCCAAGGTAGTGTTGAGAGACTGGTTTGACAAAGAGCCAAAAGATACAACAGCTCAACCTGCAACTGTTGAAGATGAAATAACTATTAGAAAAGAGGTTGACACTTCTCTCAGCAGCAGCTCACCACAAGAAGAGATATGGACTCCTCTCAAAGATAGAATGTCGAAAAGCTCCAGCAGCTTTAATGCTGGAGACGAAGTTGGTAACTTTATCAGTTCACCAAAAACGAAATCTCCAACAAAATTGAATGAATCAAGCCTCGAGTTCCTTTCTGAGTTCAAACAATTTGTTGAGATTTCGCTATCTCCTCAATTCAACTTAAACAACAACACCTTGGATCCTATTTCTAAAGGTAAAAACCATTTCTACTAAATAACAAGTATTAATACATATTCACTGCCTAAATAAAAAACCAAATCGCTAGAGCAAGGGTATTGTCAGTTCTACTAGTCAATAGGAACTAGACAAAACCACGATCTATTAAAGCAAGCGAGCGTCACCAAAAATATTAGGGGGGAAGTAAAGTATTGAAGGGCAGTATTTCAACGCTTAGAAAAAGTCGTTGGTTTGTTGGTTCTGACTATTAGCATTGGATTCCGAGGTTCTGATTATGTCCAGAAAGAATTCATCAGGGTTGAAGAATTCCGAGTTTGCATTGGGAGGTTGGGTGTTGGTTGGGGTGTCACCTAAGCTAGTGAATGTGTTTGAGCTCGTTGTGGATGTTGGAGCTGGTGGTGGGTTGTAGTTTTGGTTTTCATTTTTTCTCAGACCTCCCTCTATGTCCTGGATCTTTTTTATCAACAATTCTCTCGCTTGGTCCTGTTGGTCTAATACATACTTCAAGTGACTGATGTAGTCCACCGACTTATTTAAGATGGTGCTCTTGTTGGGTTTAGTTTCCTTCACTTTTACGTTCGAGATCAATTCGTTGATTTCACTCGAGTTGTTGTTCTTTTGTAACATCAGAACAGCAGATAATTGTGGGTTGAGCAACGACAGTGGAACTATGGTGCCCAACTCTTTGATTCTTTCTTTGATCAAGTCACGTCTTCTTCGTTCAACAGCATTGTGGAATTCACGCCTTCTCTTCAACTTATCCTCTTTGGATAATTGTTTGGTTGGAACAGAATCCCTTGAGATAGACCCTGCACTCGGTACAGACGAGCTGATGTTGGAAGTGTTTGGTGGCGAGAGTAAATTACTAACCTGGTTCGAGTGTTGCGCAACAACGTTAGGGATACTTGAACTTAACGTTCCGTTGGAAGGTATTCTGATATTCTGGTTTTGGTACTGAGGAGGTGAATTCAAGTAAGATTGTGATGGCGACCGTAAAGTGTCGAGTGAATCAAAGTTGTTACTCGGAGAAATGTACTGGTTGTTGGTTTGTGGAGAGAGGTACAAGTTGGATTGGGCGTCAGGAATAGACTTGTAGCTGCTACCGTATTGGTCTTGTGTGGCGGACGAGCTAAAGTTGTTGTTGTCGGCATAAATGTCGTCTTCAGCAATTGCGTTCAACGAGTTGAAGTTACCGCCACGGTTTGGGGGCAGGAAGTACCTTGGGTTAAGGAATCCCATATTGTTGTTGCTTGGAGGTGAGATGATTTCGTTCATGTTAGGAGTGTATTGGATTTGTTGGTTTACTTGGTCTTGGAGTTGTTGTGAGGCAGGTGCCAAGCCCAGGTTTAGGAATGGTTGCGTTTGGTTTTGGACCGGCGGCGAGCTTACGTCATATTGAGCTCCTCCAGTAGGTGCATTCATTTGAGGGAAGTTTAAGTTATCCAATTCGTCCAAGAAGGGGTCGTTGGTGTATGAGTTCCCTTGGCTTGTGGGCAAGATTTCGTTAGAGCTCAAGTTGGGGTCAGCTAAAAACTGTGAGTTTGGTACACCGTTGAACTGTGAAGGGCTTGTGTATACTCCACCGTTGATTGCGTTGGCATTCAAGTTGGTGTACATTGAGTTATTGGGCCCCGTGTGTGCTGTACCGTTGTTACTGTTCATAGTATACTGTGGTTCTTCGTAATCCAAGTTTAGGGAGAAGTCGTTGGCGGCAGTGTTAACACCACCAGCCCCAGCCCCATTCACATTGAAATTAAACTTGGGTGTCGTTGTTGAACTTGAGTTTGTATTTGTATTGGTGGTATTATATTGGTTATTACCACCACTTGCAAAGTCCGAAGGACTGTCGTTTAAATACTCCTCCATAATGATAACAAAAGGATGGGGTATTCAATAATTATGATCCAGCAATCTTTTAGTAGAAGAAAGCTAAAGGATACACACTTGTCTAGGGGAATTTAATTCTCTTTTTGTAGGGGAAAAGGATTGAAATTCGGAGATCAACGATCGGGAAATCAAAACTTACTTGATAACAATTGTAATCTTAACGTCAAAAGCAATAGGAAACACTGAAGCAATTGCAATATCCTTAGCAGAAATGATCTCAATCGAAGGCGCCACTCTAATAAATGGGGTATTGTTTGGTGAGTAAACTTGGGATTCCAATTTTTTTTACAAATAAAAATTTATGATTACCCGGATATAATGGTAGTTTTCGGGCATGTGTGGTTAGATCCGAGTGGTTTGGGTAATGGTTCCGAGGAGGGATCGGATGTGGAGGGAGTTGGAGGGTTGGAGAGGTGGAGAGGGACCTGGTGGAAGGTGGGAGGATGTCAGTGATAAATTTGGAGGAAGACTATGTATGAGAGGTTGGTTTATTATTATGAAATAGGATTAGATCAGTTGTTAATTAAAGGGTGTGGGTGTAGAATAATGGCTTATCATTAAAGTTATGGTTAGAGTTTAAGAATTAGAATTAAAAGTTAGTAAGTATAGTAATGTTTAGTATTGAGGCTTTGAGTATGCTTGGTTGTCTATGGATAGGAAAGTGAGTAGGTTATTATTATGGAAGTGGTCGAAGATAGTTTTGAGGATGTAGTGTGTGATTATATTTATTAGCGAATAATTTATTTTAGTGGGAAAGTGGGAAGTAGGGAGTAGGGGGATTTGTGGAGGATTTGTGGAGGATTGTAGGGGGATGTTAAGAGGATGTAGTGAGAAACGTAGTGAAGAAGGATACGGTAGTGAAGTGAGGTTGATATGTCTAGCTGTTCCTCCTGTGAGTGAATAATCTCGATCAAAAAGTAGATTAGATCCTTAGTTGTGCAAACAACAGTAAGAATTTCGATTCTGATTGGTGCTGTCTACAAGTGGCTGCTGTTTGAGCGAGTGAGAAAAGATTAGTGATTAGTGAGAAATTAGTGAGAATTGATAATATTAGTAGCAATTAGACAGTTGTGATTGATGAAGCGAGCAATAATTATGAATGGTCGAGAATAATCAACTATAAGTATGAAATGTAGATTCTTTATACTATATAAACAAAGGTGTGGTATAGTGTAGTAATGATTTGTGATTGAAACATACTTTTGAATGTACTACTTCTCACTAGTATTAACGGTCTGGCTTGCGGCTGATCAGTAGAAATATTCAATTTTTAGTGATGATTTTTACTGAACGTAACCAATTAATGATCAATGTATATAATGATTCCATGGTAAAGAGTACTAGCCATTATTAACCTTAGTAAGAATATCAACTTAGCAACATCACTCTAATACTAGTAATAAGATCTGTACATAGGACTTCGCCCCCCATTTACCCTGCTTTATTGTACATTCCCATACTCCATCTCTATGTTACTCTCCCCAATCTTTGATCGTCTTGTGATACACAAAAAAAAAGTGTGATTGATGGCAAAGTTTGTTATAGATACTTATCAGCAATGTCAGACTCAGAGAACTTCTTTAGACAGCTGTTTAATAATTGGAATACATCCAGAGCCGCACCTTCTGGTTCTAACAACACATCAAGACCTGTCTTAGCAGACTGGACTGATTATGTCAAGTCTAGTGCCAACAATCTATACACGTCTTTACCTACAACAAATAATCCCAATGAGACAGGAGCAGTTCAAGAACCTTCATGGTTCCAGTTGGGCCGTATAGAGAGACTCGTAGGGTTTGCTTGTTGTCTCTTGGGATCAATGTTATGTTTCACAGTCTGTTTCTTCATGTTCCCAGTATTAGCGTTGAGACCTCGTAAGTTTGGAATGCTTTGGTCAATGGGATCCATTTTGTTTTTGGTATCGTTTGGTGTTTTACAAGGCCCTAAAACTTATGTCTTACACTTGTTATCACCAGGTAGAATCTTGTTCACAAGTGTATTTGTGGGCTCGGTAGTCTTGACTTTATACTCATCAGTAGTATTGAAGAGTAGTATCTTGACTATTTTCACAAGTATCATTGAAATCTTAGCAGTGATGTATTATACAGTGAGTTACTTTCCATTCGGAGCAACCACGTTGACCTGGGCAACAAGTTATATGGTTGGATATTTTGGAGGATTTATAGGTGGGATATTGTAAATAAATTAATGCATATAAAGAGTAATAGATTGTTGTAGTGTTGAGGTTGGTTCAATTGAGAGCTTTTATGGTGAATGAGAGGTGATACATTTGTATAAGAATGCAATATGGTAGTGATGCAGCAAGTCAGTAAGGCAGCTATCTTTAATTTATTGTTTAAGCTACAAAAGTGTATATTCTAGATTAAATACATCTCTAAATGAACAATAAGGTATATTATAAATAAATCTGAGTCTATAATCTTTAATATTCTTTAAAGTGACTCTACTTAATCCCTACCTCAAGCATTGCTTGGTTCTTACAATTCCCATTCAATACCCAATTTTGCAGCCAAAATTTAATATGCTTAAATTAAAAATGCTATAAACTCCATATAAATACGATTCAAAATGCACATCCCTAGTTCAGGTTCAACCATAATGAATAAACAAGATTTGAGCTTCATTCCTGAGTCTACAATCCCAAGCACTTCTAATGAAAGTGTTACTAAGAAAATAGATGCTTACTTGAGTAAATTGGCAACTGTTTGTTTAGCAGTTCATGCATTGCACTTGGTATTCCTAATTGGATATGTTGTGGTACTTGATGATTGCAGAGATATGGAATACTTTAGTATTTCCATCTCTATTGCTGCAGTAAACGCATTAGTTCTTATTGGAAGCGTTGCAGCTGTTGGAAACAATCTCCTGGTTTGGTGGATCCCAAGTATGCTGATTTTAATGATTTTGGATTTATTGGAATCGATGTTGAGCACCTATTTGATAATCAATTCTCCCAATTACTTTAAACAGAATCATCGATTATTAGTATGGTTTATTGTTTTAGTTTCAATCAGGTTGGTTTTCTTAACTATTTCATTTTTATTGTTGGTTAGTCTACTAGTGCTGTGTTGTGTAAGGTGGTTCAAAACCAAACAACAAGAGAAGGTATAAAAACCAATTGACTTTAAAATTGAATAATATCTACCTTCTATATCTTTAATTATTCATATACATTCACATTCATCATTCACACATAACTCTTCATCATTTTTCACATTCACATTCAAAAATTCACAACTTCTCACCTTCACCCTTTTCCAATTCCTCCTGCAATTTCTTGTGTAATTTACCCAATGCTTCAAAGTCGGTTTCCTTCATTGGCCATCCAACACCCAATCCAGTTTCCTCGGTCTTTTTTGGAATCAAGTGGAAGTGAACGTGGTCTACCATTTGGTGTGCAATTCTACCATTGTTCTGTAATACATTGTATCCTTCTCCTTCTGGAGTGTCATTAGTGTCCAATTTCAATACCTTGGTCAACTTCTTAACAACTGGTAAAATATCAGCCAAGTATTCATCAGGGATATTATGCAATTTTGCTCCGTGATACTTTGGAATCACCAAAAGATGTGCTTCTGCTGTAGGTTGGATATCCAAGAATGAATAGGTCAATTTAGTTTCAATCAATTTGAAAGAAGGAATTTCTCCCTTAATGATCTTACAGAAGATACATGAAGCATTAGAAAGAGCAGACATCTTGATTTAGCTTTACCTTTAACAAAGAAGTTTATGAATCTTTCAGTTTTAATCTTATTTTCCCCCCGCAAAAAAAAAAAATGTTTAAGGAGAATCTGTAAGATAAAATCGTGCCAAGTCACATGATCAGTCAAAACACCTCCGTGCCCAGATAACCAGTTCGGTGGCAAAAAAAGGTTCTTTGAACTTCCATAGACATTAAGGAGTGTTCCAAAGGATGTGTAGATCAGAGATCAATTATGTTTCAAGTGTAGGTTGTAAAACTCTTTATATATATAAGAGACGATTTATAATCAAGAAATCTCTTTTGGTGTTATTTATTCCAAACGCCACCCATCATTCAGTGGCACTAATTTATTGAACGTTTGTCGATTTAAAACCAACTTTTTTTTCTTTGGATACCACTTTCTTTCCAGTACAGACCCACATATAATTGAATAGTATGGCTGCTGACGACGAGAAGAAGCCACTTTTGGATGCCTCTGGGGCCCAATCAGTCGAAGATAAGACTGCCACTGCGATTTTGAGAAGAAAGAAGAAGGATAATGCACTTATTGTTGATGATGCTGTTAACGATGATAATTCTGTGATTACTATGTCATCCGAGACGATGGAATTGTTGCAGTTGTTCCGCGGTGACACTGTTCTCGTGAAGGGTAAGAAGAGAAGAGACACTGTGTTGATTGTATTGTCTGACGATGACATGGAAAAGGGAGTTGCTAGAATCAATAGATGTGTTCGTAACAACTTGCGCGTGAGATTGGGGGATATCGTGTCGATCCACCCATGTCCTGAGATTAAGTATGCTAATAGAATCAGTGTTTTGCCAATTGCAGACACTGTTGAAGGAATCACAGGCTCGCTCTTTGACCTTTACCTTAAGCCTTACTTTGTTGAGGCTTACAGACCAGTTAGAAAAGGTGATTTGTTCACAGTAAGAGGTGGTATGAGACAAGTTGAATTTAAGGTTGTTGAAGTCGATCCTGAAGAGATTGCTATTGTGGCGCAAGACACAATCATTCACTGTGAAGGTGAACCAATCATCAGAGAAGATGAAGAAAACAACTTGAACGACGTTGGTTATGACGACATTGGTGGTTGCAAGAAACAAATGGCTCAAATTAGAGAATTGGTCGAATTGCCTTTGAGACACCCACTGTTGTTCAAGAGTATTGGTATCAAGCCACCTAAGGGTATCTTGATGTACGGTCCACCAGGTACGGGTAAGACCGTGATGGCAAGAGCCGTTGCTAATGAAACAGGTGCCTTTTTCTTCTTGATTAACGGTCCTGAAATCATGTCGAAAATGGCCGGTGAGAGTGAATCGAACTTGAGAAAAGCGTTTGAAGAAGCTGAAAAGAACTCGCCTTCGATCATCTTCATTGATGAGATTGACTCGATCGCCCCTAAGAGAGACAAAACAAATGGTGAAGTAGAAAGAAGAGTTGTATCGCAATTGTTGACTCTTATGGACGGTATGAAGGCCAGATCTAACGTTGTTGTGATTGCAGCAACCAACAGACCAAACTCGATAGACCCAGCTTTAAGAAGATTCGGTAGATTCGACAGAGAAGTCGATATTGGTGTTCCAGATGCCGAAGGTCGTTTGGAGATTTTGAGAATCCACACCAAGAACATGAAGTTGGCCAACGACGTCAACTTGGAGTCGATCGCTTCCGAAACACACGGTTTTGTAGGTGCTGATATCGCATCCTTGTGTTCTGAAGCCGCCATGCAACAGATTAGAGAAAAGATGGACTTGATCGACTTGGACGAAGAAACCATCGACGCCGAAGTGTTGAACTCACTTGGTGTCACCATGGACAACTTCAAGTTTGCCCTCGGAAACTCGAACCCATCGGCCTTGCGTGAGACTGTTGTCGAAAACGTCAATGTCACTTGGGACGATATTGGAGGATTGGACACCATCAAGAACGAGTTGAAGGAGACTGTCGAGTACCCAGTCTTGCACCCAGACCAATACCAAAAGTTTGGTTTGGCTCCATCCAAGGGTGTTTTATTCTTTGGACCACCAGGTACTGGTAAGACTCTTTTGGCCAAGGCTGTTGCCACAGAAGTTTCTGCCAACTTTATCTCTGTTAAGGGACCTGAGTTGTTGAGTATGTGGTACGGTGAATCCGAGTCGAACATCCGTGATATCTTCGACAAGGCACGTGCTGCTGCTCCAACTGTTGTCTTCTTGGATGAGTTGGACTCGATTGCCAAGGCCAGAGGAGGATCTGGCGGAGGTGACGCTGGCGGAGCTTCGGACAGAGTTGTCAACCAATTGTTGACTGAGATGGACGGAATGAACGCAAAGAAGAATGTGTTTGTTATTGGAGCCACCAACAGACCTGATCAAATTGATCCAGCTTTGTTGAGACCAGGTAGATTGGATCAATTGATCTACGTTCCATTGCCAGATGAGGTTGCACGGTTGTCGATTTTGCAGGCACAGTTGAGAAACACGCCGTTGGAACCAGGTTTGAACTTGACAGAGATTGCCAAGATCACCAACGGGTTCTCCGGTGCCGATTTGTCTTACATTGTCCAAAGATCAGCCAAGTTTGCTATCAAGGACTCGATCGAAGCTTACATCAAGTTGAAGAAGGAAAAGCAACAAGCAAAGTCCGAGGAAGACGTCGACATGAAGACAGAAGACGGAACAGGAGCAGCTGCCGCTGCCGCTGCTACTGAACCTGTCGAAGAGGAAGAGGTGGAAGACCCTGTTCCATTCATCACTAGAGCTCACTTTGAGGAAGCGATGAAGACAGCCAAGAGATCTGTTTCCGAGTCGGAATTGCGTCGTTACGAAGCATATGCTCAGCAAATACTGGCCTCTAGAGGACAGTTTACAAACTTCAGATTTACTGAGGAAGGCACCGAAGGTTCTGCCAGCACTGGCCAAGCCGCAGCTCCACAAGACGGTGGTGCTGCTTTTGGAGCTGTTGAAGAAGACGACGACTTGTATAGTTAGGTCTTGCTAGAGAATTAATTGTCTATTGTATAAGAAATACATATTGATAGGAAAAGAAGGAGATGCATTGTAGGTTGGCTTGCAAGTAGTTTAAAAAGAAAGATAAAGATAAAGAGGGTACCCAGTACAAATCAAAAATCAAAAGATAAGAGCAATACGGAGTCATAATTGGATTCCTAAGTGATTCTTATAAACTTCTGTAAGAAAGGAAGAAAGAAATTATACATGAAATTGCCAATTGAATGCTCATCATACATTGACACTTTCCTTTTCTTTAAACTCCCATAGCTAACCTTAAAATATAGATCACGAATCAAATCATTTTTAGACTTTAAAAGAATTTTGATTTCAGTAATTAATCAACATATAACAAGCTAGAGAATGATGCCCACATTGTCTAATAAACTTCACTTTGTTTAATGAAACATTAACATGATGATCAATGGATTAAAATATATGAAACTACTTCAATTACAATAGATACAATGGCTTCTGATCTCGGTAGTTAGAACCAAAATGTGGGGTTTGAATGTTCCGATTGCGCACTCCTCTTTTTGGCCGGGGCGTTTTTTTTCTTTCTTATATTTAGCAACTGAAAATTTTCATATATATATCATCCCTATCTTGAATGAATCAATTTTTGATCTACAGAAATAACTTATAGATAACTTCTATTTACATTGCAATAGTCATATACTGGATATATTTCATTGCTTGTATTATAATACCCAAACATATAGCATGATGAAACCATTTACTTTTAGCCATGGAGGGTTGTTCATGTTAGCCCCAGCATTCTTGATTACGACTGAGTTTGTTGTATCGAGGTTTTCTGCACAAGGAAGCAAGGTTGTGAAGCCAAATAACAATAGACAAGCAGCTGCTGCCGCTGCTGCTGCTACTTCATTGAAGTTCAACCAAAATATAAAATCAGCATGGATTAATTATGGTTCAGAAAAGTAAGTCTTCATAGAAGCACATCAAAAGAGTCATACAACTTACAAATACAACTAATGACTTTGACATATTACAGTCAAAACACAACATATTCATACAAACACAACACACTCATACAAGATTCAGAACATTCATCACATATCATAAACACGTTCACACACGTTCACACACGTTCACACACGTTCTCAATATACTCAGAGCACACATTCACAACACACTCAGAACACACATCCACAACACACTCAGAACACACATCCACAACACAATCAGAACACACATTCTTACCCAATTTATCATTTATTTTAGTTCATGTTCTTTTACTTGCATGGTCAACTGATCCTTTATACCCTTTATTGTCCCAAAGGACTCTTTCTTCATATTCATTGCATTTTTGTTGTCTTGAAGTACTCAAGTTTCTTGTATAATTAGTATTTAATTAATGTTTTACTGTGAATCAATGTATTATCTAATGCATTAGTGTAGCTTGACACTTATATTGTGTGGGACTCGATGAGACTTGTGGATTGTAGGAGTTGATAGCTTCAACTAGGTTCCATGTGGTTGCATTCAATTGAGTTGTAAATTGTTCATATCCAGTTTATTAAAAGAGAAGTAATGTTATATCAAGATTTTATTCTACAATAACTTATTAGAAACTCTACTCGCCATAGGTATAGCTCAACCACTACAATCTCTTCTACATCCCATTTATACCATACCTTTGTGAGAGGTTTGCACCCAAACCTCCTACATACAAGCATCACATGATCAATCTTTGATTTCTCCAGAGTTTGATTGGTTGAAATTTTTTTCTAAAAGTGAAACTATTGGTAAATAAAAAGTTAACAGTTGATACTAGTAGAAGGATGTTTGCCAGAGCCAGAAACACCACCGTTCGCTTGATAACACAATCTAAGAGATACAACTCAAGCGGACCACAACATGGTGCCAGTGAAAAGCCAGTTGAGATCAATGTGACCAAGATCTTTGCTGTTGCTGCTTTGGCTGGTGGATTGTTGGTTTACAGAAACCGTGAAAAGTCAGAAAGTCCATTAGTTTCCAGTAAATTGTATGAGCTGGTGGCGAGTGGAGAGCGTGATGACTTGAGAAATGGTAACTACCAAAAGAGATACGATGTTTCGTTCCTCAAGGCTGTTATTAGAGATAAGGGAGGTATAGGTCAAAGACAATACAGAAGTGCTTCGGACTCGACCCCAATTCCAACCAGTTTGATTCCAACACACTCACCATACGGAAACCAGTTTGGTGCTGGTATTAAAACAGAATCCTTGGGTCCTAGAAGAGAGAGAATCAGAGTCTATGCCCCAATCGACACTTCAGCCTAGGCACAACACTTTTCAGACGGGAACTGTCTGATGAAATATTTCAGTTACTCGGCTTTTGCATTATTACTCTATTGGTTGTACCAATAGAATATAGAGTCTCAATTGTGGTTAATTGAAGGATGTAGTGCATCTTTCAATGTGCCATTTATAATACACATTTAAGATAAGATAGATGGAGGGATAAGCGGAATGTAGAATCAAGTTTAGTGGAGTGTAGAATAGTATATCGTGGTAGTTGGAGGTGTGCAATATGGATAATTCCATGTCTAATGATACTTCAATACAATTCGCGTACATGCTCATAAAAGTATAACTAGTTTATTGAACAATAAAGTAGACACGATTAAAACTTGAGAAAATTAACCTACAATAAACATTACTTATAATTAACTCAACAAGTAATAAACTACATCAAAGCCCCTCAATTCTTTGTTCCAACAATTACGTTTGTAAGCAGCCATCAGCTCCAGATCCCCAACCCTTTGGTAGTAATTTTTGTGAGAACTCAAAATTGATCAGCAGGAACCCACTATAAATATGAACCCAATTCTTAGGTCTGCCATCAGAAGTGTAAGCAAACCAAGTACTACAACCTTCACTACCTTTACTAGAGCAATGTCAACTGAATATAGTGTTGTTATTTTTGACAGACCAGGGGTCGACAGGACCGAGGTCAGACCTATCCATTTACAAAGGGTAGTACCAAGTGTTAATGCAGGTATCGTTACATACGCAGGAGGACTCTTTACTGACGAAACAAAGACAAAGTTTGCAGGTAGTCTGTTCCATATTGTTGCTAACAATAAACAAGAGGTGATTGACTTTTTGAAGAAGGACATTTACTATACTAAAAACATCTGGGATTTCGACAGTGTACTTATCCATCCAGTTGGAGTTGCAGTTCGTTTACCAAAGGCTGTTGAAGGTATTGACCCGGAATTGTTCAAGTTGTAACACTTTAACAAAGTGTGGCTCATTAATCAGGCATTAAATCGATGAATCAAAACCTTGCTTCTTCTTTATAAACTACAATAAGTAAACCAACACGTAGATTAAAAAATGAATATGAATGAACCCAAGATCCATAGAAATGTAATATGAAACGAAATATCAATAGATGGTTGAAATATATTAGTAACCGACACCAATCAAGTAGTCAGCCAACTTTTCAACAACAGCGGTCGCTTCACCTGCAACGACACCAGCTGGGTAGTGTGCAACCAAAATGGCCTGCTTGGTTCTGACAGCAACAACACCCTCTTCGGCTTGTTTTCCGTAGATGGATCTATCGTCAGCTCTCAACAAGAAATACTTCTCACCTTGAACGTGCAATCCATGGGATTGTAAGTTGGATGGATCATCGTACCCTTGCGCAATAGAAACAATCTCCTCTGGTTTCAATTCGAATCCAGACGATTGTGCCCACAACGAATCTCCAACTCTGGAGTATAAAGCGGCCTTGTCAATCTTGCCAGTTGCAACTAAGTTGTCAGTATATGCTTGCCAGGACATCGTGTAATAAAAGTAATAAAGAAGAGAAAGGTATAAAAATTTCTGGTCGCCAACTTTTAAATCTGATCACTGTTAGTATTTTTTTGGCCACTAAAGCTTACGTAAGGTCGTCAAAGATCTGAGGCTTGATTGTATTCAGGTTAGAGGTGAGTTGATTTGGCTACTTGGGTAGGATGTTGGATGCATGGTGGTTAATATCAAGTTAGTTAGATGCATCAGACTTGTGCGTTCCTCAAAAAATGCTTGAAACTTTAAACGTGTACACTTTGCTGAGCATTGTTTGGGGACATGGTATTTGATTAACATATACATTTAAAGTATGACACTCCTTGCTCAGGTCCGACTTTGTGAGTGTCTTTTCTTAATTAGTTGCAAACAATAGCAACTGAAAGTCCTGGAAATCGACTAGTCACGTTCATATTTCACTGATTTTAGTGTCTTCGATTTGCCCTGCTACTGCATCCATTGGGACTTTACATACTTAATTATAAAGGTTAATATACATGCACTGTAGTACAAACCTTTATGGGCACAAAAGTACTTACTTTCAAGTATTGCGTTACTTCAGCACTGATGATTCCAGGCTTTTCCAGTCGCAATTTCCGTTTACAGCATAAGTAGTAGAATGTTAGAACATACCACTATAAAAGTTACGAAGTATAAAATTCAGTTCAGTTGCATTCCCCCACATCACATTATGTTAAACGTAAATCAGATGATTTGTTTTAATTTTGCCTATTTATCAATTGGAAGAACCATTCAGTTGCCAGTCTTCTTATCCAATTAATCGAATCATATATTCTCATCTGCTTGTGATTTTCATAGCTACAAAATATCAATATAACTTAATATTAAATTAAATCTTATACTTTCTAAGAGAATGGAGCTTCATCTGGATACTTTTGAAGATGGTACTTGTTACCCAATTCACTAATCTTCTTCTGTTCATCTTCATTCAACTCAAAGTTGAAAACATCCAAGTATGACTTTGCTCTGTCAACGTTGGAGGAGGCAGAAATTGGAAGAATACCATTCTGGTAAACCCATCTTAAAATAACTTGATCTTCAGTCTTCTTGTGTGCTTTTGCAACCTCTTTAATGTAAGTGAGTAATTCCAGGTTCTTTTCAGACTTCTCGATTAAACCAGCTAAGACAGCATAGCCTTCAACAAGAATTCCATTCTTCTTGGTGAATTCAACAACTCCCTTACTTTGGTTTTGCAAGTTTGGTGAGTATTCAATCTGGTTAATAACTGGCTTGTGCTTTGGGTTGGAGTTCAAAATGGTTTGAAGGTCAGCAGCACCAAAATTGGAAACACCAATGGACTTGGCTAATCCTTCGTCCTTCAATTGTTCAAGGTACTTCCATGCACCAACTAAGTCAAACCCATGTGTCTCTTTCTTGATATGTGCTGAGTGCAACAAGTACAAGTCCACGTAGTCTGTTTGATAACGATTAAGAGATGCCTTCAATGCCTCATATGGGTTGGCTTCCTTAGAGTGTCCTCCTGGAAGCTCAAACGAAAGAACCTTAAACGTCTCTCCATTGTGCTCTCTGTCACCAGTCCAGTACTTATCAGTAATAAAAATCTTACTTCTGTCAATTCCACTCTTCTTAACTGCCAACCCGACTTCTCTATCGGTGTTGTACAATTCAGCACCATCAACATGATGGAAACCAAGCTTAATAGCTGCTACAATGCTATCAACTGCTGGCTCACTGATCTCGTCATTACCGTACTTGAAGTACTTACCGGAACCAAAAGCAATAGCTGGAATGGTGTTTCCATCAGAGAGTTTGAATGTTGGTGTTGTCATTGTATTTAGTTGTTTTCTAGTGTTTAGCTTGTTAATGCTGAATAGCTTTTTGCAGCCATGCAAAAACTCATCCTTTTAAAGCGTTTTTAGGAACAATATAACATAATCAATGCTTATGTTATAACAAGTGCAGAAATAACTCATCATCAGCCTTGCGCCTTTCACCACAGTTTATTCTTTCATATGTATTGCTATGCCGTAATATATGTCAGAAATGCTATTAAAATTGCTTACTCATCGGATTTGCATCCTAAATCAGAAGAATTTAGGTACTATTTCCGAAGCTATTGATGATTAGATATTGACAAGCAGGAGTAGGAAAGTTTCTAGAAAATACTACTAGGCTTCGTATTGTGACTTGGGATTGGATTAGTAAGACTCTCTACTATACCATTCAACTCTTCCTTTCTATAACTCTTCCTATTGGACAACATTATGGCTTCCCAGCACAAATATATTGAAAATGCCTTAAGGGCATTCTTAACCATAGCGCTAGTTAAACTATTAAGGTTGCGATAAGGAAGAGTACTTAGTAATCTTATCCTATAACACAATTATCAGCTACTTGAGCCACCATGGAAATGTACTGAACTGTGAAGTTTCAGAGTAGAGAGTGCCAGAAATTTCAATATTATAGGTTTATAGTATAAACTTTCTTCATTCGATTCTTCTTGGATCTTTGAAAAAGGGATTATAGAAGTCATCATCTAAAGTATGGAAGTCTATTATTTATATTCTTTTCAAGCCAATGCAAGTTAATGTTTCCTCATAACCTTGCGAAACAATACCTGGATTTCATCTTAAGCTGACCCACCCTTCTTTCAGACTTAAGCAGAGCTACTAGAATTCAGTAGAATGTGCGTGTTTCAATTCAACCCTTCGAACTTTAAAGCTGATTTCAAGAAACTATTCTTCTCCTTGAATAGCAGCATATCGGTATACTCAATGTAAGGGATGATGTTACCTTTTGATACACCCACTTCCCCCGCATGGGATACATGACTTCCTATGGCTATCTTTTAAAGGGGAATGCTCAACACCATATCATTTTGCTCCATCTAATTTATAATACATTTCATCAAACCTTCTCACACCTCGAGAACTTCAATTCTTCTCTTCTTCAAAACCGGTTCTGAGACCTCTGAGACCTCAACGAGATCATCTTCATCATCTATAATTATAGTATCTCCTTGCATAGTTATATCTCCATCTTCCTCATCATTCTTTTCTTCTCCAAACACCTTCTTCTCTCTCAATTGAATATCTGGAAATACCCTATCGCCCTGATCCTTGTCTAAAATAGTAATGTACAATTCAAGACTCTCTAATTCGTCATTTTCGTCTTGTACAAGTACCAATTCACCTGAATTAAATCCAGGAAGTTCAATCAATCGTTTCTCTAAGTTATCATCAAAGTCAGCATCGTAGATTAACTTGGACTTTCCCAATATAATCGAGATCCCTTCTTCTTCGAATCCATACTTGTCAATTAAACTGTTAACCAACCATTGTAAATCGTTGTCTTGTGTTTGTTTTTCAGAAATGTTCAACACTCCTCTTGAAATTAATGACGAACTTGCACATTTTTCGTTGGGTTCCACTAATTTGGCTGACGTTATGTACTTGTTAGGTTTTATACTTATGAATGTGGTTGAGGATTCGTTGACAATTGATGAGAAGTCAGCTGAACCTATCAAGTCATGCTTGAAAAATTGTGTTCCATTCAAACACAGGAATCCACTCACTATTGCGTTGGTGGTTGCAATAGCTGGAATGATGTTCCCGGCAATTTGTTTAGTGTCAAATTTAGATTTGACTTCGATGTTGAAGATGTAGGATCTTAAGTTGGCTGCCGAGCATACAAAGTTGAGAGTGTCTTCGTCATCTTTGTCGAACGATATGAACGGTTCTTTATTACTTTGAATTCTTTGTTGCAATGCTTTACTCGAAGCTTCTAATACATAAAGACTTTCCAAGACAGACCATACCTTTGTTTCGTTATCCAATACTGAATTAGCAGATGAGTTGAGCTTTTTTAAATCCTTTGCGTACTGAGAGTATTCAAGGGGGATAGGCTTTTCTCTTGTTTTCCACAACGAGTCTATCAATAGTAAACGTTTAATATCATTGTTGAATATTTTAGAAACCAACTCAATTACAAACTGAGATCCCGAGTTGCTAGTAATCAAGTTACGTAAATCCTGTAACTCGTTGAATTCTTTATTCATGTTTTCGATTTCCTTTGCATCGTTGGTTTCAGTTTTGATAGTTTCTTGATTGTTAAGGGACAGGCCATTTTCGTTTTCATCAAATAACTGTTTAAATAAGAATTCCTTTGCCCATGTGATACAGTGAACTGGCTGTGAAGGTGTGGATCTAATTGTACAAACTGGATATGTTTTAGGGGTCACTTTTGCATGACAGTCAAAACATTCACTATAATAAGGATAGATGGGTTGGATCTGGCCATCGAATCCAGTAGTACCACTCTCCATTAATGGTTTCTTCAAGAATAAGCACATCTTATTGACATACCTTCTAGCCTCTATATTGTCCAAAGCATTAAAAATAAAACTGAACTGATCCCACCACTCACTTGGGAACTGGGTGGTATCCATAATATTTCCATGGTGAGGTATCAACTTCGCATCGAAGTAATTAAACGATTGGACGGCCTGTGCTATTGTCAATGACTTGGATTCATCAATATCCTTCTGACGAAACAAAAATTGTCGATTCAAGTTGGACAAGGTTACTGTATCGAGATCCACAATATGGATCTCTCCATATCCTGTTAAAAGGAGATTCTTCAATAACTCACATCCAATACCTCCAGCACCAACCATCAACACACGAGTGTTTCTAATCCTATCGTACCTCTCGGCTCCCAAGATCTTCTTCAAGTATGTATCCTTAGGCATTGTTGATTATCAATTGTAGTTTGACAGATTTTTTTCAACCAAAAAATCTTTAATCTTAATGTGGTGGATTCTTTAAGAGTAATGAGGTACCATAAGGTAAACCATATCCAATTGATCATATTCATAAACTAACAACATTATACAACACTTCTAAACAAGTAATCAAATAGTTAAAAAAATTGACACAGATTTATAGACGAAAATATGGTCTCCCACCCATATGTTACCCATGTATCACTTATAGGTTTATTGATTAACTGTCTTTATTTACTTTTATAAATTACACACAGGGGTGGGAAATAGTAATGGTTTGAGGGTTTAGACACTGGTGAATAAGGTCCAGACACCTTGCAAGTAACCTACGATTTCATCACCTCCCAATTTGGATTCTCCGTATAATCTGTCGACAAAGTTGATTGGGACTTCACCGACGGTGAATCCTAAGGATCTTGCTCTTACCATCATTTCCATTTGGAAGACGTAACCCTTAGATTTGGTAATATCAATGATCTTTTGTAAAGCTTCCTTCTTGTATAATCTGAAAGAACCAGTCAAGTCAGAGACATTTGGTCTCAAGACAGTTGCAGCCAAAAAGTTAGCACCTCTAGAAACCAACTTTCTCTTCAAGTCCCAACCGAAAACACCTCCATTACCAGCATATCTAGTACCAGTGACAATATCAAAGTTCTCGGACTTTTGTTTGGCAATCAACTCTGGGATAGCTTCTGGGTGGTGAGAAAAATCAGCATCCATAATAATGACAAAGTTACCACTAACAAATTGCAAACCGTGAACATAAGCAGTTCCCAATCCCAACTTACCAGCTCTAGGCTTCAAAAGAATATGCTTCTTACCAAAAACATCAATCAACTTCTTGGCTACCTCTTGGGTTCCATCTGGTGAAGCATCGTCAACAATAATAACCTCCCAGTCCAAATCGTGTTCCTTGAAAGTCTTAGCCAACAAGTAAATCAAGATTGGTAAGTTCTTCTTCTCGTTGTAAGTAGGTAAGATCACAGAATACTTGTTAGCCATCGTTAATTGATATTGATAATCTCTAGTGTTTTGTTATTTGGGTCCAATTTACGTGTCCCTCTGAAAAATACTGCATGTATTGTTTTTATATGGGGCGTTTGTCACGTGGAAAGTAGATTAAGAGTTTTATTGTGGAGGTGATAAAAGGTGATAAAGAGGTTATGTGGAGAAAGAGTGGAGTTGAGTGATGTGGAGATTAAGATTTATGATAGGAGAGATGAGTAGATCCTAATTAATGGTATTTGGAAGACTAAACAATTATATTATTCGGTTTTCTATTGGACTATCTTATCAAACTACATTACCAAAGTCTAATTCACGTGGCTGCAAAATTGAGCCGTGCATTGAAATGTATGAGTTTATTAATTTAAATCATAAGTAATAGTGTATGTTAAGTCTTGCGAGAAGGCTAGGTTTCCACAAAGAATTTTAAATTCAAGGATCTACAATTTCTCCCGTTCTTATTTCTTATTGATAGTACCTACCACTGTATACCTATATTATGATAAGTCTTCCACAATTCCCTCCCTATTCTCTCCCTATTCTCTCTCTGTACTGTATTCTCTTCCTTTCAGTCCCACCTCCCACTATTACCCTACACTCATTATCAAAATCTTGTTTTCACGTAAAAAAAGTACACATTCCAAAGGTCCATATCCAAAGAACTTCCAAGTCCAATTATTCAAACCCATTAAACTAACAAAAAAAGGAACAACCTTGAAATAAAACAAACATGGCTTTCCACACGACCACAACCTCTATCTATAGTACATCACACTGTGTGTGAACATGCATAATACAAAGCTGAAATAAATCCTTAAAAGGAAAAACTAATGGTTCAAACTCAACGAGTTAATTTGGTTTGCTAGTGAGTTGTACCCGTTAGGGTCCGAGTTGTCTGACGATCCAGAGTGCGGTGGCATCGACATGTTCTTGTTGTAGAACTGAGAGTTCATTTGTTGTTGATTGTAGCCGTACAATCCTGGCGAGTTAGGTTGGTTGTACTTTTGCTGTCCGTACGATTGCTGCTGTCCGCCTTTTTGATTCTGGAGCATCATCAATTGTTGTGGGAGCATTTGCGACTGCGGCGTAGCGTTTCCACTTCCTCGTAAGTTCGCTCCGTTAAAGTGATATTGGTGCGATTTGTTGTTGTTATTGTTGTTGTTGTTATTGTTATTGTTGTTGTTACTGTTTCCACTACTGTTGTTGTTCGAGTTCGAGTTCGAGGTACTGCTAGAGTTCGAATTCGAGTAGTGGCTGTTTGCCGAACCAATCGAGTTGTGTCTGGATTGTGAATACGAAGCGTGGAGTGGCTGTGGTTGTTGCAAACCCATGAGTCCGTTGCTCAAGTTTAATGGTTGTCCACTTGCTGTTGCTGCAGCGATCGCTGCAGCAGTCGAGTTCACAGACTGCATCGAGTTGTTTCCGTGGTTGTTCACACTGAGCACTGGCTTTGGAGCCGCACACTTCAAACAACACAAGTTCTTAGCAAAATTGTGGTACATACACAACTCACACTTCCAGTCGCCTGCTCTGAAGGGCACGTTGTTGCCGTAGTGTGAGCGGGAACCATGGTTGCCATGATGTCCGTTACCATTGCCATTACCAGAGTTTCCATTCGTATTGTAATTCTGAGAGTACGAGTGTGAATTGTAGTTGTCGTGGTAATTGTACGAGTGGTTCGAGTTTAGCACAGAAGCCGCAGCACTGGCAGGGTTCACATTGTTCATTGCCAATTTTTCTGTATTGTAGTTGTAATTGTTATTATTATTGTTATTATTGTTGTTGTTGTTGATGTTGCCATTATTCTTGGACTCGCGACGGTTACCGTTGGATCCGTTGGTGTATATCGATTCCTGGATGGCAACTGCGCTCGATGCAGGGAAAGAACACCTGAAACAGTGCGTACGCCTTTGGAAGTTGGAGAATCCGCACGATGGACAGGTCCAATCACCAGGTCTTGGTCTGTTCTTTAAAGGTGGGAATGGAGTCAACAATTCGGTGGCTGCATCCAAAACTCTTGTCGAAGAAGGTTGTACTTCAATGGCTCTATCGTTGAGGGCACGTCCATTCATTGACAACAGGTCTGTAGCTTCTTCGTGTGTCAGGAAAACGGCGAAACCAGAAATGCTTCTAGATTTCAAGTTGGGGATTCCGTTGGTGCTTGTGTTGGAATTGTTCTTGTCTTCTGTACCTTGTAAGCTCCAGAACGCAGCAGGTCTACCTCCAAATTGAGTGAACCAAGACTCCAATTCAGCTTGTGTGGTGTCTGGGGTCAAGTTAGAGAGATAAAGGATCTTTGATCTTTCTGCTAAGAATACACGTGCGTCTTGTGCCAGATCGTAAGGTCTGGTCAATACGGTTGAGTGATCGCTAACTGGCAACGATTTTTTCGACAATTGTACCAAACACTCACTGTATACTTCGACTGTGCTTTTAGTTTTTGTTGGGGTTGAGGCTGTTATGCTAGCTGTTGGTGATGTGGTGGTAGTTCCGGTAGTAGTGCTACCCGTACTGTTGTTACTTGAGCTGTTGTTGTTGTTGTTGTTGTTATTGTTATTGTTGATGTCAGGCACAGGAGATGATGCAGAATAGTGTACAATATCATCTGGGTTTTCAACACCAACGTCCAAGGCAGTACTGATACTTGATAACAGGTACGGCGAGTAAGTTGCAGCTTCAGGATGAGTAGTCTGCCATTTGCAGTACTCATTCTCCAAGTCAAAAACACGAGGATGTTGTAAGTAAGCTGGCAAGGCCACCAGTTTATCACGAGCTTCTCTTAGAAGCTGGACACGTAACTTGCTTGCATCAAGGGTAACAAGTGAGAACTCCAACTTTTGGTCAAGGATATTTTCCTGAACCCAAGTGTCGAAAGCGGAGATGGCATCTTTGAAAGAACCAGCGTTCCGTACATGTTCCCAAGAGATGCGGTGAAGCTGAGAACAATACGGAGTAATAGGAGTGTTAACAGGACGAACCAAAACACTCTGCAGATGGATGTTCTTAAGAGTCTTCGCATCAACAACACTCCATGCAAACTCAATCAACTCTGTCGAATCCTTCGTAATATACATGGCCGATTCATCACAGGTGGTAGCCGTGTGTATGACCACGTAGATATCACTCATATCAAATAAGTCGTGATTTATATATAATAGATAATAGTAAAACGATAGAAAGAGTCGTAACTTATCAAATAAATGCTCAACAAAGACTCACACTCCAAAAGCCACTGGAGGTAAAAATGGTTGAAAACTCTTCTATTTTTTTTATCCGTGAGATTTGGGCTTTTGATTGGGAGACGACAGAGAAAAGGATGTAAGATTTGGGTAAGGGAGATGGTGAGAGGTGGTTTATGGGGTTAGTGATGAGAGTGGGTGATAAGAGTGTGGATTATTTGGTGATATCAAATGATATTAAATGATTTGGATTGGTGTTTTATTTATATTTAGTCGTATTTTTATAGTAGTTTAGTTGTACTTAATGTCTGTTGATGATTATGTTTTTTTATTAGTGTAATAAGTTAAGGCAAATGCGTTATTTGATAGATTGCATGGAGATGAAGATGGAGATGGAGATGAAGATGGAGATGGAGATGATTGGTGTTAAGGTTATGTAAAAGGTATTATTTGTGTGTTTAGGTGTAGGTATAAGTATGGAGTGAGATATTGGTATGGATATGGATATGGAGTGGGTTATGAATATGGAGTGGGATAAAAGTTAATAAATCTTTGGAGATTACAGAAACACATTTGAATTGATCAGTTGATTAAAAGAGATCAAATCTTATCAAGGTAGAGTGTAGAATTAGAATCATTTAGTTGAGAAAATACCTCTTATAGACTCCTAGATTAACAGAGCTTCATCATTTTATCAAGTGCTACAATGCCTTTAGCTTTAAATAAGAATACTTTCTTAAGAATCTTTAAGAACAAGAACTAATCAATTTATTTGAATTCAAATATTTCCATGTGTGTTAATGTATGCTTTGCGTTCTATCGTTACAGCCTTTCTGTTCTATTTAAATTTTAAAGAAACTCTAAAGTTGACGAGTGGAGGAATTGAAAAGTTTCAATAAAACTACTTCAACTGTGAAAGCTCTACAATGTCATACTTGGAAAAGCTCCCCACAGAAATCATAGAGAATATATTCTTCTTTCTTAGTCCTATTGATGTGGTTCAACTAGATGGCGACCCACAATTCCACCTGTTTGCATTTAATACACGGTATGAACATATTTATCTAGAAAGGAAACATGTTCAAGTACCAACCGATAAAAACACACGTATAGACGCTAGTCTATTCGTGGAACTTTTAATAGGAAATGAGTCGATATACAAACCTAAAAGCTGTTCATTCGACTATATCGAGGAATTACAGAATTTCTATTTTCAAAATCCTTACTTCTTCATGTAGGATCATATTTCGATGGCATAAGTAAAGAGTATGTGGAAGATAAACAATGGTTACGTACACTCAAAAATATCAAGAGTTTAGCAATATGTGACTATAACCTTGAGGAATTATTTGAGTCTCTTGAATCAAAAGATATACGTGAACTTGATATATATGTGTCTAAAGTCGACTTTTTACCCCCAACCCTTCAAAAGCTTTCCATAGGTAGGAGTATTTGGAACGTGGATTCAGCCCCAAAAGGGTTAAAGTACTTCCAGTGGTATGAGGGGGACTTTGGAGAGAACTTGCTTGAATCACTTCCGTTTTCACTTGAAGTGATTATAATATCTGAAGGCGGACTTGCTTACGATTTTACGAGATTTCCAAACTTGAAGAAATTAATGCTCTATGAGGTTAGCAGAGACGAATGCAAAAACGATCCACTGTTTGAAGTTATTAAAGTTGATAGGGGAGATGAGTTTAGGAAATACATAGAACTACCTGTGACTCTGAAGATATTTGTTTATCATGATTGGTGACCTTTGAGGAGTGTTACCACCGGTGCTGTAGCATCGACTAGGAGAGCGTAATTAACGTATGCGCTTCCATCTTCAAGTACTAGCCATATTTATGAGCTTATGAATACAAGATAAAGAGGCCAACCGAACGGTTGGCATAAAATGGTATAACCGCGTCAAAAGGGTACACTTGAACCTTGTGTGATATAATTAAAACGAGGTTTCACATGTGTTGAGTGAAATATAATGCTGCTCATGTTTATAGTCGGATATATGAAGTTTAATTGTATGTTTGTTAATACCGACAGCTAGTAGGCTCATTCACTATATTAACTATTAACTGCAAACAAACGGGCAAACTACTGTACTACCCTAACGCAACATCTCTTCTATTAACAGCTCATTTTATTAAAAATTCTTGAATATCTCTCTCCATAAACCTTACGAATATCCACTCTTCTATACAAACAGTATATACAAATTTCCATCGTAATCCTTCCCTTATATAACGTTGTAAAAAAATTCGCAGCCAAATGCAAACATTGCAACCTCATAATAAACTACTTAAAATAGATTATGAAAGTACTACCTGAAACTAGCTCATAAGTGATGAAACATTAACCTTAATTCAGCAAGTCTAATTTAGGAAGAAACTATAATTGTTTAATCTTAATCTAACAATTTCAGTTGTGCATTCTTTTTATGCTAGTGCTTAACTTTATACCTAGAAATTAGATAAAGTACTTCAATGAAGTTGAGTCTTAGTTATTTAGGATATGATACTTAGAAGTTGCATTATAGCATCACATATTTCAAGCAATTCCATAACATCAAGAGTCACTAAATTTCTGTGGGTATCCTGAAAGATCACTATAGATCAGATCCTCTAACAGGTCTTAATTATACCTAAATATCAATAATATACCACAACACGTATCCAATTACTCACTCAACACAATTAATATAAAGGCAACTCACCTCAATTCTCAATCTTTTACTCATAAACTAGTCAATACCTCCCAAATTAACTAACCAACCTATCAAACTGATCTTTTTCTTTCTTCTTCATCTTCGTCCCACGCCTATCACCAAAATCTTAAACGATCGTGAACCAAATTATTTCATTGTTTCGCGTTACTTTGCAAACAAGACCAGTCATATCTCCTTTTCAATAAGGATCATGTTGTTCCCCGCGTTACTAGACGATCCTCTGATCGACCCCATCGTGTTGCGGGGCCAGCAGAGAGTGTTTACCACACAGTTGATCATTTGTCTGTTTGCTGGAGTCTTTTCTTTAGGGCTCTTTTGCATCTTGCGTTACAGATGGCCTCACATCTATGCTGTTCGTACCTTGAGAAGAAACGCCAACGTTCAATTGAAACCTTTACCAAACAAGTACTTTGGCTGGATATCAGTCGTTTACTCTACTACAGATGAAGAAGTGTTGTCTTGCTCAGGCCTTGATGCTTATGTGTTTTTGGCCTTTTTCAAAATGGGCATGCGCATAGCTTTCCAATTGTCGTTTCTAGCCATCTTTGTCTTGAGTCCAGTCAGGTACTACTTTACAGGCAACTATGATAAAGACAACATTGCTCTTTCAGCAATCAATTCGATGTTTGTCTACTACGAACCGCCAAGCAGGACCCTTGAAAAACCAAAAAACCCATCTCCTCCAGAATTCGATCATAACTTCCCCAAATACTTCTGGGTCTACCCAATCTTCACTTACATCTTTTCTGCCATTGTGTTTGTGAACCTCTACAGCTTCACAAATGATGTCTTGAAAACAAGACAAAAGTACTTGGCATCTCAAAACTCAATCACTGACCGTACCATCAGATTGGACGGTATCCCCAAGAAACTCTTGAGGAAAAACAACCCACATGTGCTCAAAAACTTTATCGAAGACTTAGGTATTGGGAAGGTAATGGATGTTAAACTCATCTATGACTGGACTCCATTGGAAAAATTGTTCAAAGAGCGTTCTAGACTTATCAAAAAGTTGGAACAGATGTACTCGTCCTATTATGGCTTAGATATCGACATTTACAACCAAACTAAAACACCTTCAGTTCTTCCTCTGACCGTTGATGACCCACCGTTGGACGAAACAACCACCAATGGCAAAAAACAAAAGGAGACTAAACAACAGATTATCGAACTCTCTAAATCATTATTACAAGTGAACCAAGATATTAGAGACGTACAAGCCAAATTTGATCCTCAAACTTCAACCATAAACTTGGAAGAGAATCCTGAGTTCAAGCAGGTATCACTGGCGTTCATCACAATGGACTCTGTGGCCCTGGCACAGATGGCTGCTCAAACAGTATTGGATCCTCGTGTCTACAAATTACTCGTAAAATTGGCACCAGCACCAAAGGACATCAAATGGGAGAATTTCAAACTCACCTCAAACGAAAAGGTGGTCAAATCGTACTTAATTACACTTATCATAGTTCTCAGTTACTTTGTGATTATCTTCTTGGTGACGCCATTAACCACCTTGTTAGACTTGAAGACCATTTCCAAGGTATGGCCTGCTCTCGGAGAATTCATCAGTAAATCCAAGTGGTTGACAACTTTTGTGACTGGTATCTTACCACCATTGTTATTCTCGCTCTTGAATATCCTGTTGCCATACTTTTACAGATACTTGTCCCAGCACCAAGGGTACCCTTCCAACAGTGACATTGAGCTCTCTACATTGCTGAAGAACTTCTTTTTCATATTCTTTAACTTGTTCTTGGTTTTCATTGTGACGGGTACTATCTGGGATTACATGTCGTACATAAGTGACACTACAAAGATTGCGTACCAATTAGCACGGTCGCTCAAGAAATTATCGTTGTTCTATGTGGACTTAATTCTTTTGCAAGGATTAGCCATGTTCCCCGTGCGGTTATTGCAAGTGGGTGATTTTTTGGTGTTGAACATTGTAGGTAAATTGTTCTTGTTGAAATCGATATTCTTGCGGACCCCGAGAGACTACCGCGCGTACTACTACACCCCTCAAGTGTTTGATTTTGGAATCCAGTTGCCACAGCATATTTTGATATTCATTATTATCTTAATTTACTCTGTGGTCTCGACCAAGATTGTGACGAGTGGGTTGGTGTACTTCGTCTTGGGCTTCTTTGTGTACAAGTACCAGCTCATCTACAACTTTGTGCATCCTCCGCATTCTACAGGTAAGGTGTGGCCCATGATCTTCCGTCGTCTCATCCTCGGGCTTATCATCTTCCAGTTATTCATGTGTGGAACCTTGGCGCTCGAAGGTGCGCTTTTGCTCGCAGTATTGACGTCGCCCTTATTGTTTGTGACGTGCGTGATTTCATGGAATTTTGAAAAGTACTACTTGCCGTTGAGTACATTCATTGCATTGCGGGCGATCCAAAGCCCCGACGACTTTGACCACGAGTTTGACGACGACCGACTGCTGACAATTGGAAGTACGCCACTGTACGACGATTCTCCAATGAGTGCATCGACCAGTAATGCATTAGTAGACGCAGTCGACCCCACACCTGTAGCCGAAGAATCGTCGTTACTACTCTCAGGCATCCAGTCCGTGCGTAATTACAGCCGGACCCCCAAGAGAAGAGCGCTGACGATTGACGAGGAGCGCGAACAGTTTGCAGACTACACATATCCGTTCTTGGTCGATCCGCTCAACGGTCCTTGGGTTGGGTTTGAAGGAGACTACATTTCAATGGTGGACTACCACGCGAGCTTGAACGACTACGACATTGAGAGTGGCGACTTGAGCCTCGTCTCAGTGACAGAACATGAAGTAATTGTCAGAAAGAAGTTGCAGGTCAGCGAGTGGGAATAGCCGGGGAAGGTCCCCCTTGGGATACGTAGAGCCGCCTAATTTATTGGAATTCTATACGCATCTATAATAATAGAAAAATCGTTTATTGACCTTGTCAACCCCAAGATCAGCTGGGGAGAAACTCCGTGTTAATCGTCTAATTCTTGCTCGTCTCTGAAATGTTTATATTGGATTAGGTAACATATCCATTTTGGGATGGGTTGCAATTATTTGGTTGCAGCTAAGAGTACTTTAGCGATGACGCCCTAAACCCAATCTTAAAGTGACTTAACTACCGATAACACATGTAGGCGTTTTCCGTTGAACGGTTGAGATGAAAGGTGGAGACGAGAGACAGAAACAAGTAAGAAAAGTTGGGAGACGAAGAGGGCGAGAGAAGGAGATATTCAATGGGTAAAAGGGAAGGAACTGTAGACGGGGTTTCAGGTTCCACAAGGGGGTCTGAACCCCCATTTAACACGCTCAATAAGAGGAATAAAAGTCAGATGAATATGCCGTGGTCTTCCTCTTCCAACCTATATTGATACTGCGCTCGTCTTTGTACTAGACGATACAGTGGGCATATTATCGCATAATACCACACAGATACATTGACTTTCGGCATCATCAAGCTCCTAAAAGAACAATACCACATGAAACAATAGGGGCACTCGTGAGAAGATGTAAATACTCGATTACTCGTAACGTCTACATCGTTCACCATCAAGTGATAATCGACAAACTGTTAAAAAATATTTTCTGTTTCACCTTTTACGTTTTATTGTGACTTTTGTCAATATACGTAGTAAGGCTACACGCAAAGTTTGTACGCATGGGAGTGATCGCCAGTTTCGATTGTTCTATATAAGGGGTCGGTTCGTCCCTCTTTTCATAAATTTGTGTATAATTTAATTGGATATATAAACTGTTTCTAATAATGATATATGACATGAAAGTTTATTAATGATTATTAATATGAGCTATACATAACGCAAAGGTTTAAAGACAAGACGATAGTTATCCTCATCAATTATAACACATGATTTAAAAAGTGAGAACATACTTAAGGAATGTTCTATTTTCAAAACTAACTTCATGCGATTTTTACATTCAAAAGTAGTGAACTGCTTTATTGCAAATACTATAAACAGTTAAACAATCACTACACGCAATCTTTGTGATATAAATGGCAACAAACTAAAATAGCCACGACAATAATCATGTCGAAAGATTGTAATGAGTAAAGGCTGCAGAAAACTTTTCGCAGCCAAAAATTGTACAGGCAAACCACTGGGAAAAAGGAACAAATGGAGTCAACTGCAAAACAAGAACAAAAATTCACCACATTGGTGAGCAGGACTCGGGGACCGACAAGAACAATTATAAAGACTTAATATTCTTTCATACGGCGGGGGATCACCAGTGGCAGCGGAATATAAATTAAAAAAAAAAATGGCCCAAAATAAATAAACATCCAAAGTGAGACTTAGTAGCCTATGATTATAATACGGGGATCAGTAAAAAAAAAATATGACTGGGTTGGTGGAGGGGGGTTGTAAAGATGTAGGAATGCAAGGACGTTTACTCGGCAGCTACGCTGTAGAGAGCATTTTCGTGCATCATCGACAGCATGTGTGGTGCTTGTTGCTGATCATGGTCATGTTCATGTTCGTGATCATAGATCTCGTCATCGTCCTGATCATCATCCGGGTCTCCCTTCATCTTAATTTTTTGAGATTTGTTGGTTGCTTGCCTCTGCTTGCGGAGGATTGAAATGTTCACCAACTTCTCTTTGCGCAAGTTCTTGTCTACTACATAGTCTGGTTTTGAGGGAGAGTAATCACACTCAATGCCAAACTTGGAGCAGCTCGAGCATACTGGTCTGTTTTCGTCACACTTCAAGTGCTTTATGCGACAGATCCAGCAGCCGTTCTTCGATCTAGGAAGCAATCTTCTACGCGTGTACTTCTTAGGCTTCATCATACCGATGGTGCCGTCGAGGTTAGTAACGGGAATTTGTGGGTGTGGGTGCACATGGTAGTTATCCTCGCTCATTTTACGGGCAACTTGCTGTTGCTGTTGCAACTGCTGTTGCAAATGTTGTTGTATTTGTTGCTGGTGTGCTTGCTGGTGCTGGTGCACCTGCTGTACAACGCTCTTCTTTGCTGAGGTCGGTGTCTCTGCTGCCGTCTTCCTTCTTGGAGAGTCGTAGTATGACGAAAAGGACGAATTCGAGTCAGAGTTGTGACGGAAAATGTTCAACGGAGGCATTAAAGCCTTATTGATCTGTGGCGAGTCGTTGGATGTGGTACTCGATGTAAACGAGTTGGCAGAGTAGGCTGATGCGTTCGAAACAGACCTAGTCGAGCTGGGTGACTGTTGGTAAATCTCCAAGCCCTTGTACTTGTTGCACAAGGGTGAAATGCCCAATTGATGCGGCGAGTTTTCGCCCAATGGGGTGTTGTTACTGATACCTACAGAGCCTTGTTGGTTAGTAGAGTTCGCAATCTGTGTTGAGATTACCAAGTTCTTCTTGTTTGAGATCATCGAGTTGCTGTTGATGCGACCAAAAGATGATTTCTTGACAACCTTACCGTGCGAGCCCAAGTTTGGCGACGAGTTGGAGAATGGCATATTCTTCAACAGCATGGCATGGGGAGGTCTGAACTCATCTGCAGTTATTGGAGCATTTGCTGCGGCGGCAGCAGCTGCTGCTGCGGAAGCTGCCGCAACGTTACTGGTGGTAGCCAGGTTAGGAGTTACGCCGGACGAATCGGACAAATTAGGTGTGTAGACGTCGCTGATTGTAGGAGTGTATGGGTACTGTCCAAGTTCGTGTGCGGAAACTGAGTTAGGCAAAACGTAGTTGCCAGGGCCAGCATCATTCAATTGATGAGAAAGCTGCTGGAGGCTTATGCTACCTGGAACAGTGCTTGCACCGCTACGCAACACCGTGTCTGGGATTGAATCAAGTGAAGGATTCAAGTCAAACTCGGTCAAGTTGTACATGAGGTCGTTCGTTGGCAAGTTAGTGATTGAGTAGTCATTCAACAAGTCTGCTGTGGAGTCCAACTTGAACATCTGAGGGTGGGACGACTGGTTATGTGAGTCGTTATGCAACGAGTTGACCGAGTTCATGGCTTGGTTGTTTGAGAAGATTGAGTAGTACGACGAGTTAGGCAAGCTGTAGTCATTGCCCAAGTAAAAGTCTGGGTTCTGTGTAGCAGCATGTGGCGGTTGCTCTGCCATGTTGGTAGCGACGCCTGCGTCGTGCAAGGCGTTGGCAGACGTCGTGGGCGCGGACGACGACGTAGGCATGTATTGTTGGTGGTGGTTGGTAAATGCAGGAGGTGGTGATGCTGATGAAAACGGCGACGTGGTTGTCTGTGAGATCGCTACAGCTGGTGGCTGTGGCAACTGGCTTCCAAACGCCGCAGCGTCTGGGTAAAACTGATCTACAAGGCTAAAGTTGTTGTGGGTCATGACACCTATGGTGCCGTTGTTGTTGGAAACGCCGTTCACATGTGAGTTGCTCACCAGAGGCGATGAAATGATCGAGCTGTTCATCTTGATAGTGTCTTCTGTTTCGAAGGACGAGTTGGGCGAGTTGGCCAATGAGTTCGACATGATGCAATTTGGGTTGGGGGGGTTAATAAATGAATGGATTGGGGATTAAACGAATGTAAGTTAAATGAGTGACTGAGTTAAAGTTAATAAAAGAGTGTATAGCAGTTAGATGGACATAGTGTGGTGAACACGCTCGCGAATCAATAAAGGCTGAGTGTTTTGAAGATACAACAAAGTATAAAGAATGATAAGAAATAGGGAGAAAGCAAATTATATATATAGGAGCAGCCAAAAACGCCTTATTGAGAAACGGGGAGAAATTTATCGAACCCAATTGAGAAAAAAAAATGAGACACACAAGGTTGCATACTTAATTATATACATAAGATAATATACATCTCTCCTCATCAGAGGTCTCCGGAAAACAAATACAAAGTCAAAAGCCTAATAATAGGCTTGAGAATGGGTATTAGGAGGCACTGAGACCACACAATTGGAGCGTGTGCAGAACAATGCGTATTTGAGTTTTGTGAACGTACTCAAAACAGACAGACAAAGTAGTGTTATTAAGAGTATGGACGCATGGGGATGGGGATATTTTTGGCAGGAGAGAGGTTGTTGTGTGTAGGCGAGTACCGTGAGCTCGGAGGTTTTTGGTGGGGTGTTTGTGCCAGTGTAAGGCACGGGGAGGCACCACTTCTCAACTGGTCCAACCGAGCTAACCAACGCCCAATTTTTAGCGAGGGAAAATATTTATGGCCAGTCTTTCAATTAGGATGAATTTTTCATTATACGATCATATGCCAAAAAAAAAAAAAAAGATCAATAGGTGAATAGGTGGCAGTACTCAATTAAACTCTTGGAGTCTGGGATTGGTTTCAGGAAGTATGTGGCGTGTGGTCTTTTTTGGACTTTTATTGAGTCCAACATGACTTGATTTTGTATGCGTGTAATAAGTTTCTTGAGGTGACTGTGTGTGTTTTGGGGCGATAAGTGCCATTTCCAATTTGTCGAGTTTGGTAGTACAAAGCGCACCTCTTTGGAAAATATTGAAACAAAGCCTGCGTGGACAAAGAGGAGTAAACGTCAGCGACCATGGGTGTGTGTATTGTAAGGTGGACAATCCTGAGTACTATAAGATTGGCCAATCCCAAAGATCAGTGGGTAAACGCATAACGGCTGAGCTCAACAACCATTTTAGAGAGGTATTAGGCTGATAAAAGTCCGGATGAATACCTCAGCTCTTTCTAATTTAGGTACAAAATCAGAAAAGTATAAATTCGGATCAAACCACTTTAAGTTCGAATTAGGAGAAACCCACCTATTGGCCAAAACCCAAATGAACAGCCCCCCCAAAAAAAAAAACAAGTAAACAGGTCTTGTAACACTCCTAACCGATTGAACCCTCTTGATTTCAGTTGCATGCAAGCAACCAACTTCTCAACCTTATTTCATGTATGATTCCCCAATGCGTATAATTACAAGCCAAGTTACGTATGTTCCTTGGCTATGCTACATAAACTTATGCGGATATTCATCACTTCAAAGGTATGATTAACGCCTCCGAACAATTGGGAGCACAAGGATGTTTGTATTCGCATTGAGTCGCGACTTGTCTTCTTGCTACGCTCATCAAGGCACTACTGAACATGTCATGCTAAAAGAATAGATCCCTGGATCCGTTCAATCGTGTCTGTGTTATTCCTTGATGCTCTATTGATGCCTCTCTTTTCCTAGACTCGTAATCATTCTCCCTCTCATAACTCAACATAGTAAAAGTTACATTCCCACTAAACACTCCACAAAAGTATATTGTGGCTCCAACTTAGCTCTCGGGAATGTGATCTGGATTGTTCTTCTTATCTGGATCGTACTTCCCTTGGTTTGTGTACAAGCTTTCAACCTAAAACTCTTTGGTCTAAAGACACGACTTTTTAACTTTCAAAAGTCACGTGCCCTCTTCGCAAGATCCTCTGGGCTGGAGGATTTTTTACTAAAGAAAACTTTTCATATCTTCTTCTTCTTTTCTCTTCTTTATACATATATTACACTTCGGGATTACCAGCAAAACTAACGCACTCCATTTAGTCGAGCAAAAATGGCCTGAAGGAGAACGAAAACACCATCATTATATAATCCAGATTTAAAGTCCACTTGTGGGCGATGTAAATATTTGGTTCGCGTGATGGGAACATATCTTACTACTTGGATGACCTTTTTAATGTCAACCTTTTTGATCTTTTTTTTTTTTCTTCCTTCTCTCATCTCCAACTCTGAATAACCCTTTCACTTTATGATCCCTTGGCTGATTCGCACTTTATTTCCCTTCCATGATATTCTTATCTAGGTGGGGAATTTTGTTGGGTGCTTTAGCCAAACCATTAGGCTTTAAAATAACGTCAAGTTACTTGCACTGTGGGTCTTTCCCCAGATTGGGGAATTCTGTTGTATAGTTGAATCACGTGAAGGAAGGACCAACAAAAATGGACATTAAAGAGATATACTTCCTTTAAATAAAGAGAATCATCCTGTAGAAATAAGAGGCAATGGTTTCGCAATTCAAGGCTGGGAAGAATCCAAGATTGTGGCTTATTGCGTTGATCGCAACAACTGTTGCTACAGTCTCATATAAGGTATATGAGAATTATATGACCAAAGAAGAAGAAGAAGAGTTGGAAACCGAGGCAAAGTATCAAGCTATATCAAAGAAGTACTCGGACAAGTCAATAGCACTCACACTTTCCTCGCTGATATTAAACTCAGCTATTCCCTTGCATGAGATCTTGGTCAACTCAGAAAATGTGGTGTTCATTCTCCCCCCAAATTTATCAACTGACGATTTGAACAACGAATTAAACAAGCAGTTGGTGAGCAATACAAACAATTACAAGCTCATGCGTTGTTCAAATATGCAAGGGTATGTCCACACTTTGAGGAACTTGAAACCCGACTTGTTGCTCATATGCCCGGACGACTTGGGAATCTCCAAATTGAACTTGTCAAAGGACTTGAACAGGTTTATTAAACAAATTGTCAACATAGATCAAACAACTGAGGACGTTTACTTGAAGTTGGCTCCTATTTTTAAGTAATGCATGTATCTGGTATACGAATTAATAGTTTTGATTACAATCAACTTATCTAAATTAGCTTTCAAAGAATTTACCTAAAGAATGTACTCGGAATACGAGGCTCTCCTTAACGGGGTGAGCATGAAACTTTTGTAAGCCTTAAGAAATCATAGAAAACACAAAATAAGCGTAGAATCGACAAATCAATATGATTAATTTGAGACGAGAGGGGTGAACATGGAATACGCATCTACAAGATTTCATATTGGCTCTTTGCATCTTTGCAACCACTGGGTTGCGTTTTCTTTCCTCTTACATACCTTCTTCACCTCCTATCAAGTTATCAGGCCATTCTGTCCTGATGCTACTATTGCGTGTCAAGTGATTTGTTTCTCTGGTTGCAAATTCATCTGTACATTTAAGGCGTTCTTGTCCGATTCGATTGTGAAGGTACTCTTGCTTCTTTTAAAATATTATATAAATATATATATATATAAATAAATTCACGTGATCTTTTTTTTTGCAGCCAATTAGATCACTAAAGAGCAACACTTGCACCATCTCCACGCAAATCAGAGCCAGCAGCATAGACCAACTTACCATTTTGAGATACATTCTTAATGATTTGTGCTCTTCCAAATGTTGACCTTTTGTAGCCTTCAAAGTACTCGATTGTGTGTCCCAAGTCTTTCAATTCTTTGCGTGTTGATTCTGTAATACCTTCTTCCAAGTTCACAATAGTCACTGGGGTACTTACAGGTCCATTACCTCCCTTCCCTCTGTCAAGGTGAAGGTTTTTCTCATCGGCACCAAGAACAAACCTAGGTGAATCCGTCAGTTCCTGTGGAGTGAACCCAAATATAGTCAAGTTTAAAACATGCTGGACATGACACACAGGTTGCGCAAATCCTCCCATATTTCCAAACGATGCATATAATTCACCATCTTTAGTGATCATTCCTGGGATTATCGTGTGGTAGGGACGCTTTCCTCCTTCCAAACTGTTGGAAGCCCCGGGTGTCAAATTGAAGTTGGATCCTCGGTTGTGTAACGCGAAGCCGTACTCAGGTACAAGAATCCCAGAACCAAACCCTTCAAAAACAGAATTGATAAACGAACACAGTTCGCCGTTCAGATCGCTCACTGTGAGATAGACGGTGTCCGATTTATATTTCGGATCGGGAACACTGTGTGTGATCACATCACTGGAAATAATATTTTTAGCGTCAAACAATGCAGCTCTAGAATCAAGGTGTTTTTCGCTGAGAAGGTGCTCAATAGGAATATCCTTGAATTTGGGGTCGGTCACATACTCGTCTGAGTCATAGAATCCAAGTTTGCACGCTTCAATCAACAAATGCAAGTACTCTGTAGAGTTGTGTTTTATCTTGTATAAGTCAATAGTTCCTTTCTTGTGAAGCTGTTGAATTATACCCAACGCAATAAGTGCAACAAGCCCATGGCCATTAGGTGGAATTTCCCATACTTGAAACCCTTGGAAATCTAACTTAATAGGCTCAACAAAAGTTGGTTCGTTGGTAGTCAAGTCTTCATGAGTCAATTTGTGGTTCCTTTTGGTCGTGGTTTCGATTATAGCATTTGCAATCGGGCCCTTGTAAAAACCATCTCTTCCTTCCTTGCCTATCAAACGGAGTGCCCCGGCTACTTGCTTATTATAAACTAATTGACCTTCATGTGGTCCCGACCCGTTGATAATAAACGGATTCTCAAAGCCTGGATCCGGGTTGTTTAGCTTCAACTTCTCTATTTGGTGACCCCACAATTCACTAGAAATCTCTGCTACTGGGAACCCGTTCTCCGCGAGGTCAATAGCAGGTTCAAGAATTTCTCCGAAACTGACCTTTCCTGAACCCCACTTGGTGTATGCTTCGTACCACCCGGCTATTGCTCCAGGAACAGTGATTGAAAATACAGAAGTATATGGGATTCTCTTTGCGTCTTTACCATGTACTTTTAATACGTCTTCAATGGTAACAGCACCAGCAGCCCGGCCAGACCCATTCAAACCAAGCACCTTACCCTTCCCATCAGAATCGTTATCTTTCTTGAAATACAACGCAAAACAGTCTCCACCAATACCAGTGGAACTTGGTTCTGTCAAACAAAGTGCTGCTGATACAGCAATTGCAGCATCCACACAGTTTCCTCCTTTACCTAATATTGTAACTCCTGCTGTATTTGCGAGCGCCTGTGTCGAGGAAACAATTCCCTTGGTGGAATATACCGTAGATCTCCTTGAATTAAACCTGCCAAAGTGACTCATCTGTGGGGGTTGCATTTTTTTTAGTGGGACTCACTCCATTTTTATAGATATGAATTGTGGAGATAAATTTAATTAGCGTATAAATGACGTCACGGATTAAATAGGGCTGAACAGGTGCTAAGGGACTAGAGAATTGGTATAGAAGAGTCAAAATGTACTTCCGAGTCAGCTTGGACCACAACATACTCTTCTCTATCCTTCTTGGCACCTCAATCCTAACCCTCTTGTTCACTTCCTTACTCTCAATATCGGAACCCTTCCGAAAAAAATGGATCTGGAAATTTAACATATAACGATAGTATGGGTGTGAATTCTTTATGGGATGTACTCGGTCCTACGGCACATCCAGTTCGATTGGAGGCCTTGTCACGTAAGAAATTGGCTGTTGACGCGTCTATATGGATTTATCAGTTCTTGAAAGCTGTTCGTGACCTGGATGGCAATGCCCTTCCCCAATCTCATATCGTGGGGTTCTTTAGAAGGATATGCAAATTGTTGTACTTTGGGATCCATCCAGTGTTTGTCTTTGATGGAGGAGCTCCTGCGTTGAAACGTGAAACTATAAACAAGAGAAAGCAGAGGCGTCAAGGTAAATCAGAGAGTGTTAAGCAGGTTGCTGAGAGGTTATTTGCAATTCAAATCCAGAAACAAATGCTCAAGCAGCAACCGCGTCAACCACCGCGTACGAATTCTGGAGACGTCAAAGAATCTGATATCGTTTATTTTGAGGATCTCCCGATGAACCGAGAGTCGACACTGATAACGATTCAGGAAGACGGACCTAAGCAAAATGGTGATTCACTGAGGTTTTTGAAAAAGGACGAATTCCACTTACCTGATTTAAAGGAATTCAAAGTGTATAAAGATGATGGCAGAATCATGCCTGAAGATGAATTTGACAAAAATTTGGCCGAATTCGACTACGTGGACGGGATAGATATCAATTCTGTTGACCCTAAGTCAAAAGACTTTCTAAATCTTCCAATCGCAACGCAATACATGATATTATCACACCTAAGATTGAAGTCGCGTTTGAGAATGGGATACAGAAAGGAACAATTGGAGGCATTGTTCCCCAATAGCATGGACTTTTCAAGGTTTCAAATCGAGCAAGTCCAAAAGAGAAACTTCTTTACGCAAAAGTTAATGACTGTAGCAGGTATGGATGATGATGTGGGGAATGTCACCAAAAGAATAGCAGGTGATAAAGACAGAAAGTACGTTTTAGCCAAGAATGAAGATGGTTATACGTTGTCTTTGGGCAATGGATCTGAATCCACAAATCCAATTGTTTTAGATGAAGATGGAGAAGAAGTGAAGAATATGTTTTCACCACCGAAACCTAAAGCTAAAGATTTATCTGAATTGAAGAGTGAAGATATCTCAACTAATGAACTTTCACAAGAAAAGCCTAAGAAAGCTGAGGAAAGTGATAGCGACTCGGACTTTGAAGATGTTCCGTTAGAAGAGAAACCAGAGACTGAAGAGGAAATAAGACACCAGAAGGCTCTCATCGAGTCTTTGTACGAGCAATACGAAAAACCAGCTACAGTTGCTGAATCAAATGAACTGGAAATGAGACTAGCAATTGAAAGGTCAAAAAGGGAACTAGCTGAACTAGAACAGAGGGAACTTGAATTGGCAACTGAACTTTCTAAAAGAAAAGGAGACAATGACCGTCGCTCGTCAGTTGACCTGGACTTGGGGACTTCTTTCTTGTTTGATAACTCTAAAGATGATGAGTTGGACCTTGGAAACTCCATTCTTTTCCTGAACAAGCCAAAACAGAATTTGGAGCAAATTCCAGAGGAAAGGAAGGTTGGTGGCTTTGGAAGCTCGTTTTTATTCCCTATGGAAAGGAATCAAAAACTAGAGGCAGCACCAATCGAGGAACCAAAGCCGGATCCAAAAGTAAATATAGTTATCCAAGATCAAAGTCTTAGTAACTCACCAGATGTCATCCAAGAAGTAGAAGAAATCTCAGAAGAAGAAGAAGAGCAGAAACCCGCGCCTAAAGAAATTCCATCATGGTTCAATCAGGATATTGAACCTCAAGAATACGCCCATACTCAACACTTATTCTCCAAACCAGATAATCTGCAAGATAAGTATAAGGAGGACGAAGAAGCTGGTTTAATTTCTTGGAGCGAAGCCAAGGACTATCTCGACGATGATATTGTTGAAGATAAACATGAAGATGATATCCAAGAAATAGCCGCACAAGACTTCCAAAAGGCTGAGTCTCCTCAGAAAGAAGCTCAAGTAGATTTAGAAGAACCTATAGTAAATCCTGAGACTAGACAGGCTGAGGTGCTAGATTATGATTACGAAGAAGATGATGAGATAGGGTTAATGCAGCAATTAAGAGTCGAGGCTGAAGACCATGAGTCTTTCCGATCCAAGATACGGAAATCACACGAGGAGTCTCTCTTGTCGATCAATGCCAGTATTGGTGAGGAACAAATGCTCCAAGAGAAGATGCAGAAAGCTAAGAGAGATTCTGACGAAGTCACCCAGACTATGATAAGTGACGTACAGGAATTGCTACGTAGATTTGGTATCCCATACATTACAGCACCGATGGAAGCCGAAGCACAATGCGCCGAATTGTTGAAATTGAACTTAGTTGATGGAATAATCACCGATGATAGTGATTGTTTTCTATTTGGCGGTGATAAAGTGTATAAAAATATGTTCAATCAGAAGCAATTTGTTGAATGTTACATTATGAATGAGATTGAAGCTAAGGTCGGACTTACACAAGGAAAAATGATTGAAATGGCTCTTCTTTTGGGAAGTGATTATACTGAAGGAATTAAAGGAATCGGGCCCGTGCTTGCAATGGAAATTCTAGCAGAGTTTGGTACATTGAAGAAATTTAAGAAATGGTTTGATGAAAATGCAAAGACAACAATTGGGATTAGAGACAAGGCAAATGCAGTAGGAGTGAGAAAGAGTTTAACAGGAAGAATTGGAAGCGGGAAATTGTTTTTACCTGAATCGTTCCCAGAAAGAGTTGTTGTTGAAGCATACAAAATCCCTGAAGTGGATAAAGACAAAACTGAATTTAAATGGGGCGTTCCTAACTTGGACGAGATTCGTTCGTTTTTGATGTTCAATGTGAACTGGAGCCAGGCTCAAGTCGACGAAGTCTTGGTTCCTTTAATCAGAGATATGAATAAGCGAAGGAAAGAGGGTTTGCAGTCGACTATAGGTGAGTTTTTCCCTCAGGAGTATATTCAAGCGAGAAAAGAACTAGCTATAGGTAAAAGAATGAAGACAGCTGCAAAGAAGTTGAATAAAAGAAAAAGAAAACACGATGAGCTTGATGGCAAGCTGCATGAATTGCTGTGAAAGACGTTTTGTTTGCGCGTTTTTTTAAAGTTATAGACAATAATATATTCTGCTTCCTGAAACAAAGGTTAGGCAGCAAAAGTAGTGAATATTTTAATGTAGTAGAACAATCGACTGGCATAGGGTACACGTATAACATACATTTAGGTGCGTACAATAGAGGTAATCGTTCCTTTCGATCAGCAATCAAGTTTTGGGTGAAATTTTCATCACTGTGCAATTTCCATGTACACTAGTTCATAGTTATGGTTTTGAGTCTGATGTATAAGAGGCTGGATCACAGGGATTAGAAGAATAAACAAAACTTGTGGTTTGATCTAATCGGCTTCTATAGTGATGTAAGGTTTGTACTGTAACAATAGAAAATCTATTGTTAACGTATTCATAAATTTTGGGTGAAATCAGACACGTAAAAATTAGCTAGGCCATGGAATTGGTTAACAGTAGCTCTTGTAGTAATTGACTGTTAATAGTACAAGCTATTTATCATTCTATAGATATACTTCAGGATTGTTACCAACTCTGTTCTTTTACAAATCTATTTCCAACATTTGAATAATCTCTTCTAAATACACAAGATTTCATTGAAATTTTTACAAAAAGGTAAAAAAATTATGAAATACACTTTGAATCCAATCTATGACCAATAAAGTAAGTAGTATACAATCTCCACAGTACTTTACTCTACTTCCCATCTACTTCTTGAAAGATCAATTTATCATAAATTTCATGACTGCAAAAGTGTCAATCATTATTACATAATCTGACTCGGAAAAAAAGACTGAACTAACAGACAAAGGTATAGACACGAAGTGAAATAGGAATAGAACGACAATGAGTGTATCTGTGTCTATTGCTTCTATGTTTGAGTCCGCTAAGGAATTCACTATGGAAGCAGCAGCATCTGCTTCTTCCAGATTGGTTGAAGTTCCTCTTGAACAGCGACAGTCTGAGATCTTTAAGTTGTTGAACTCAAGGGTTGAGAGAGATATATTGATTGGAATGAGGTGTGTGATATCATTGATCTCCAAGGGGGAGGATGGATCCAAGTACTTTGCGGATGTGGTGAAGAATGTAACATCGTCGAATCAGAAAATCAAGAGCTTGGTTATGATATATCTTGTTAGGTACGCAGAGAAGGAGCCCGACACAGCACTTTTATCAATCAATTCCATTCAACGGTCTTTAAATGATAAGAATCCTATCTACAGAGCAAGGTCTATCCGGTCGTTGGTTGGGATCCGTGTAAACGAAATTATCCCAATCTTATTGTTATGTCTTAAGAGAAGTGTGGCAGACCCATCACCGTTGGTAAGAAGTGCCACCGCAATATCTCTTGCGAGTGTCTATGAAATTGACAATACCACTAAGAAACAAGTGAACGAGTACTTGTCCAACCTCTTATCAGACAGCGATCCTACAGTTGTGTCTTCTGCTATTAAGACTTTTTGTAAATTAAAAAACACCTATACTGATTCGAGTGCAAAAGTCTGGCAACCAATCCATGGAAATTTCCGCCGTTTCTGTTTAATTATAACACAGTTGGATGAGTGGGCTCAATCCCTCTTGATCGACTTGTTGACAGAGTACACCAGACTCTTTCTTCCTAGACCAAAATTGAAGTTACTTGATGGCTACAATACTATAGTTGAGCTTCCAGAGAAATACCTGGAGATTCCCTTCCCATTGTACGACATTGAATTCAACATCGACCTTCAACTATTCTTGGATAGCTTGAAACCATTGGTGTATTCAAGATCCGAAGTTGTGATTTTGAGCATTGCCAAGGCATTACACTCTACATCACCACCACTGACCTTTAGAGAATTCAGGATTGGAGCAGCCTTGACAAAGTTGGCAGGATCCACTCCACACACTGCGTACTACGCGTTGGAAGTAATAGCCTCGGTATCTCGCGAAGACCCAAGCATCTTCAGTGCAAACTACAGAAGGTTCTACGTCTACCCTTCAGATACTTTTGCAATTAGTAAGTGCAAACTAGATATTCTCTCCTCATTGGCAGACGAGAATAATATTAAATACATTCTCGAGGAGTTCAAATACTATGCGTTGAATTCTGAGAGAAAATCGGTCGTTTCCGAGTCGATCATGGCGATCGGTCGTTGTGCACAATTATCACCCGAATGGTACAATTACATATTCAAATGGTGTCTCAATCAAATCAAAAAATCGAATGGCACTGCCTTGAACGAATTGTTAACGGTTGTTAGATACATGATCCAACAAAAGAGCAAACACAAAAACTCAAACAACGATGAACTTATTATTGCAACAATCTATAAACTCTCGTTAATTTTGACAGACAATAAGATTTACTTAGATAGTGGGGCTAAGGCAAGTATTGTCTGGATGATTGGAGAATTCACTGACATTGCGAAAAATACAATTGGGCCTGATGTATTGAGGAAGCTGATCACTAGATTTTCATACCAGGCACCCATTGTTCGTTACCAATTGTTAGTACTAGCAGCTAAACTGTTCACATTCGAATTAGATAGAATCCAAAATGAGGAGATTGGGGATAGACAACTTGAAAGCTTTGAAGAAGAGGAACTTCTCAGTAATAACCGAATCGCAAAGATGTTCAAGTACACTTTACATCTCTGCAAGTACGACAAGTCGTATGATATCAGAGATAGGGCGAGATTATTGAATGTCTTACTCAACAATGGGTTCAAGCAATCAAAATTGGCTTCTTTATTTCTCCAGGCACCTAAGCATGTGCCTGTTGTAATAGAAGGAAGCAACCAAGAGAATGACAATAAAATCAAGGCATTGATCAACTATATGCTGGTCCTAGAGTGGAGTGACCCTCTGGTTATCCCTGATGCAAAAATAAGAACAGAGTCAGAAGTGCAGGTGAATAAACTTGCCATGAAGGGTATGTCATCGATAGGAAGTGCTAGCATTAGTAGATCATCATCGCCAGCCTCAATTTCAGAACATGCCATCTCTTCCGAATCATATCATCAAATGAAGGGATCTGAAAAGAAGCCTAGACAGCCCTACCAATTGCAAAGTTTAGAGGAGTTTTTTGGAAGCGAAGAAGAAGAAGCGGAGCAGGAAGTAGAATCTGACGAAGAAAGCTCCGAAGAAAGTTCAGAATACGAATCAAGTGATGAAGAAGATGAAGATGAAGATGGAGATGAAGATGAAGATGATAACAGAGACAAGTACAGCGACTCTAATGACGATGAGAGCGACACGGAACTATTGAATGGAGCCTCACGAGGCGACCTGCATTAACACTTGTCTCACTAGTTTATTAACCTGCACATACACTTGAATTTAGCACCAAATACATAATATATTTATAGATTTTACTATGGGGGACTGTAGTCGTGGATGCTCTACCAAAAATGCTCCACCAATTTCATGAACAAAGAGGGCCAAGTGAATTGGCTTGGATCTCGGACAACGGAAATAGAGGAAACACAATCGTGGTTTTGAAGCAACACACAAAAGTTTTGTAGCCTAAGTTGCTAAGTGAACTCTCCTATAATCATCCTACCGCCTTTCGTACATTCTATTATCTCATATAGGGGGATTAGCAACCAGGCGAAGAAACACCGTCTCAGCGTGTTTTTATCTTGCGTTCTTCTCTATGTGCCTCGAGTAAAAGAAACATAAACTCTTTTTGTTTACAATCACGCACGATAAAGTGGAGTCGACTAAGAATGAATAGAACAACCTTTGAGTGGTGCTAAAATATAAACCATCTATGTATAGAAAGCAGGACTTTTTTTTTTCGATCTCTAGTTGCAACTAAACCTTCAGGTTGACATTGAGTGCTTCTTTTCATCATTCTCTGGTACAACTTGTTGTTTTATCCTTACACATTTCCGACCTTTACACTTAGTCCTCTTCTCACACCCTTAAAACCTGATGCATATACCACTTCTCCACTTTTTCACACTCACTCTCTTACATCCTCTACCAGTCCCTTCCTAGGTAGATTGGTGAATAAATTTTTGCAACTGAAAACACACTTTCCAAATTAGGTACCCCTGACGCACAAGCACTCAATTTTTCACAAAAGTGTTGAAAATACGGGCAGCACACGACCAAAATATGCCAGGCTCGGCCATTTTCTTCATTTTTCCATCAAATCTCGGCTTGGAAACTGTTTCTCGTAAAAACTTACAACACGGACAGTGCTCACAAAAACGATCATCAAACAGTCAGAGTGACAACTGATACTCTGAAACTTAATAGTATGAAGACCTTCATTCGCTGCATAAAGTTAAACTTTTCTAGCATCGCCTGTTCCCGGTTAAAAATGATGCCAAGTGGAGCTTTAGATTCTTTTTCAGGTTCCTCGCGTGCCCTTCACATCAAATGTATTTTGTAGCAGCACCTTGGTTGTGGTCTCTTGCTTTGTTATCATAATCTTTCGAACACTGCTAAAGTCGCGACGACAAACACATCAGGGTTCAAACATTGAGGAGTCTTACTACTTTTCGCGTCAGTTTGTGACTCTACCTCTGCGTTTCGTACCTAAGTATCCCAGCAGGCTGTCCATGAGAACAAAGGCTCATGTCCTTCGTCTAAATTATTTTCAACCGTGTTGTTGTCTTTTGTTCGCTTACATGTTATTGTACTCTCAAACACAGCACAAACTGTTGAAAAATAGCCATTGGTGATGAGCTTTCTTCCTCATGGGGTTTACTCTCCAAACTGCAGCCTTTCATAAATTAATTACACCCTCAACCTCGAGAAAATCAGCGTTCGCTTACCCCAACTTCCCCAATAACATGTGGTAGCATCTTCCTTCTTTGTTAAGAAGATAAAATCCGTCTTCTACCCAAATGCCGTTCAGCACCAATAACTTTTCACTATTGTTCCAGAGCTCGCCATTCCCAACATCCTTATTGTCATCTGTAATGGCGGGAGATATTTTTAGTCGGCGAACCACCTCACTGTATTGATTTTGGCTAGACCGCTCCGATCAGTATAGTGCCCTCCGACGCCTCAAAGGTGGAAGGCTCCTTTTAGCTTTTTTTGGTCTCCCTCGAGAAAGATGTTTATTAGGTAATGTTCCCAAGAGTAGAGTTATTTTCATATGTTTTAGGAGGTGGAATGGGCTTTTTGGGCAGCGAAAATTACACAATGCGTAATTGGTACCTTATTTTTTATCAAATTGTGATCCTAGCTGGAAATATGATGGTTGCAACCTGCCTTGGATGAGAAGATGGAAATATAAATAGGAACAGATATTCTCACAGAATGGTAATAACAGTAAACTTGTAAACCTACTTACCCCAGTCTTTCGCTTTTATACCCTTTACAAGAATGAAGATCACTAAGTTAAGCTCAACAGAGTTACTCTTGTTGGCATTGTCACTCACTTCAACTGCTGAAGCTACCTTTGGCTTGACTGCTGGAGGTGTTTTCGACTTCTCCTTAGGATTGTTCGGTGGTCTTATCTGTACCAACTTGGATCTTTCAGCAAACCTTAACGGAGGTTCCACTCTTTGTGCAAGAGAAGAAGAAACCGAAGAAGAATTTGCCATTGCAAAGAGAACTCAGCAATTGGCTCCAAAGGCCGCCTTCGTTGTCTCTCAAGCTGACAAGACCAACGAAGATGGTGTTTACAAGGTTACTTGTAACTACCAAGCTGATCAACACGAGCAATTGAACCTGTACTTGAAGCCAAACTGTGGTGGTATCGACGTTTTCAACACTGGTGTCAAGGACTTCGACTTGTTCTCCGACAGCTCTTTCTCAGCTGACAACATTGCGCTGTTTTCTGCTTCCTTCGCTGTGAAGGCCGAAATCAGATTCGGAAAGTGTTGTCTCCCAAGTGACTTGGGTCTTAAGTTCAACTTGAAGGCTGGTGACTCCAACTACGGTTCTTTGTGCGATGCTTTCGGTGATGGTCCTTCTTACGGATTCCTTCTGGCCTCTAGCAACTTGCAAGCTTACGACCCATTCGCCGTTTTCAACGCTGACCTTAACCTTTTCGCTGGATTGAAGAGAGAAGAAAGCATCGAAGAAAGAGGTCTTATTGGAGGATTCTTGAACTCGATTTGTTCATCAAAGAAGAACTTCCAACAACAATGTTGGGATTGTGACTGTGGAAGTGGAAGTAGCCCATCATCCACTACCGACTCTGGATCTGATTCTCAAGCCTCTGCCTCCGCTGCTGCTGACGCCTCTGCCTCTGCTGCTGCTCAAGCTTCTGCCTCTGCTGCTGCTCAAGCTTCTGCTTCTGCTTCTGCCGCTGCTGCCGCCCAAGCCTCCGCATCTGCTGCCGCTGCCGCCCAAGCTTCTGCTTCTGCCTTTGCTGCTGCCCAAGCTTCTGCTTCTGCTTTTGCTGCTGCTCAAGCTTCTGCTTCCGCTGCTGCTGCCGCTCAAGCTTCTGCTTCTGCTGCCGTTGTTCAATCGTCAACTACTCCTCACAACCGTGTTAACGCTATCCCACCTGCTACCGCTAGCGGAGCCTCCAGTTCTGCTGTTGCTAGTCTGACTTCCCTTGCTGCTGAAGCAGCTTCGGACTCAAACGCCGCTTCCGCTTCATCATCTGCATCTAACTCGGCTTCATCTGCTCCAGCTCCAGCTTCTGCCTCTGCATCTGACTCAGCTTCTTCTGCACCAGCTTCAGCTTCAGCATCTGACTCAGCCTCTTCTGCTCCAGCTTCTGCATCTGCTTCCGCTTCTGACTCAGCTTCTTCTGCTCCAGCTTCCGCATCTGCTTCCGCATCTGACTCGGCTTCTTCTGCTCCAGCTTCTGCATCTGCTTCCGCATCTGACTCAGCTTCTTCTGCTCCAGCTTCCGCATCTGCTTCCGCTTCTGACTCAGGATCTTCTGCTCCAGCTTCCGCATCTGCTTCCGCATCTGACTCAGCTTCTTCTGCTCCAGCTTCTGCATCTGCTTCCGCATCTGACTCTGCCTCTGGCCCAAGTACAACCACCAACATTCAACACACTGTCATCACTATTACATCCTGCTCTGACAACAAGTGTACTGAAATTCCAAAGACCACCGGTCTCACCACTGTCACTGAAGAAGACACTATCTACACCACCTACTGCCCATTAACTGCTACCAAGACCAACGTTCAAACCACTGTTGTCACTATCACTTCATGTGCTGACAACAAGTGTCACGAAGAAACTCACACCACTGGAGTCGTTACTGTTTCTGAAGAGAACACTGTTTACACCACCTACTGCCCACTTCCAACCGAAGCTGTTACCACAACTGTTCCTCACACAGAAGCATCTGAAACTGTTTCCAACTTCCACACCTCGGTCTTGACCGTAACCACCTGTGTTGACAACAAATGTACTGTTGTTCCTCAAACCACTGGTGTTCTTGTTGTAGTTGCTGGCAACACAGCTTACACTTCTTATGTGCCGGTCACTTACACAGTTACTGAAGCAGGTGCTCCTGTTCCAAACACAGTTGCTGCTGAATCTACTCCAGCTGCTCCTGTCAAGACTGTTAGCCCTGTTACTCTTGCACCTCACGCTACCACACCAGCTGTTGCTGCTAACGGTTCTACCACATACTCCGCTCCAGCTGCTCCAGCTCCAAACACAGTTGCTTCTGTTGTTGCTGGTGGTGCTGCTGCTATGAAGATGTCTGTCGGCACCTTCTTGCTCGGTTTCGCTGCTCTTATGATCTAAGCATAGTATCCTGGGTCTTGAATCCATAACTTTTTAAATGTGATTTCAACCCTTCTATATTCTCTCTTTGGATACCCATGCAAAATTCTTTTCTCTACTTTTCGACTTTCTCTTGTCGCTTTACAAAGAAGTTTTCTCTGATATATAATTTCCCTTTAGATTGGGACAGATAGTTTTATGATTAATGCTAATACCTCAATGAGGTTATTTTGGTTACCACTTGTAAACTAAAACCTAATCTGCAGATAAGACTTTTTTGCAGCCAAAAAAATTGATTTGTTGCACGACCAACATTTTGTATAAAGAGCTGAGCGGGTAGATTCTATGGTTGATTTTTATACAACTAACGCTGAGCTGCTATCAATTCTAACTGATTAAGAATCTAAGAATTGAATACTGATACGTTTTATTAAAGAATTATAAGTATTGCCTAACAAGTTTACAAACCTACAGAGGAAACCATCAACGAAACGTGCACTAAATGTTGAATAGAAGAGCTATCTCACCTGTTTTAATTGCAGATAAACAGAAGAGTATATTGACTGCCAACAATATCAGCAGGGCTACACAGAGTAAGCTTATTGAGTCTATTTCCAAGTTTGAGATTCGTGATTCCAGGAACCTTGTGGGGGTTAACCAAGTTAAGCAAGACAATGCCGCTGAAGATAAAGGTAAACGGGTTGCAGTTGACGTCGGAGAAGCAGATTTGGAGGATAACAAGGAGAATGAAGGAGAGGGTAAAAGTGCTGTATCTTTGGATGAACCATTTGTTAGAGGAAGGCCCTCAGCGTGTGTTTTCGTTGCCAGTCTTTCTTCTAACAAACTTGATGATGAGTTGTGCGTGGCAGTGACTCAACACTTTAATCAGTGGGGTAAGCTTGTGACTGTCAAAGTATTACGCGACACGTCAAACAGACCCTATGCATTTGTTCAATACACTAATGATCAAGATGCGAAAAGTGCAATCAAGTATGGTCACAATACTCTCTTGCAAGGAAGAAGTATCAGATGCGAACACGCTAAGGTCAACCGGACCTTATTTGTATCATTTCCCTCGGTGTTGGAACTTGAGGAAGCTAAATCTGCTTTGTCCAAATTTGGTTCAATTGAACAGATGATGCCAAGTAACAACCACGGAACAATTACAAGTCTCAGGTCGTTTCTCAAGGGAAGTAGAAGTTGGTACTCCAAGTTTGTGTACCGTGACGACGCCATAAGGGCATTTGCCAATTTGGCTGAGGACGGTGCGTTCAAAGTTGAATGGGCGCAGAATATCGAATCCACTGACCAAGTGGGGGAAGAGGAGGAGACTTTGAAGTTTGATAAGTTCTCTATTTTTGTTGGCCAATTATCCAGTGGAATCCAAGAGAATGAGTTGAAGGAAAGGTTTAACCGCCATGGAACCATTGAAGGGTTGGATTTGATTAAGAAGCCATTGAGTACTTTTGCGTTTATCCGGTATGCCAAAGAGTCTAGTGCTGCGAGTGCAGTTGAAAGGGAAAATCACTCCATGCTCTGTGGTAAGACCATGCATGTTCAGTACAGAGAAATGCATACAGCGGGTGGAAAGAAGGGTGGAGAGAAGCACAGGGGAATTGCGCTCGCTCCACCGCCCATCAACTTGAACAAAAGACAGGTCAGTGGAGGTACCAACACCAGAAGATCTTCGGGAGACAACAGGAGATTGAAGGGGAAGTTGGCGCCATCGGTATCCTTCAACAGAATCAGTAGTGATGAAAGCACTGGGTACGACAAGAGTGGCAGATTCAAAACCAAAGAGTATTTTAAGGCGAAACCCGTCGCAGCTGATGAAGGCAGTGAAGGTGCTACCACTCCACCTCGTAGCGATTACACCAACGATTCGCGCAGAATTGTAGCTGCCACAAGCTACTCTGTCACTAGTGCAGAGAATAGCGAAACCTCTGCGAGCAAGGAAAGATTTGAAAAGAGACGTCCAAAGGACACAGCAGCGGTGGCACTCCAGACTGGTATTCCAACAGCACAGGGAAAAACCATGCAACATTTGGAGAGCGGTGGAACTGCAATGCCTTACTTTTACTACATTCCAAATGGTGAAAGTGGAGGAGTTAGCTCTGCAGTAGGCGGCAACTTTTCACCTCCTGGTGAAGGTAAGAATTTCTACTACTCTCACTACTATGTTCCTGTCGAGACCACTCATGATTACCAGATTTTGCTGGGGGGCTCATTCCCTGTTGCACCATACCAGATGTATTGTCCTGCGGATCCTGAGGTTGAGTATGACGAAGAATCTGAAGGGATTTAGAAGAATGTACTTGCTAGATTGAAATAAAGATATAATGTAATTGTTTAGTAAACGGGGGTGTTTGATTCATTTCTCAAGCGATACTTCTCTTAACGAAGAAGAATCACTGAAGAAGGTAATCTAAAGATTAAGATAACCTAACCACTCTAGTAAGAAGGATTCGTAGACTATTGAGTTGAATGGTGTTTTAAGAATTGCCTTTGAAACAGATACGCGATAAAAATCAAAGGCGAACAGAAAATAGAAAACGGACTCAAACTCAATGCCTTGCTCACATTCAAGCACACAAGTGCATGGTGAAGGAGGGGAGACCAGTAATGTGAGGTCCATTGACCTCAGTAAACTCACACTGGCATTTGGAAGCAAAACAAAAGCGTTGAAGCAGTCAGGGGCATTGATGCCTACACACCATTCATATTTTAGTACGATTCCTGCCATGGACCAGAAGCTTGCGAGCAGTTTACCATGGAAGACAGACGTTAATTATTTCAATAAGACGTATATTTCTGCGCTTGCATTGACCAAGATGACGATTCATGCCAAGAGTGGTGGATCGATTGAGATTATGGGGATGTTGACAGGGAAAATCATAGAGAAGGGGATTGTGGTGACAGATGTATATCCATTACCAGTCGAAGGAACTGAGACACGGGTGAATGCACAAGCAGAAGGATATGAGTTTATGGTACGGTACTTGGAAGCCAACAAGAAGTTAGGAAGAATCGAGAATATAGTTGGGTGGTACCACTCACACCCAGGATACGGATGCTGGTTGTCTGGTATCGATGTATCGACGCAATCGTTGAATCAAAACTTCCAAGATCCATACTTGGCACTTGTGATCGACCCTATCAAAACGGCCAAGCAGAATAAAGTGGAGATTGGTGCATTCAGAACGTACCCTAAAGAATACTTGGAAAAGAAGATGGCAGAAAAGAGTAGCGGCAGCGGCAGTGCCAACACCTCTACTTCCTCCAACAAACGTGTTCCTAAATCAAAAAGAAAGGATTTCGGTATACATTCTGACCAATACTACTCTTTGGATATTGAAATCTTTAACAATAGCATCGACTCTAAGATTATCACATTGATGAATGAATCTGAGGCAACCAATTCCGTCACATGGCTCAATAACTTACTCACCAAGATTGAAACAGAAGTGAATGGTACAAGTAATGTTGATGGGAACGAGGTGATCCCTCGCCCCAACTCACACAAGAGAAGTTTAATCGATAACTACGAAATCCAAAACGACAACTTGGAGAAAGTATTCAAGTTGGTGGAAATGCTTCAAAATTGGAGCGGGCTTCCTGCTGGTCTTAAAAAAATTGATCAAACGTTTGAAGATATAATGTACAAGAAACTCTTACAAGGACCTCCTAAGAAGTATCGGTCTGCTAAGGTATTGGAGCATTATTCCGATTACTTTGAAGGAGGCGATGAAGAAGATGACGACGAAGATGACGTTATGAGCGATGACCAGGTAGAACCTAAAGTCACTGAAGCTATAATTGGAGATTCCAAGATAGCAATTGTAGAAGGTGAACTAGGCGAAGACGAAGACGAGGACGAGAGCAATCTCGATGAACCTGAAGATAAGGGACCACGCGCACTCGATGTTTCCGACTTTGATGATGCCATTTCTATGGAAAGCAGTTCTGTCTATAAGAATGATGAAGATACTAGTGTTGGAAGTGGAAGTGTTGAACAAGCCGAAGAAGAACCAAGTGGAGATTTAGAAATGAGTGATGAGGACCTGAGACCACACCCGTTATCCGTCAAACGGAATCGCGTAGACGCATTCAAGAGGGAACATCGGATGTCTGAAAATATCATGACCAAACCTTTAACGAGAAGAGACAAGTTTTCTAGGGAAGTTGCTGCATTGATTGCAGGATCTGAATATGTTGTGAAGACTCAACTTAGGGTGCCTTCAAGTTTAGCGCAAGCTGGTTTTGGTGGCAGGAAGTATGCTGGTGGAAGAGGACCAAGGGACTCTGGATCACTTCAAAGTCAGCTAGGAGGTAGACCTCAGAGACCAGCTATGAGTTTTGTATCTTCACACGACGTGGAAAAGCTCACACGACTCAGTGAAAGTATAGGAGAGGTTGACTTTCAAGACTTGATGATTTCAGAGGTCCAGGAGAAGGTGTTTTTGTAGGAGCCAGGAGCCATTTAAACTAGAATACTCCAGGTTGAACCTATAAATATATGAATGCAAATGTCGATTAAAGTAACCCTGAAATGTAAAAGAACCTAAAGATTCATCGAAATATCAAAGTGACCTTCATATGTGTACTCATTATCTGATATTCATTAAGTTCAAAAGTATTCTACTTTTTTTTTGCACCCAAATATCAGGCCATTTTCAACACCAAGGTAAATTAATTTCTTTAATCAATACAAAGCATTGAATCTAGTAAATAAACTATTTTTTCAAAATAGTTTATAACTAAGTATAAAGTAGTCTTAAAGTTGCTTTATCTTGCCCCACCTTTCACCTCATGACTCGTCTTATTCTCTGCGCTACCAAATACCAGAAGCACCAGAAGCACCATGACAACCATACTAAATTAACTCCCTAATCCATCTTTTCAACCCTTGTGAGAATCCAGTAAACCTCATCACATCACCTCCCTTCTCCCATCCCCTATCTTTCTCTCCACAAAACATGGCCCCCCTACCTCATCTCTCAGACTCATCTCGAAAGGTCCGTAAATGCAGCAAAAAACACAATCACAATTTGTGCTTCGGATTTTCAATTTTTTTTTTTCTTTCCAAACTTATTTCTAATCCCATCCCATCTTGGCTGAAATCTTGGTTTATCAAACCAGGGACTGAATCCAAGAGGAACCTGCAAAAAAAAACACGACAAGGAGACCGTGATGTCAAGCACACCAAGGGTATCTTCAGCTCCGTCGAGTATAAACCCAGTTGTTGAGAGGTATCTTTCCAATCCACTTACATTCAAACCTGGGAGACAGTTAATCCTGACATCCACACCTACAGAGGAGTCCGAGAGGCCAGCGAGTTACATTGTACTTTCGAAATCTAAAAAGGGAGTTAGAAAGAGAGATGCTGCCGCAGCAGCGTTGGATAAGAGTATAGACTCCGCAACTGCAAAGCCCAAGCCAAAGTCGATGGCGGAGGCGGTAGCTGCTTACACTGGCAAAAAGTTTTTGACCAAGCGCGAAAAAAAATTGTTAAAGAAACAGAAGAAGGATGCAAAAGATAATGAGGATGTGGGGGAAGATGTAGGTGAAGATTTAGCCATTGACGAAGAGAATGATTTTACTGAGGCACTTCCAACTACAACAACCACAGCAACCACCACAACGTCGTCTTCGTCCGATGAATATGAATCTGCATCTGAAAATTTTGACGAGAGTTTAAATGAAACAGTTTCTGAATATTCAGAGTCGCCATTTGCTGGATTCAGCGAAGTAGAATCTAAGAGTGCAAGTCCTGAAAAACCACAGACTTTTATAAATGAGGAAGAGGAAGAAGAGGACGAGGATGAAGAAGACGATGAGGAAGAGGACGGAGACTTTAATGAGGCAGACGAAGAGGAAGAAGAAGTAGAAGAATCGACCACTAGCTCGAGTTCTGAAAGTAAGTCTCCTGACTCCGAAGACCTCACCAAGTTGAGGTTTGACTTGATGGAAGATAATCTCAAGGCAAAGGAAGAAGAGAAAGAAACACAGTCGACAGTGACACCACCAACAAGTGCTGATGATGAGAAAGAAGAATCTAAAGAGAAGACAAGTCTAGTTCTGAGTCAATTCTACGGATTAAATGAAAACCCAGAGGATCGTGGGTCCAACAAGTCAAAAAGAATACTCAAGAACTGGAGGGAAATGACAAAGAGCAAGCCCGTGGGGTTGCTCAATATGGGTGTCACGTGTTACATGAACTCTGCTATCCAGTCTTTGATACATATTCCTGCAATGCAGCATTACTTGAACGATATCACACAGGGTAAGTACAATGAAGAGTTGAAACCAAGATCTGTGTCACATGAGTTGGCTGTTTTGTCGAAAAGAATGTGGGATTACTCTAGTTCTGGCAAAACAAGACTGCCAAAGTATATCAACCCCAAGAAAATAGTGCAGAGGTTGGATGACATCAACTGCATGATGTCCGAGTGGCAGCAGGAAGACTCCCATGAATACTTGATGTCCTTGATGTCTAGGTTACAAGAAGACTCGACACCCAAGGGTAAAAAGTTGAACGAGTCAATCATTTACGACATTTTCGGAGGATTGTTAGATCAGCGTATCACATGTACCAAGTGTAAGAATGTGAGTGAGACCAAGCAAGAGTTTTACGATTTATCATTAGGGCTCAACAAGAAGAGAAGAGTACTGGTTGGAGACGAGCAGAGCACACAAACGCTGCAGGCGCAGGAGCCTACAGCAGCAGAAACACATACAAGGTACTCTGTGGAGAAGTCGATCCGCGACTTTTTTTCCAATGAGTTGATCAAGACTGACAAGTCGGATAAGAGTGCAGGTTACTACTGTGAGAAGTGTAAAGAACGGACTTCTGCGAACAAGATTAGTTTTATTAATCGTTCGCCGGAGACGTTGATCATCCACTTCAAACGGTTCAAATTTGACGGAAACTCATCATCCAAGATGAAACAGTCCATTTCGTACTCCAAGTACCTTGACATGACTGAGTACATGGAAGACCAAAGCGCAACCAAGTACCAGTTGGTTTCCACAATCGTGCATGCAGGAAGATCCTTGTCGTCAGGACACTACATTGCACACTGCTTACAACCTGATGGAACATGGAACACCTACGACGATGAGTACATAAACAAGATAACCGAAGGAGAGGTTTTAAGTGACCCGTCAGCGTACGTGTTGGTGTACACAAAATTAACCCCCAAGAGGGGCTCAAAGGGAAGTGAAGAAACCCCAATGAGAAAGAAAAGGAAGGTGTAATGTATTTGTATTTGTGTGTACAATAGATGATAGAATAGATACGAACCCATAAACAAGAATGTGCACGGGGGGGATAATAAAGACCTGGAATTGTAGATTGTAGAATTATTAATGATAAGGTGTAACTGAGAGATACAATCTCTGTCTCACCGAAGCCACTGTTGTAAAGAAAAAAATATCAGATATCATGAAATGAAGCCCTGGTATAGAATTCAAGTTTTCCCTTCTAAATTGTAAGGATAAGTTTATAGTGAGTCATATAAACGAGATTTTGGCACTGTAATCAAGTAATTTGAGCATAACCAAACCAACCCAAGCAAACTTTAAATTCAAAATAACATGTAGATTAAATATATAAACCTGATACATCATCAGCTACTAGAGAATTAAAAAAACCAATAACGTATAGAGCAGCAAACCAACCAATAAAGCAACAAAAAACAACCAAATAAAGAAAAACCAAAAACAGGGCTAAATCATCAAGAAAAATAGCCACCAAGCAACATGTAAAAGCACAACTCTAAGTGCTAATAGGGGGGTGTGTTGTTAAAAAAAAAAAAAGAAAAAGCGTTAATCTAACAAGGTTCACAAAAGAAAGCATTGTGAGATCAGCATAGAACTTGTGATCCTCCTCAGAAGGGTATGTCCCATGATCATGAATCCTGTTTCAATTTCCAAAGGTTCCATCAATTAGGAAACGAGTATGTTTCGCCAGTAGGTAGGGAGGGGCAACAGGGGCGTTTGGGTGAACGAACAAAAGTACGCTGTGCGTATTTTGGAGTAAATAGTGTACAGGCATGTTGTTGCGTCACACAAATTCGAGCAGCATGGGGTTAGCATACTGGGAGGAAAAGAGTCCTTTGCAGAGGGTGGAACCCAAGGGAGGGGACGGGTTACATAGAGCGTTGGTGCATTTGTTCGTCAATTGACGGAATGCCGGCCAAGGTAGCCGCTGCAGCGTTTGCTGCAGCGTTGCCTTCAGACGAGCTAATGGAGCTCTGGTCGTCCTTGTCCATGCCTGGGAATCTTATGCGGTTCAAATACTCTCCGCTATTGATATCCCTGTAGTCCAATTGCGAGTAGTGTGTGTAGGGGTGTGGATGAGTCGAGAGATAATTGTGGTGGTGATAGATATGCTGCGCTCGGTAACTAGGGCTTGTGTCTGTCTTGCTTGTACTTTGCAGCTTATCATTCTTAAAGCTTGAGTTTATAAACTTTCTAACGTCAGTGTAGTCTGCGCTTGAGCTAGAGTTAGATCTGCTAGAATCTGCAGTGGCTGGGTTACTATTAATGCTGAACTCATCCGAACTGATTGTGCTAGTTGTGCTAAACTTTCTCTTTAACTTGCTCTTTATGGCTTGTTCCATCAAGTGGGAATTCGAGGAGGTATTTGTAATAAAGCGTACATATTCATCCTCAATCACAAACTTACCCTCCTTATAGGTCTCACGGAACGCAAAGGCCTTCTTGTAGTACCACCCAAGAGGAGCATTACATTGGTGACAGCGAATCTTATTGATAAGATAAATCCCAGTCTTCATCTCAGTCTCTTGAAGTAAACTATCAAAGACAACATTTATAACCTTATCAACCAAGTAGGCAGGCCCACTAGATCCACTAAAATTGTCTGATATCACCAAGCTAGACAAACAGAGATGCGAAGAACATCCCTTGCAAGTAATAATCTTGACATCCGGAGACTCATACTGGTCGTTCGCAAAGAAATTGGTATACTTCAATCCCATCGTTAAATTATAAAAGGAGGAGGTATATCTAATTTTTAGAGTTAAGGTGCCCCATCCTTTATATATATATATTATATATGCTACTCTTTAGCAGCACTGAATGACTGCTTATCTAATACAGCACACAACCACACAATACATTCCTAAAATAGGGTAACCGAATATATTTAAGGCAGAACGTAAAAAAAATGGAGCATGGAACCACATGTCTACACTTACGTTCATGTGCTTTAAGCCCTACAAGGGGGTTTGAGAACTAATAGCTTCGTGTTTCAATTGTAGGGGGGAAAAAGAAACATACTAAAAGTCTGAGTATGGAATTACAAGGTTTATATATATTAAACCTGTATTGAGTGAGTCGACTCTTGTTTTATTTTTGAGTAATATATACATGGGGGTAAAGACAAGTCCAACAACACAACACCGGGAAAGGGTTAAGCGATTTTACGGTTTTGCACGCTTACCATTTGTATACTGCTCTTACTTTGAAGTTTAAGGGTTCATTGTTTAAGTACATTCTTGGGGCCAACTGTTTTTGTCTTTGTTCACTTTCCCACTTCCTTCTTGATTTTGTTTGATCGCTTTTAAGAACTGCTTTCAAGTGTATGTATGGGTGTTCCAAGATTCCTGTTCTTCCTCTTCCCTTGATGTCTGGTCTTTTTCTCCAATCTCCGTCCGAGCCGACCCACAAGCTATGGATGTAGAGCCCGTCCTCGTTTAACTTCATCTCACGTGCTTGCTCCAAACCTTTCTTTAACAATTTCTCCAACTCTGTAGACATTTTCTTAGGGTTGAAATGCAACTGATTAATGGCTGTTTTTACATTGAATCCGCGTACAAAACGGTTTACTTGTGTGGCCTTCTTAAGTGACGACTTGATACGGAACGACCTGAGGTAGATATTAGGTTCCAACATATCAATCTCGTCTTCAGTTAAGCTCAACTTGTATTTTTTCCCCTCGTGTTCTACTACTTGATTGTTCTTGAAGAACCCATTGCTAGCCACATTAGTCTCAAAGAGGGCTTTTTTCAATGGTGTGATATACTTGTCAACCTTGATCTGTCTTTCCAATGCTTCAGTCATGTGGAATTTCTGTAACTCCTTATCATCTTTAGGTCTAAGGTCTTTTGGATCGTCATCGATATTTGTATCCTCTGCAATCTTTTCAGGTGTAACCTCTGTCTTAGGCGTGGTTAAGTCACCAAACAAGCTGTTTTTTACGCTTAAAGTGGTGTGGAATCCTTGTATCCTATACAAGGAAGGTCCAACGGATCCATTACGGAATCCAGTCATCCCTCTCCACATTGTTCTTGTCAAACTATGCATCTTTGGTTATTGAAATCTTTTTCAGCCATTTTTTTTATTTCATCGACATGGGTCGTGTGAATGCGTAAATATGAAGCTTGCAATAGCTATATCTCTACATGGTCTAGTCCTAAAGGTTATCTAGGCTTAAGGGTTATCTAATCCAAGGGGTAAACCTCCGTAATTCGAGATTGCCCACGGCATTGTTAATTCGTTCATCTACATCATCACAGATATGAAAATATATTATACATAAATAATGCACCTCTATTCGTCGTCAAAACCAGTCAACCCTTCGTCTCTAGGCCTGGTTGGCAATGGGTAGACTTGTGGAATTGGCTCATGGTCAGCATATAAGTACTTTCTTCTAATTGGAGTGGCCAACAATAAAAGTGGAGCTGACAAGCCTAACACAACTGAGAAGAAGAAGTGAGGTTTGGTATGTGCATGGTAACGGGCCCACTAAAATTCGAGTTAGTATATCACTTGAAGATGGTTTCGAATAGATTTACTTACCTTGATAGGCTGCTTATAGTAGATTGGGTAGTCTCCCCAGACCTTGTCAGCTACTGTCATGGTGTTTGATATATGAACTTTTTAAAAGTAATTGGAAAAATTCGATTTTCATTGGATGAAGTATGGTGTGCATATAGCTTGTGCACGTTTAAGAGTGGTAGGAGGGTTTATAAGACGAAAGGACGATAAGAATGTAAGGTGATTATGTATTATAATGCTGCTAAACCAACATTGTATATATTTAAAGCAAAACCTAAAAGTTTACAGTTTCTCTACATGATTATTACAAGTGTTTAATTCACAATTCACAATAGATCACTTTCTGTTCTTAAGGTCCTTCTTCTCCTTCTTGCTCTTAGATCCAGTAGACTTTGCCTTTGGTTCCACGTCTTCAGCTACTTCAGCAGAAGCTTGTTCTCTGGCAGCAGCTTCTTCAGCTTCCTGTCTGAAGAATTCAACCTTCAACTTGTTGTCGTACCATTCAGCATAGTACAATCCACCTTGCAATACCAAGACACCGACCAAGACTAAAACGATCATAACCAGAGAGGCAGCAACAACATTGATACCAGTGTCTCTGTCAACATCACCCCATTCTCCACTAAGACAAGAGGCAACTCCGATTCTCAAGTTGGTCAAGTAAATGATGAGACCAATCATAAACAAGATCAATGACCCGTACTCAAAGTACTTGGAGTCTTCTTGAGGCTTGTACAACTTAATGAACGAACCAGTAAGACCAAGTGCTGCAACAAAGTGCAAAATATAGTGCACTCTCATAGGGGCTTGACCCCACTGAGCATAATGTCTCACTGAAGCATCAAAAGCAGCAGCATCATAATTCCACAAGGTATTTATATCATAAGGCAACTGCGAGTAAATACACCCCAATCCAAAGGACGTGGCTCCAATAATTAACCCAGTTCCAACAGGAACAATATCCTTATAAGCCATTATATGTTGTATACGTTAGTATTATTTGATTTTTATGTCCACCACTTTTTTTCTTGCCATGAAATTTAGAATGCCTTAAGGAATGAGATATTGCAAATTAATAGTGGAGACTATTCAAGAAATTTCGTCGTAAACAAGTGTAAACTGACAAGATTAGAAGGTATTTTTCGATAGAAGAATATTCCTATTGATATTTAGTAGGAACTCATCAACTTCCCAGCTCCTAATAACTGTTTATTTGACTGATTTCTTTAAAATGCCCTACAGAAATAATGCACAAAACTTTGACTGCGAAATGATAAGCAAACGGCGTTATCGTTAGCGGAAGTAAGTGAGCTACTACATCAACCTATAATCTCGAACTCTTGTATATTAATTAAAAAATTATTTACTTTTATTGAAAACATCAAACCATATACGGTTCATACTATGTAGTTTAACTCGAATATCAAGTTCTTTAACAACTACCTCTCCTTCAAAAAATATTGAAGTCATGCACTTAACTAGTTCTCCAAGAACTTGAATACAAACGTAACAAAAGTAGACACGAAGATGAACCCACAAATCATGTTAGGGCCAAACTTGTCACCATACTCAACCGGCTTCTTTTCTCTGATTTTAATCAGTCTCCAGAGGTAGGTGTATGTGGAGTATACAATGGTGAACATAGCCGAGAGGAAGAATCCAATCGACGCAGTCAAAGCTGAACGTGTACCGTAATTGAGCAAAACACTGGCAGTGAAACCTAACATCACACCAATAGATAACCAACTCAAAAAGGTTCTTTCAGTAGCAAAGTAAACCTTTGGCTCAATACGGATTGGTACTGCAATCTTACTACCCTTAGGTATCTTGGCAGCAAATGTCTTGTTCAAGTCAAAGTTGGTACCAGGCTTGACTGTAAAAGTACGGTCGTCGTTGAAGTAGTACAAGAACTTTCCGTAAGCATGGTAGAAAAAGTTCTTAACTGGAGAGTTGGTGTGTCTGCTACCATATCTGTTTGGCAATAACAAAGGAGTGTTCTCATCCAAGTCTTCTTCCAATGGGTTGATATCATTGGAGAAGTGAACACCAGTGTATCCTGAAGAATAGTCATTACCAGCCAATTCTTCTTCATCCAACTCACCTCCTGAAGACGACGACTTCAAGATTCTTTGTTGGGCGTTTCTTTGAATACCATATTCTTGTTGAATCTTTGGCTTTCTAATGTCTACATCCATTTGTGGCAACCAGAATGGTAACAAGTCGACATATTCTGGCAACAATGATGCACCACCATGAATGAACTTGGAGAACTTAGGAACAGCCTCCACCAAGTGCAGCGCAATCAAGTCTCTGATCCATACTGGAGGTTCCTGACCCAATTGAGTTTGCAACTTAACTTCCAAAACAGCGTATGGGAAACGGCACACGTCCTTCTCTGGCAATTGGTTGAAAGGGAAATCCACTCCGATGTCCATTCTTCTCCAGTTGTTGTTAGTTCTGTCGTAGCCGTCAAAGTTGTCTTCTCTGACCATGGTCAATTCTGTATCCAAGGAAATACGCACTCTGGCGTCACCTGGCAATTGGAAAGCAGTTCTGTTGTAGAAGGATCTCATAACAGGTCTGTACTTGTGCTTCAACACACGGTATTGCACTTCCTTGGCCAAGTTCTCCAAGTTCTCGATTTCTTGTACGGACTTCTTACCGTCCTTTCTAGCCTTTTCAAAGGCTTGCTTGGCAGTGAAGTCACCGTGGAGGAAGTTGTTGATGTTCTTTTCCTTCAAGGCAAATCTTGCCTTGACGGATTTCTCACCAGTCCAATCTTCTCTGTGGGTCTTTCTTTCTACGAAAATCTGGTCTGACTTCATACCACCGTACCATCTCAATCTGATAGCTTCGGCACCTTCGTCTTTACGCAATCTACCGTAGTACAAGTCCATTTCCTTGTTGTCAAAGTAGATGGAAGTAATAGCGGAGTCTTCGACGTCAAATTCCTTATCAGCATTGAAAACCAACACTGGCAAGTGCTTTAAGATAATCAACTTCAATTCGGTGATGTTATCTGGGTGCACCCAGTACTTTGTGGTTTGTCTAACAAAGTTTTGTTGCGAACCACCAGCAGAAGAGTCACCCTTGACTGGGTTACCTCTAGTTCTAACCAAGTCGTACAGTCTCGACAACTTGACAATCAAACTGTCGTAATTGTCCTTGTAGAATGGCTTAGCATTCAATCTGACTTGGAAGATAGGTCTCAAGTTGAATTTGGTGGTTTTGTCATGCTTCTTGACAATCTTTTGGAAACCAGTGTAGTTCAATCTGGTGAACTTAGCCAAGTCATGGACATCGGCAATGATATCAGATAACTCTTGTTCCAATTCTTCAAAGTCCTCTTCAGATGGAGGTTGTTGAGCAGTGTTTGGGTTGGCTTGGTACTTTTGAAGAGCCTCTACAACTTCATGAACATACTTCTCCAGGTCCTTAATTCTTCTGTTCACTTCGGTGTTCTTAACCTTGGTGAAAGAATAGACTTTGTCCAACTCCTGTTCCAACTCATTCAAAAATTCTTCTTCCAATTGGTTGGTCCAAATATAGTCATTGTCCTTCAAGTTCTTCTTTATTTGATGCTTTAACTCATCATAAGAAATATAATAAAAACTATAGTTCTTGATAAGAGCTTTTCTAAGATGCTCACCAAACTTCATCGTGCTGGTGTCGAATGAAAAATTGGTTAATTTCCAATTTATATATATATACCCCCTCTCTCTTGAATGGAATTATGATAAAACAAAATATCCTGCACATCTCGCTGGTTTGTTTATACGAATTTAATTAATGTCCCACGTGTGGGCTGGGACGATTAGAATGGGAGGTCCGCTTCTCTTTAAGGACTTATGAGAGTGGATTAAGGAGGACGTGTGTGTCTTCATTCAAGAGGTGACTTCTGATGGTTTAGTCTAAACTATGCAAGGAGGAATGAAGGCCATCTTAATGGTTGACGTACATTAAGCAATTTATTTTGCTCTTATCTGCAAAATAGGGTGTCAAAATACAATGCAATAAAAGTAAAACGTAGTGAGAATGCCGGAGTTTTACGTTAAGTGTGTTAAGTTAAGTAGTGGCATGTAGTGAAGAATTGAGTATAATAAGAGAATTTGTGGTGAAATTGTCAAATTTGAGAGAAACTGCGTTATTGGTGCGTGCATTCTTGTTACTACAGTCTTTAATTAGTTGGTGGTGTGAACACAAAAAAGTGATGGTAATTTAAATTGGAGGTGAAAGAGCTGTTATGTGTTAGAAAGGTGTAGGGATGTTTGAGTTGAGGGGTTTTTAGTGCCAGACAAGTTTTGGTAGATGGGTTGGATGAGATTCAATGAACATGTCAAATTTTACATCATACAAAATGGTACAAAAAGTTGACACAAATGTTCGATTGAATTTTGCATCCCCATTGAGGAGATTGAGAGCTCAGGTTGAACGTGATAGGTGACAGGTGATAAGTGAATAAGGGTGATATATGGTAGTAGTGAGAAGAGAGAATGAAGTTGGCTGGTGAATGAAAGTGGATGGGACGTGATCAATGGGACGTGTTATATTTAAGGTAGCTAGTTGGTGAGTGTGACTTACTCTTCTTCTTTTTGAGTGCTTCAAGTTTAAACAGCTTCATAGCCAACAAAGTACTCTTTATTCGTATTAATTTAAACTGGTTCATAATATAATTTAAATAATTCAAATGAAGTCATCTCATCAATGGATGGTTTCCCTTTTTGAGATCACTTTGGGTACACTAGCTATTAATAAACTAACACAAGTTAACTGTTGATGTGCCACAGAACGTGAACCATTTTAGTTATTAAACGGTATTTTGTACTTTTTAGTTATCTATTGAATATGTCTCGATATGTGCCCTTTTCAAGCCGCACAACATTTATGGAGTGTAACCCCATAAATTAAATTTAAGCCTCTAGTTAACACTTCCAAGGTCAAAACTCGCTGATCCCTCTTTAGTAAGGCAATACTAACTAATTGAGAGACAATTTCAACGTCATTGCGGCATACTTGTCACCATATTCTGAAAATAAATACTTCAAGTTTAAATTGCATCACACTAAATTCAACTTTCTCCCAAGGTTCCCCCAACCTAATCTAGCCCACAGAATTATATTTCATTAAATGACAAAATTGAACTCAGATTAGAACGTGTACACAATCAGGTTCCGTCTCATTCGGCTGTAAGAATTGTCTTAGATTACGAGTCCATGAACTAGCATCCAATTACAAGGACCCACAACAAAGGTATAAACCAATTACATCTCCATTTCAAAGTGCTTTGTCTACAGGAACAAAATGTTTCAAGTCCAATATTCTTGACCAAACTAAGTAGACCAAGAAACAAGAAGTATCTACTTTCTAGTGTTAACCATCATGTTTAAAAGAAACTGTGCTATTTGAGCACAAACATATACAATTGATTTGTTTAAAAACTATCGATCGACTATATACTCTATTCCACACTCAAAAGTCCACAGATTCTAGCAATGATAATTCGCTACTCCAATCCGAACACTTAAAAGTTTAACTCTGACTAACCATGACACTAGTGCACTGTTAACTCCTTCGCTAAAACTAAACTCATCAGTACCAAGCAATTTCCAGACTTGTATTTTGTGCTATACCATACTGAAGACCGACCTCGGAATCAGAAGCACCCGTTCCGCAGTACCAAGTCATGAAAAAACATCCGTTCTGCAATATTTCAGGCATTCTTTCACTTTAACTATAAAGCTGGGATATTCTGTCCATTGCATACTTCTTAAGTGAATTGAACTACGATGGGGCTTTCAAAATCCACTGTATTACCAAATGTTTTAAATAAACTCCCAAACTATCATACAAATATTCTTGTTGTTGGCGGAGCTTATTCTGGACTTTCAGCTATTAAGGCATTAAAGAACCAATTTAGTCAACGAACTACAAGACTTGATTCCAAGGTTCAAGTTACGTTAGTCGAGCCTAAAGCTGGTTTGCTTAATATCTTGGGAATACCAAAGGCTATAGTTGATATAGAGTTTGCCAAAACCCAGTATATTCCATTCCATCAGTTGAACAACTTGACTTTTGACCATGTGATCTCTGTGCATACAGATGTTTCTACGGCATTGAATAAGGCACACCTGGTACTGCCAACTGCTAACACCGACTTGGGTATTGAATTTACCTACGTCCAAGGTAAAATTACACAATTGTCGGAGTCCTCAGCCCAGTGTGTGCTTGTAGACGAGGCCAACTCACAGCAAAGCGAATCTACCATTACATTTGACTACGTTGTACTTGCATCCGGAAGAGATCGGTCATGGCCTGTGACGCCAGATGCCTACACTGTAAATATGTACATGGAGGAAATGCAGAGAGCCTTTGATGAGATTTCTCAAGCTGATAACGTATCTGTTATCGGAGCAGGTGCCGTGGGAATAGAAATGGCTGGAGACATTAAACACAAGTTTCCTAAAAAGAATGTCAACTTAGTACACCCTCACCCGACATTTCCCCCAGAACCTTTGAGCGTTGATTTCCAAAAAGCCGTGCATAAGTCGTTAGCAGACTCGGGTGTAGATGTGCTCATAAATACCAGAATCGATAACGAGTTACCTGACGGAAATTTAGTTACTACAGATGCCAGAGTTATCTCGAGTAATCTCAACCATTGGTGCACCTCGCATAAGAACAATACCTCGATACTCTCGTCCCTGCTCCAGAAACAATTTGTTACTCCACAAAACAACATTATTGTGAACGACTACCTCCAACTCACAAACACAAACACTGTTATCCCCAACTTTTTTGTGCTTGGAGATTTGGTAGAATTGCCGATTATCAAGTCTGCTGGTTGGGCAATGTATATGGGAAGACAGGTTGCAAACAATTTGACCTCATTAATATTTGAAGATAAATTGGCAGAGTCTTTCCCAGACTTGACTAAAATGCCTAGGGGAATGGTTCTTGTGGCTGGTAACGGTCAAATAGTAAGTGAGTTATCAGGAGTGGTGGAGTTGGACAATGCAGACTACACAAAGGAGTACGAAGATTATTGTATTGGAAAAGTAAGGGTGACAATGGATGTTTAATAGATGAACCTGACGTCTTTTAATGATTGTTTTTTTCATCTCATTAGTTTATTTATACTTGTATAGACCCTTCAAAATAAACCTTAGATGATTTCGAATTAACTATTGATACTTGAAACGATTCATTTTCTTTAGTACACCTCAATTCCATTTGTTCATCTGCGAAGCATGGTTCATTATTTCTATATTTGAAGTGCTTCGGAGTAGTGTATAATGTTTGGAACCAGTAGAGCATGAGTGTTACCATGAATGGTCCATGGACGATAATGTTAGGCATTTTCTCAATGGCTTGCGCGTAGTTAACATCGTAGTGTATTTTATGAAGATTATTTGTTAACATACTATATTTTAACAAATCCGAAGAACTCAATTTGACCTTGGTTGAATGGTCTGGTGTGCCATGAATACCAGCTTCACGGCTTTTATTGAAATCCTTATTGGTGTACATTAATATCCTTGATTCAGAAAGTATGGGTGTACTCTCTTGAGAAATCTCCTTCTCTATAGTAACAAATGCTGATTCCGAGATTTGTCGTACTGATTTAACAATCTCAGTACATGTAAACCGATCTGTTGTCAAATGATTATGAAAATCAAGTGACCCCTTGACCCACATTCGTCTTCGAAATATACTCTCACCATTAACTGTAGGGGCCTGTTCATTGTCATACCCATCAGCCCCTAGTTCACTATTACGTTGTAGTATATACATAAAATGGAAACCTTTGTGTAAAGAGTTGGTTAAAGGAACCTCAAGGTCAGTCTGAGGTAACTTAAGAACAGTGTGAAGTAAATCAACCATACGTCGTGTCTGACCAACAGATATAGACTCCTCCACACGCCAAACCCTCGCAGCGACATCCGCAGCCCATTTCGATACCAAATGCATTGCAGTTTTTCCAGTGCACTTTTGACTTTTTTTTATTTGTCTCATCTCATCTCACAACCCCATAAACATCATGAGTGGAAACACGAGTGAGGCGCTCAAGAATATCAAGAATAAGCAGCATAGGCAGAAGGTCTATGGTGAGATCCAGCATGATCGAATCAAGCAACGTCTTAAGATGAGAACCGAGAGAGCTAAGGAGGAGCGTTCTAATCCTGAGATGAAGGAAGCTCGTTTATTGGCAAATGTACCGGAGACTATTGAAAGTAAGAGAGTGTTTGATGAGACTATTGCGGCCGAGGTCGAAGGTGAGGATGAGTTTCAGCAGTACTTTGAGAACTTGGGTAAAGACCCTAAGATCTTATTGACTACTAGTCCATTGGCTAACAAAGTAGCCTATGAGTTTGCAGATATGTTGATGGATTTCTTACCAAATGTCACCTTCATCAAGAGAAAGAAGGAATATTCCATGATAGACATGGCTGAGTATTGTTCTAACAGAGACTTCACATCGTTGGTTGTGATCAACGAAGATAAAAAGAAGGTTAGTGGTATAACATTCATGAACTTGCCTGAAGGACCTACCTTTTACTTTTCCTTAACATCTATTATCGATGGCCAGAGAATCAAGGGCCACGGTAGAGCAACCACACATATCCCTGAATTGGTTTTGAATAACTTCAACTCACGTTTGGGTAAAACCGTAGGAAGATTGTTCCAATCCATCTTCCCACACAACCCTGAAATAGTAGGACGACAAGTAGTTACCTTGCACAACCAAAGAGATTACATATTTTTCAGAAGACATAGATATGTTTTCAGAAACGAAGAGAAGGTTGGGTTACAAGAGTTAGGACCACAGTTCACGTTAAAGTTGAGAAGAATGCAAAAGGGTATTAGAGGTGAAACAGTATGGGAACACAGACCAGACATGGAACGTGACAAGAGAAAGTTCTACTTGTAGTCATGTTCACGTACTCTGTTAGCTTAGTTTATTTAGGAGAAAGGTTTTAGTTTGTTGATAGAACAATAGTCATTTTTATGTGAAGTTCAGTAGAAGTAAGAGTTTGTAAGTAAGAGGCTGTAAAGGATATTGGTGGGCAACTGATCTGGTATTACTGGCAGTATAAAACGTAATATTGCATAGTAGAGGTTTGTTACTTGGCTGCAAAATCCGTAGACATAATCCGTAGACATACTATTCATTCTTTTTATGGTTGTCTCATTATTGAAGAGTCTAAACCATCTCTGTATAGGCAACGTAGAAAACTCAAAGCTCGCGATTGACTTTTAATCAGAATCGTTATCGAATTTCAGAAGGGGTGTTTAAGATAGAATAGATAATAGAGAGCCATCGCAAAGTACTCTTCTAAGAACGAAAATATTCAATGCTGGTGATGTATATAATACTTCTTTTAACTAGTACCCACATCCAGTATACAAATGATGTCATTTTTATGAAACTTAAGAACTCAATTGACTGGAGGACGCGTTTACAGATTCAAAGACCTCACTTAACTTCGAAGCAAATCAAAGCAGATAGAGGGGCTTGATTATCATCACAATTAAAAACACTCCCAAAATCAATCTAATCTATCCCATTCAACTCTAAACTCCCAGCTCTCAACTCTCAACTCTCAATTCTCAACTCTTAACCCCACATTTTAACTAACAGAGGTATCAAAAAACTACTGAACTATTACAACCCTTAACTAATAAACCACCACAATCATTTACTTGTCCCTTGACACTCAACACAGCACACAACATACAACACATAACACCCAATTACAAACTCACAACTACCCCCAAACTAAAGATACCAAACACCCCCACATGCCCAGTCGAATCCTCCAATTGCTGCGAAATAAATTCCTATTAGGGTAGTGAGCTTTGACATATCACCCCCTCGCTCCACAAAAAAACACAGTCTACACCATGGTATTCCCACTTGTCTATGTAAGCGAAATTAATACAAGATATACCGAATCGCCGTTGGCAGCTAATCAATCGGTATTGTTCTGAAGAAAAAAAATTACAATAAAAAAGGTGAATGATCACAATCTTTTGGTACTTTTCAACATACGATTGATTTGAGGCATTTAATCGATTTTATCTTATATTCAACGGTTCCTTCCTATTGCTTATTACAAAGCAGTCCTTCAAATACGTTATATTTTTAACGTGCGTAATTTAAAGACCATTATATGTATTTGGTGTATTCTTCCATCAAGAATCATCCTATTCATTGGTGTCCCGCCTTGCCACCAGAACAATATCGGAGCTAACATTTGAAGGTGTGCTAGACGTAACGCTACAACTCTTAAACGTATGATTCCATTCATATTTAATATCAATTCCTCTTCTAGTTATTCTTATGATTCTCATCTCTCAGAATCATCTACAAGTCACCAACTCCATACACCTTCATTAACATCCCCCCCCTCCCCCTCCCTGTCTTAACCACCTCCTTCCATCACCTCCTTCCTGCTCTCTAAAATATTAGTGAGAAATTTCGCACTCGCACCAAATGTTGGCGCTTATGGCGCTCTCCAGTATTCAATTTTGTTGTCTTTTTTTTTTTTCATCACGCTGCTAACCAGGAGACTCCTTTTATCATTCTTTTTTTGTTCTTGTTGATCAATCTTTTCTAAGGAAACACGCATTGCTAGGCATAACATAGGGAAACCGCCGGATCCAGAACATAGATTCCAGCCTTAATTATCAGGAGTGAAGGTAACTCGTTCGCCGTTTATTGTCTTGTTATTTTTATAGGTGAGACAAAACATCACACGTTCCTGTTCCCAAACAACAAAGATAACCAAAAAGGGGCTGACTAAAAGGTCAACGAGGTGATTGATAGTATTGAGTATTTGAATTAGTTAGTTGGTATAAGTATCACTTGTTTGCAAGTAACAGTTCACTTTTTTATTCTGATCCACCCCCTCCCCCCCCTAGCACATTAATCGCTGACTGCCGATGACCATGGATAGTGGTGGTGTTAACCAAATCACATCTGCCTTGGGAGTAGTTTATGATCCCAAGTCTACCAATACACAGAGACGCGAAGCGCAAGAATTCTTGGAGACTATCAAAGCTAATGACGAGTCTCCTTATTGGGGATACCAGTTGGCATTACCCGAAAACAATGGTAAGAATTATATCACAAGACACTTTGGGTTATCCTTATTACAACACTCCATCAACAGCCGCTTCCACTTGTTTGACACAACGAAATCGTTGGCAATCCGCGAATGGGTGGTAGAGTTGGCCAACAAAATACAATCAGATGACCCCCATTATATCCGTGAGAAGCTAGCCTTTTTATGGGTGGGCATCGCAAAACGCAACTGGGGAAGTTATTTAGTGAAAACCTTTGCTAAAGAGGGTGAATCTAATGGTAGTAGTAATGGCGATAGTACAAGCAAAACCGATAATGGAACTACAACTGTATCTAACGGCACTGAAACCGTGTCGCGTGTGGGAGAAAGCGACGCGACAGAAGGTTGGTCCTCAATGGACGAAGACTTGTGGAAATTATGGCAACTCAACATATCGGGCAGAGAGCTCTCCCTCGTCATCATAAGAACCTTGTTTGAAGACATGTACCTCTTGGAAGACCCAATTGCAGCAAAACGTACGGCAATCTTAAACCAATTGAGTGTACTCATAGTAACACCAGAAGACGTGTTGGAATCAATATACGAACACAGTCCTAACATTTCCATATGCAAATACTCCTCCGTCGGTTGGTTTCCAACATGGAGCCAGTACTTGATTGAAGTGTTATCAAACAACGACTTTGAAAGTCCTGCGTGCCAATCGTTTGTGCCCAAGATCCTCTCCACATTTAAAACATGCTTGCACTGGGTACAACCGTCAGTGTTACGAAGCGAAAACATTATGAACACATTGATCAACATCCTCGAAATCCCCGACTGCAAGTTGAAAACATTAGCCGTAGACTGCTTACACATATTATTCACAAGAAGCTACTCAACAGAAGAAGATTTCAACTTCTTTATAGGCTCGATATTCTCTTCGGAAGGTGTGCGGAAATTAACGCAATTCTATCACTCGCTAGAACTCGACCCTGACGATGTGGATGAACAAATCTATTCATTATTAAAGAAGACTGTCGAGATGATAGTATCATTAAGTGAATACCTCAATCTTTCACTGAAGAATAAAGTCTCGTGGGAGAAGTCAGACATTGACAATTACTTGGCTTTAGTCTTAACCACAACAAACCACCCTAGTTTGATAATCAGTGGACTTTCGCTACAAATGTGGGTGACAATTCTTAGATTCGATGAGTTGAGCTCGAGGGAGCCAATTGTCAAGCTCTTACTCGACTTATTAGAGATCTCAGCAAACAGAACAATTAGCTACACGTACGACGATGACACTGTTTCGAGTAAGTACTTGGCTGTAGACTTTGACTCAACCCCAGACGCTAACTCGTTCTTACAGAACTACAAGAAATTCAACGAGGACATTGTGCGGATTACCATATGTAAAAAACCAGAGGAAGGAATGATGTGGCTAGAGAACAGACTTCAGAACTTCTTTAGCTCGGAGTTGGGAGGCAAATGCATCAACCAATACAATTTGGAGGAGAAATCAGACCCGTTGAACTACGGTACCTCACAGTTCAATATAATCGAGAACTGTATAAGGGGGATTTCTAGATGGCGTATATGGTATAATGGAGACGATTTCGAAGACATCAACGGAAGATTGAACAAGTTGGTGGAGAGCTTGGGAGAACGCTTGTTAGCCATGAACTTGGCTTCTCCTCTTTTGATAAGGAAACAAGTTCAAACAATGGTACAGTTTGCTCCACTCTTGAAGGATGTGAGCCCATTGATGTTCCAGGTATTAGAAAAAATCTTAACTACGGCAACCTTTGAGTACCCAGCTAACATCAACGACGACGAAAAGGAGTTGATTAGAGACTTGAGAACGAGCTGTGGAACGGAACTTAACAGATTGGCGTACATAATGCCGGAATCGCTCAAAAAAATCTTTAGCGACTTGGAAAACGTCATTGCAAACATTTTGTCATCTAAGAAGGTGAGCGAGCACGAGATTGTAGCCTTCAAGTCATTTTTACTCGTGATTGCTCTGCGGTCGTCGATCAACGACAAGGATGAGCTCTTTGCAAAGATTGTTGATCCAGAGTTAGCAGCCTGGTCATCACCAGAGACTGAGAAGGGGCTTCTGGACTTGCATTGGTTTATGGAGAGAATGGGAATAGTAGAGATTGCCTCTTACTTCCAGAAGCGTGGGATTTCTGCCACGTCCAACTTGTTGGATACAACGATGGACGATGAAGGAAAAGAATTGAAGACTAAATTAAAAGACCACTGGTCGTCCATATTCCCTATCAGACCAACGAGAATCTTTATGCAATACAGTATTGAGAAGTTGAGTCATAATTCAGCGGAATACTTGAACTTGCTTAAATTATGGCAACCAAGGGTGCAACCAATCATTCCACATATCTTGCAGTTGTTGACACAGATCCAAGCATACCATAACCCATCCAATTGGAAGGACTTACCTCCAGCTGTGCAGTCGTTTGTAAGGTACAGTTGTACTGAGAGATTCTGGCAACAAGGAGTTTCCATCCAATCCAAGGAAACCTTTATTGAAGAAAATGTCAAGGCAGCTTTTACCTTGAGAGACTTTGCTGATTCCGTTGGACACTTGGTGAGGTATACTCGCGAGTACGCATTCTTGACAATTGGGTCTCTTTCACAGTTAGAAGACACCTTGTATGAGATCCCTAACATAGCAACTATGTTGTGGAAAGCAGTAGCAGGTGACACCGTTGGTGTCACCTTGCACAGTTGGAAACATATGATCAACAGCTGCTTAAGGAGTGTAGTTAAGTACTGCCCACTGAAGTTTGTGGACGTGTTTATGCTGGAGTTGTTACCCAAGGTATTTACCGACCTCGATAAATTATTGGTTTCGAAGTGGGAAAGGGTTTACAACAATGGAGTACAGTTACAGGGTAATGAGGACGACGACTCGCTTTCCGAAGAGATGATGGAGGAGCATATGTTGAGACAGTTGACAGCAACAGTTGTGAGGTTATTGATGGATATTTGCAGCCAGATCAACTCCAAGAGCATCAGCGATACCCAGTTTGCAAACCATCTTTTAATCACACGGAACAAGGAAGTGATGGCGCCGTTCTTGCAGATTTGCTGCCATCTTATTACGTTTAAAGACACCAAGTGCTCTTTCAACACGATCTTGATTGTACGTAATGTATTGGAAGATATTTTGTTGAAGGACGATGAGGTGGACAAGTATCTTTGTGACAACTTACTCAAGTCTCTCCTTCATGTTTTATTGGACGACTATTTTGTTGAGACGCATGGTGAGGCAGCGGTGGCATTGACCACTTTGTACTGCGCTTTGCGGAGCAAGAACGACTACCCAGCTAGAATGATGGTCCAGTACTTACCTAACATCACAACACAACACGTTAGCAACTTTGAAAGGTTGTTGGTGAATTCAAAATGCTTGAAGCACCAACGATCAGCGTTGTTGGAGTTGGTACGGATCTCGAAGGAAAATGGATCAAGCACTGATTATGATGAGATGAGTAAACGCAAAAAACAATTGGAGGCTGCGGCAGCAGCCAGGAAGAAGAAACCTACGGGAGTTGATGTAATGAACGATCCTTTCACCGAGAATGGAGCATTGGATAATTTGTTTGGGGATAAAGAATAAGAGAGATGATCCAGACAAGGAAGATCGATTTTGAGTGTATGAGTGTGGGTCATATTAAAGAATATGTGTGTACTTTTAGTGTATCAAACTGTAAATATTGAAAATGTGAGAGTCAGTATAAGGTGATGTAGTTTAAAGAGTAGTGATGTTGGAAGTGTATTAAAAAGGTCAATGAAATAAACTATTTAAATACAGTATAACCGTTGGTAAATCTCAACACTGGAATTTAAACTCTAGCGTTTAACATCAACAAGTAGATATTAATCTTCAATTAAACCTTATATTTGGGTGCAAAATATAAAAGATCAGGGCTTTAATATAAGAAACCAACATATTTAAGTTACTAAAAAGTGAACTTAACCAAAAACTTTAACTAGATCTCAGTTGTCAGTTGGGGAGGAATCTCCTGGGGAAATCTCATTGTACTGTATAAACTATAATAATTAATCGACTTTACTTAACAGCACAACACCTTACTTTGAGATTGTTCTTACAATAACACCCAAACTAAAATTTATTCAGTTCATTATTTCAAATACAAGTCTGAAACATTAAACTCTACAGTGAAAACTCAAACAATAACATCAATCACCACTCAACCACTCGTCTACAACAACAACAACCATTCAAACAACCACCCCTCTTCCCACCTGTCACCTCACACCAAAAAGATCTTGAGTCGTGTGCCAAAGCCCAAAAAAATGTCCACACGCCTAATTTTCAAAAGCTAAAATTGATCATTATATCCATAACAAAGGCCATCAATTGCAAGTAATTATTTGCCAGTAACTGATTATCGTTGCGATATAATTGCGTTCATTATTCAATTGATCTAAATCCCCAAACAGTTGATATAAAAAGACTTTGTTGAAATGCCTATTAAATCACTTGAGTCGTACTTGTTTGAACGAAAGTTGGCAAACACCAGCTCGATCGAGATATTACAGAATGCTACCATTGGTATTGATGCCGAGCATTACTTGAGTCGTATCTATACGTTTAAAAAGGAGCAATTTTTACCTGGGATTGGTGGAGTCCCCAGCTCCCTCAAAGAGTACATCCAATCGGACTTACAGGTGTTTAAGGAGTTTAATATCAAGCCAATATTCGTCATTCCAGGGTTAAACATTCAATTGCAGCTCAACAACTATAAAACAGGTGAATTGTCACCTCAGGAACAACACCATGAAAGTAGCTGGGCTAACTTAGGGAACAAGCAACCGTACACGTACAACAATACTATAGAATCGTTTCGTTTATTCACAGACCCGTTGCCATTGAGACCAATGATCCATGATCTTATCAAATATTTCATTGCAATTGGGATCGATTATATGATAGCACCATACGATGCATCCTTCCAGTTGTCATACTTGTACCAAAACAACGTGATTGACACCATTTATGGATCAACTGATTTATTGTTGACCAAAATTGACAAATTTATTTTAGGAATGGAGTTCCAATCTAAAGATTTCAGGTTCATTGACAAACATAAGGTGTTGAGTGAATTAAGCTTGACAGAACGTCAATTTTTAGACTTGAGTTTGATGGTGGGGTGCACCATCCAACCTGTGACGTTCCCCAATTTTCCTCCGTTACCCAAGCCAAACCCTGTGCAACCTTACCCACAATTGAGTTACTTCAAGTTGGGATTGGACATAATTTACCAGCTTAACAGTTTCAATGGAAACAAAACTACAGACTTGTTTGGATACATTGCGAGTCTCAATGATCCTAAATTGATGGAGTTGTACCTCAAGGGTCACACAGCAGTCAAGTACTTGCCAATATTGAACAAGGATGGGTACATTGAGTTGTACAATGTAGAAATGGGGAAGTTGGGCATTGAAGCGAACGTAGATTATATTGAGGACTCACAAAATGAGAGCAAATCAGGAGGAAGTGGTAGAAGCACTGCATCATCATCTTCAAACAGACTGGTTAAGGTTCCTAATGACATCCATGACATAATATCTCAAAGATTGCCACCTGAATTGTACTTTTACCAGTCGTTTGGATTACTTCCAATTGGACTTTTGGAAGCAATCACACGAGGACATGTGGATGTTCGACCACCATTAGAAACCGGGGTCAACGAAAGTTACCGTACTTTGATTACGTCCAAGTTCTACGTGGGAGTTCTAGATCAACAGTGTAACTTGTTGACGCAATTACTTGCAAGATACTACCAGGTTAAAAAGATCAATGTGAAGTACTGGTATCGGGATGCGAGTATTGAAGTGAACAACAGGATGATGCCTCCTGTATTCAAGAGGGTGGAGAAGTTGTATATTCAGAATGACGGTTCAAGCGAAGTATTTGACTTGTCCAAGTTTTTCTTAAAGTTGTCAAGTGAGAGTGCTCCAACGTACTCGAGCAACAAGTTGATTTCTACCAAGGAAGATATAGTGTCGACGATTATGTTGAGAACGTTGTACTTGTTCCAACTCATTGACCCCAAGACATATGCTTTGAAACCTGTAGGTAAGATATTGAAGCGGTACGTGGAGGAATCCAAGGGGGATGTTACTCAGGATGAATTATCCCAATTGACATTACTCTTACTTTTGATCAGCTCCAAGCTGTACAAGTTGACAGATAAACATCAAGAGTTTGCTAGTGTACCTGCTTCTTCCAAGTACAGCAGCGAGGAGGCAGAATTGAGTGCTGAAGAAGGGTCGAATGTAGCGTTGATTTCGCGTGTGTTTTCGCTCCACAAGTTGAACGTGTCACCAATCAACTACCAAGGACCGATTTCACGTAATTTGTTGAACTTCCGTTCGCATGTTGTTTTCATTGCTAACCATTTTGTGAACACGATACAATGTTTGATGGTAGACTTTATAGTACACCAAGAGAACAACAATATCAAGAGCACGTTCAATAACAAGAGCGATTGGTATAAGTTAATTGATCAGTTGCCATTCTACAAGGATATCAACAATACGTTATTGGGAGTTGTTGCGGAGATTTATTTTGAAGTTGCAGCCAAGTTTGTCAAAGGAGGCCAAAGTGTAGAAGAGGCCAAAACCAGGGCCAAAGAACACTTGATGAACGGAGTTTACCAAGTGAAAAGCCTCACTTTTAACATCAACGTACACGGCTTAAACTCGATCACATCGAACCAATTGTTGGAAGATTTCGAGAGCGGAGTCAGATTCTGGAAAAAGTTTGTTCATTTAACAAAAATAATCAATGAAGAAGAAAAGTCATTGATTGACGACACATACCTTAAAAGAATCACAGACGCAGATGAGTGGTTACAGAAACTTGTCTAGACGATTTAGTAGTTTAACGAAATAAAAGTTTAGCTTTGGAAAGTATGCCTCTTTATTGTTCTTTGGAATTTTCTTGTATACACTTTTTTTTTTTCAGTGCAAATTACAATTAAAGATTGTTGTATAATGAGAGGATCACAGAGGGTACAAGGGGCTGCGGCTAGGGTCTTAGGGAGGCTTGGGCTTGGGCGAGTTGTAGAGGAGCAAAATATACGATTAGAAGGAAGACCCATTGTTACAGGGGGAGGGCCATTTGTTGAGTTACCTCGTTACAAGAGACTAGGAGACGTTTTGAATGTTCTCATTCCTGCTTCGTCTGCATTGAATATTCGGAGAGGGAGTGTGATTGCGGTTGATGGGGAGGATACTGTTTGGAGTCAGCGAAAGGTATTAGGGAAGGCGACTGAGTATCATGAGATGAGATCAAGTACAGCCGTTTCTATGATTCTTGGGGACGCAGAAAAGTATTCAGTGATTGATATTCAAGATGCTCGTGAGCAATGGACAGTTTTGGACGATCAAAGCTTGGTGTCATGGAGTGGGTTCAATCTTGAGCTTGTCCAAATTCCCTTTTTACTGAAATTCCGGACGTACCATACAGCAGGCCGAGGAGTGGTTGTGCTTGCTGGACAATCGCAATTGTTTGAAGTGCGGTTGGAAGAGGGTGAAGAAATCTGGATAAATTCCGGGGCGTTTGTGGCAGCATCTATTGACAGAAGATCAATAAGCTTAGATGTTATGAAGAAGAGTGAGACGAATAGAAGATTAATTGAGATACCAAAAAGTTGGAGTAATATATGGACCAGAGTAGGGCAATTCCTCCCTAATATTTCCAGGTTAACAAACAATCTCACAATAATAAAACAAATACAAGCGGCATTCTCAAAAGCCCAAACCTCCACAACATTGACCATTCCCAAGAGATATTTATCCGAATGGTGGACCATGTTTCAAGTGCACGTTTTGACGTTGTTCAATAGAAAACCAATCTCGTTTAGGCTAAAAGGCCCAGGACGAGTCTTGTTCAACAACAATAGACAAGCTTCCAACAGACACACCTTTACAAATAAAGAAATATATCGTATCTACAATGGGGTGAGGCATTGGTGATTCTATTTGCTGAGAAAAAGAGGGACCCATTCAAAGGGCATTTTCTTACTATAGATTGTCTCATTTTTTTTTTTTTTTTTTTTGTATACTTGATATAATTATTTATATTTTAAGGTTAGTATGAGGGAGTTTGGACTAAGGTACTACTCCCTAAAACCTTGAGCTAATCCAAGTATAGATAGACGTGATTACTAAAAAACATATGAAAACAATAAAGTATATCCCCACCCTATAAAACATGGCTTTGGGGATAGGTTTTTCCGTTGTCGTTAACACGGATATGCCGTTGTTGATCCTCTGAGATCTGTGAAATCTAATTATATATATTGGAGGTTAGATTCCTTAAATGGCCGTACCAAAAAATACACGAAATAGGAAAGAAGTCTTAATCTGGAGGAGGGTTAGGGAGAAGAGTGATGGTGGGAGAGAGGAAGGGAATGGAAGGATGTAATTAGAAAGGATGTAATTGGAGGTTGCAGTTAATGATGGTGTTTATTTATTTGTAAGAGAATAGTAGAAATTATAATAAAGCAGCAGTTAGAATAGTAGACATTTAGAATAGGGTAGAGTTCGAATAATAGCGTACCAAAGAGAACAAAGAAGAGGCCAAGATGTGGTTATGAAATCACAATCAAGAAAGAGAACCGTTAATACATGATACATCTTCAGCCTTTCCCAAGGCCACCCCATTTTTTTTCGCGAGAGGTGGGTGTGGTTGAATTATTAGAGATCACATAGGGACCCCGAAATCATTGTGTGGACAATCCGAGAGCATAGCAGAGGGAACAAAAAGCGTGCAAAGACTAGCCAAACACTACTGACCAGCTACGCCCCCTCCTCCTCGCCAGGGTGCGAATCAGCAGATTGCAGCGGGTAAATACAACAAAAAAAGAAGTGCGAGCTGCGAGTAGTCAGGCACTTGCCCCTCCCCAACCTAGATCAGGCAACTACATGTGTGGACTTTGATTGCATACCTGAATGAAGCCTATTCAATGAAGCGTTCATAATCAATATTTCAGGCCACAAAAAAATGCAGCCTGTACCGACAGCCTGCAACGAATGGCAAAACCACAGAGAGAAACATGTTTACCGCCGTACAGAAAGCCAAAAACAATTAAATCAACCCTAAAAAAAAGCAACAATCTCCAAGAATATATATATAAGAGTGATTCTAGGGCTGAAAGCTCCTGAGGATACTTTTTTTCCCCTTTTTGATAACGGGGACAGTACAGGCCAGGGAATTGGAGGAACCAAAGGATACGTGGTTGTATTTAAAAGTCATTGTGCAAGCAGATAGACTGGAGCCTTTTTTTTTTAATTGCATTGTAGGGGACCCGTGGAATTTTCTTTAAAAGTAAAATCTATTTACAAGGACAAACCCTATAGGATAGCACATGAGGATGGAGATTTCCAAGATCACCTCGCCTTCTGAATGGGTATACTTTGCTAAGGGAGCCGCAAATATCCTCTTCAAGTATACTGGAACCAACGACTACTTGACACACAAATTGCTCCGAGTGCGTCTTCTTAAAGAAGACGATCAATACATTTCAACATGCGAATTATACGATTTCATCGAACTCACATGCAAGCATTTGTTTCCCGAGCAAATTGTAGATATCCAGCTCATGGTTCTTACCACAGACTTTATCAACAAAATCGACAGCAAGGGGAATCTGCTAATGGTTAAAGAACGTTACGGGCTCTTGATCCCCAACATTTTAGACCGCAACTATACAAAATACGTGCTTCTGAAAAATTGCCAACTCTACTATGATCTCGAACAAAAAAACAACACCATTGAACTGGTGATCTTCGAGATCAAACCTAAATGGTTGTACGATAATACGTCTTCCAACTATTGTCGAACTTGCCTGTTGAACCAACTCAAAGGATTCACAAGACACTTTTGTCCTTTGGACTTACTATACAAAGACACAATGGAAAAGGGCCTACAAGATATGTTCAGCCCTATCCCAAATGACATATTAAACACAATAGAAGATAACAAAATCCCCATCAAACAACTTTTCCGCATATTCCTAAACAACCCTGAAAATGTGTTCCAGAAACTAAAACAATACCAAAGGGTTAACAACAAAAACGACTTGATCCGGAACTTGACCTCAATGAACGACGTCCTGCCAAACTTACTGCTCATCATGACCCTACGCGACGTGGGTCTTTTTATCAAGTTTGAAAAATATGACAGGTTCAACAACATTCACAACTCACATGATAATAAAGATAACCTCGTGGACGTGGAAAACTATGGCAAGTTCTTGGTATCATGCAACATATACGACTTGGACCTCAAGTCAAACCTGAAATATAAACATTGGTTGGACGTTGAACTGAAACTACAGAATATAAACAACTCGTCCAACCCGGATTGGTCTTACTGTGTTAGGTTTAATGATGATAAATTGGATAATTTCGATCCCTTGCAGGGTTAATACATATATTTATTAATAAACGTTGAAACACTCCACATGTGGAGGCTGGAGTGTGTTTTTTGCAATTTTGAATTATCGAAGAACCGAAATGTAATTACATATATCTTAATTTATTTAACACCTACCATACATCTTCTTGGTACCTGTTTTGAACCTTGAAAGATCTAATCAACTCTGCAGCCTTCTCTGCAGAAATTCCTCTTTCGGAAGACACAATCTTTGCCAAGGTGGCTTGAACTTCTCTTGCCATTCTTGAAGCATCACCGCATACGTAAATAAAAGCTCCTTCTTGCAACAATTTGTTAATACGGGAACCTTGTTCTAATAATCTGTCCTGGACGTATACCTTCTTGGCTGGGTCTTGTCTTGAGAATGCCGTAAAGAGTTCAAAGCTGCTTCCCAATGTTTTGGAGTAGCCTGCCCATTCCTCCTTGTATAAAAAGTCTTCATTTTCCTTTCTGCATCCGTAGAACAATAAGGAAGGTCCAATCTTTTGGTCGTTCTTTTCAACCTGTGCAGCTCTTTCTCTGACGAACCCTCTGAATGGGGCAACACCAGTTCCTGGGCCGATCATGATGACTGGCACACTGGAGCTAGATGGTAACTTGAAGGTGGATCTTCTCACATGCACTGGCAACTTGAAGTTGGAGAACTTGCTGTTTGGACCCTTCAAATCGTAGTGCACAGCTGGCTTGACGCCAGTCTTGTTCTGCAGAATCTCGATATTCTGCAACAAGTTGGTCACAACACCTGTGACTGGGCGGTTGTCTGAAGTAACCTCAGCTTCAACGACTGCAGTGATGTTAATGTTGGTCTTTTCAGACAAGGAACTAGACGATATCGAGTAGTAACGTGGTTGCAAGTGTGAGATGAACTCGATGATAAATTCGAATGGAACATTAGTCCATGCTTGTCCCTTCGAGAGGTACAACAAGGCATCGGCAATGTTGAGTTTCTGAGATGTAATCTGCTCAGCAAAGAGAACCTTGTCGTTACCCAACTTCATGGCCAATGCCTTGGCATCGGCAGATGGTGCAAACAGAGCAATTGCCAAAAGCAATTGTCTGGAGATTGGACCCGATATCTCCAATTGATGTTTTACAACAGCTTCATAAGTGATTGGAGTGTAGAATGGAACGTGGACTGTAGAGTCCAATGGAGTTAACTCAAAGGCAGTTTCCAACTTATCTTGTTGCAAGCCAAATGCTTTATTAAATTGAGCAATGTTTTCAAGAGAGTTGGATGGCCAAACAGCCAAGTGGTCACCAGTTGAGTATCTCAAGTTGGAACCTGAAATGTCGAAATCTATGTGAACACATGATCTGTCTTTTGACAGGAATAATTCTCTGGAAGTGGATACTGGTGCCAAGTATGGGTGAGAGTGGTTGAAAGGACCCTTGCTCAAGTCATCGGCTGGAGAGCTCACGACGTACTTCTTTGAAGGTTCACCTTGAGAGATGTTGGATGTCGCAGACAACTCATCAATCTCCGTAAGCTTGAAAGAAGGTTCATAGACCATTTCACGCTCTTCAAAGTTCAAGTCGTTTTTCAAGGTGTCAAAGAGGTTATCTTTCCAAGTCAAAAAGTCTTCATCCAAGGTACCCTTTCCGTCATCACCCAAGCCGGTAGCACCGAAACGTTCTGCACCCAAAGCTTCCAACTTTTCATCCAATTGTGTGGCCACAGCATTGTAAAACTCATACGTGGAGTTACCCAATCCAAAAATAGTATATCTCAATGTGGACAAGGTGTCAGCTTCATTCTGGATGTACCCTTGGAAGTCGATCGCATTATCAGTTGGCTCACCCTCACCATATGTGGCCATCAAGAAGAAACATAAAGCATCGTTACTGATCTCATCAAAATTATCAAAATCATAATCGGCAAAGTCAACACTAATAGTCTTCAACCCAAACTTAGAGCTCAACTCCTTGGATAACTTATTAGCATAGTCCTCGGCAGTACCTGTCTGAGATCCATAGAACACTATCGCATTCTTATTATTCTTCTTAAGAGTCTGAATCAAATCCCGAGAACCTCCAGAAGCCTCAGTAAGGAACCCACCTTCATTGTTCTTCGCGGGGAAAATGTAATCTTTAGCAAAATAAGCTACAACTGCAACTGCTAATGCCACTAAAACACTCAAATCTAACGTATCCAATGCCATTTTTTTTGTTATCTTCCTAGTATCCAACACTAATCTACAACTTTTTATAAAAAAAAAAAATCACTTCTCGTTCCATTCGTATATATATCGACTGTTTCGAAGTGCGCGTGATTTGATCAATTTCCAGGAATGCATATTTTTTCCCCCAACTACGCAAGTTCTTGTGATAATCGTAATTGAGCTTCTTTGCGTTGGGTTTGGGTTGTGGTGGGTGGATTGGTTTGAGGCTACGGGTTACATTTTTTTCTTGTATATGGGTTAGGTTTGATAGTATTTTGGTCTTTTGTTATAAAGATCATCGATTCTATTTGGAACCTTGTAGATTGTGATAGATGGTTTCAGGTTGTGAGATTGTCGTTTGCCTTCCCATGTGAAGAAAACGATTGACAGCACGCATCTACATCCCGAGCATATTCCAGTTTTTCTTTGCCCCTCCTTGTCCGTTTGGTGGGGAAGGTATCTCTCGTTGCATATTTTTCCCTTACACTCTCAGCTGCCAAAAGTCATCCCCCAATCGCCCAGTCCCTAATCGAGATGCCATGCTATCAATCTAGTAATAAATCAAAGTATATATCGTGGTGAGTATGTTGTAAATCTGTATTGATCATGTATGTGTTGACAATTCATGTAATCTCTTACTCCTCTTCATTGTCTGTGTGTGGTGTATGTGATGTGGGTGATGTGGGTGGTGTGGGTTCGCTATTATTATTATTATTATTATTATTATTATTAGCACCATTATTATTATTGTTGGCTTCACCTTCTGTAAACTTCTGAATGTACTCTGTTACTTGATCCAGATCTTGTGCTTTAAAATCAAATGCTCGTTCCAAGACCACAACTAGTTGGTTCAATGTATTTGGGGTGAAGTGCTCTCCGTAGATTCGTTCTATAAATTGTAACACGGCAAGAGGTGGGTACTCTACTCGTGACCTTCTACCGATACTGAGGTTTGTGTTTTCTTGTCTTTGACCTTGATTGTTTTCTGCAACCACAAGTGCTTCCTTAACCAAGTAATCTTTTCTAACCAACTCCGCAATTAACTCGGATACTGTCATATTGATCTGTTCAATCTTCTCCACTTCACTCTTGGGAACTCCAAACCGATGGAGTGCGCGTACAAGTTCACTTTCCATAATCTTGTTTTCATAGATTATAACTATACTCAACACAACAGATACGATCCCTGTGAAGGTCAAGTTACTATGCGAAATACGAAGCTTGCCTGTGTCGCCAACATCTTTCAGGTTACTATGCAGAATAATCTCGCCCAATACTTGTTTCGTCTTGCTACTAAGGCAATTGACTAATATCAATGGCGCTTTCGGTGCCTTCGAATTCAATATTGGGGTCTCTTCTAAAGTAAGACCATAGACCGTTTCCAATTCTTGATTAACGAGCTTAATGATCTTCTCGTAGCTCAAATCACGAGACATACGCCCAATAGCTTTGACTATATGATCCCTCTTGATTAACTGTCCTTTAAACTCTTTCGCTATAACCAACCGGATCACCGTATTGACGCGATTCTGGACATCCAAATCAGGCTGTTCATTCACATCCTCATCGTCTACTCCTCCATCTCCATTTACTGGTGACAACTCAAAGTCAGGAGTATCACTACGAGAGTTCTCGGCCTCATACTCTGCTCGTGTCCTCCTAGGCATTCTTGATTATGGTTTTGATTTAGTGATGCGATTGAAATTTGATTTTAATCTGTTAGTTTTTAGAAACGCTACAGTTCTACAGTTCTACAGTTCTATACGTTGAGATAAGTAAAACACAACAAGGCTAATTATTCGATCCTAAAATACAATGAATGAGATTCTCCGACAATGAGTTTAAACTAGATTCTCTTTGCTGTGGAGAATACAATCATGTAATGAATTGCTGGAAAATCTCACCTAAATTTATTAAAATTGGTCAATAAATTTGAAAAAGTCAGAGGTTCGGAGAAATGATTTAGTATTCTTTGCACATGCTAATGACGATTGTTTCATCTGGTTTGTCGCGTTTTAAATGAATGGCCTGATATTGCCATTGATATTAGGTATATAGTTGATATGCATATTGCTAGTAGAAAGTTTTTGCAAGATATAAGATATTTATTCCATTATAGCTCAGTAGTAAAGAATTTTTCGACTTTTGAGCTTGCCTATGTAACAGTGTTTCCCACCAAGTTACTTGAAGTCATAATAATTCATCGGATAATCTAATGGAAATTAGAAGTTCCATGGAGGCTGCAAAAGTTAGCTTTTTTGTGGGGTTGGACCAATGTGGAACAAAAGAATAAACACTATAAACTATGGCAGCTGATAATTCAACATCCATATTAAGCAATAAAGTGTTATCTAAAGAGAAGACAATGATTACCAATATACACCCTATCCAAATATCGCCAAGGTATTAATCGCACTCTACCCAACAATTAATCTGTTAACTTTGTGATAATACCTGGACACTTATAGTAAAGATTCGTTGATTTGGTACTTGACAGAATGCAGCCTTATTTTTAGTTTTGGGTTATGCCATACCTCACAATTTCCTCACCATTAGTTGCACGTTTTTGATGGCTTTTGCAGCCAAATGACGTAATGTATTTACACCTAGACAACACATCAATCAATAAGCCGTATTCAGGATGCTTAGAAATATAATCGTAATAGATTAAACTGGAGTCTTCATCATTTGAGCAGATCTTTTGAGCAGTGAGGATCGTAAAGTAGCATTAAGATTGAACCACCCCAAACTTAATGACTATCAACAAGACAGTGGATATCATGTCTGGATCTTTACCCAGTGTTTTTGTTAAAGGCTAGGTAGAAACCAGACTAAAGTAAGATTCAAATCAAAAACTAGCACCAATAATGAATAGAATCTTAGGGAAATAGAGTGCAGACACTGAAGATGATTGGTGAGTTGCCTCAAGTACGAAGAGCTAATTATGAATAAAGCCACTATAGTACAAAATAAATAACAGTTAGATTCTAGTTATGTATAATGGCTTAAATAATTTGCAATCAATGATTAAAATAACACGAATTTGAAATCCACAAGACTCAAGAGTAACTACTCCCATTAGTATTATCAATCGCATTCGATAATAATAATATATAAACAACAGTCATAACAAAACGCATACAAATATTGCTTATGCAAATTAAGAACTCATATGGCTTACAGATTAAACAAAAAAAAGTTATCGATACAAGTATTTGCTTACTCAACTACCCTATATCTTCAAGAATAAACTAACAGTTTAATCCACTACTCTAGAAGAAAGTGAGCTCCAAATTCTTTGAGTGCACCAAAATTTTTGGGTGCAAAATCTCAACAAACACAAATGTAAATTGAGCTTCACTAACCGCCAAACGCCAAACGCCAAACACAAACCAAACCTTTAAACTAAACATACCCCATACTTCATAAAATGTACCACGAAAGAATAGGTGCTCCGTGCCAATTCACCGGATCACACATACAGGGAAATACAACATATTTATACAATCCTGAAAACTTCCATTTACAAGATATCCCGCTGTTGGAAGTAATGGGGAACCAGAACCAAGACTCGAAAGCCACGCTAAATAGGGCTACTGGAGTGTTTCCGAAATTCCAGAATAACTATTTGGAGTTACTAGAATTCCCAGCTACGTTCAATCCAAGAAAAGCCGCCAACATGCCGGCTAAGGAGAAAGTGCTGATGTGGATATCCCAGATCCCATTTCATTATAATGAAAAGAATGAACTAAAAATCGATTGCTTCCCAGGCGTAATTGCCCACCATTCAACCGAAAGTTCTATGGCAAGTTCAATTGACTGTGACATTAACTGTGAAGAAACCAACCACACAGCTAATGGGCACCAGAGCAGTCGACTCGACTATTCTGAACTCGAGGCAATGCTCGACTCTCAAGCAAGGAAAATCAGCCGATACACTACTAGATCGTACTATAACGAACTGGAAAGCGTTGTTTTAGGAGACTCACTGGACTACCAGCAATATAGTAACATGTACCACGAAGAGAGCTACTACGATAGCGATGGCGTTTTGGTTGGTTATAGTAACGACGAGATCGCAACAGGCAACTTGTTGCACAATTACTTGACCAAGAAAGAAGTTGAGTTTATACAAGCCACGTTTTAGTATTTATTCACTATAATATAATATCCATAGCATCAATGTTGTAGGATTCCTCGCTGTCAGGCAATGTCTCGATACGAGGGTAGTGAGGAACTAATGCATCACTCGACTGTATATACAAGTTGTTGTACATTTTCCAATATGGACTCCTCACCTTTCTTGCAGGATGGAAAAGACCAGCCCAGAGGTAATTTGCAAATACACCAACACCAACAACCATTCTAAGAGAGTCTATACTCTCCAATATTCTTTGGATAACATGAGGAGAAGTTTCATATATGTTAGGTAACAACAAGTTCAAGAAATGAACAAAAACTTCCGCTGTCTCATTATTGACTCTTCCATAACAGTTCATTGCAAGGTGCCTCACAACAGTCGCAGCTGTTTGACGATGCACCAAGTCCCTATCTATTAACGCATCTTCAAGTAAAGGAGTAATTGCGTAGATGTAATCCTTTGCTATCGAACCATCAATATATTCAAACAAGAAACTGAGCGATTTCAAAACACCATTTTGAACATTCTTTTCAGGAATTCTGTACTCGTTCATGATCGAGGGAAGCACAGTAAATGGTAGACATGTTTCAGCCACAATTCCTATAGCAACAGCAGTACACACTCTCAACTGTCTCTCCTGAACTCTAAGGTTATTAAGCAACATCACTATAATATCTTGAGGACCAATAGTTTTCGAAATAGCACCAAACGTATCGTTGGATACAACCCGAATACGCTTCTTCGAAGACTTCAACAATTCAAGAAGCTCAAAGCAAATACGCATCCACTCCTTGGCATTAATACTGTCCCCATTCTTTGTTGCAATTACCCCAATTAATCTTACACATGCCTCTTGAACTTTTTCTTGTCTGTTCTTCAAGATGGGTGTTAACGTGGGTAAAATTTGGTTGATCGAGGGATTGTTCATCGAATACAATCTTGATTTGTCGATTGTTTCTATGCATGCATGTAATGCACTTATCATGGAGCCCAACACTTCAGGATAAACTTCTCCAAGAGACTCGTACAATATTAAAATTAACTTCAACAACAACTCATCATCGTCTCCTCCACATTGTTTAATTACTGGGGCAAGAATAGTGATCAAGTCTGCTGCTTGTTGACGTGTTTCAGGTAATTGATTTTTAAGTCTGTAAAGCACAGTACTAATAATTGAGTCAATATGAGGTTTCATTCTAACAGTAAGGGCATTAGAAACGGAACCAAAAGCTTGCAAGTATACTCTATTTTCAACGGTTTGTTCTTGAAATGCAAACAAAATACCATCAACTAATTTAACTTCCAACTCCAGACTCATACCAATTAAATTGTCAGGCTTCTGAGAAACCATATGATTTATTGCGTCAATTGCCAATCTCCTCAACGATTCATTCTTGTCTTTGGTAAAGAAGACTATGTTTTCAAGAACATCCAAAAAGTTAAACTTTGATGCGATTTGGTATGTGGCTTCAACTACTAACCGAGTCACCTGGTTTGAATCTGATGCAGTTCTCCTATTCCAGAAATGTTTCAAAAAAGGCTGTAAGACTTCCAGATTATATTCATTTATGATTGATTTTGAGATTGGCAATCTGATAAGGATTTTTAAAATAGTTTTCCTCATGTCTTCATCTGGAGAACCAAATTCCCTTGTTATCACTCCGACTAATTCTTTACTATAGTAATTGGCGTACTCTTCATAATTTGAATCGTATGTCATTAATGGGACTATCGATCCAATACACTTCAAGAAACTTGCCAACCCTTTACCTCTATGCTTTTTGATCCCTATCCAAACAGGTTCCAAAACCTTTTCAAACGATTCCATACCGTAAGGACTTACACTATCCGCTAATTGTGATAAAGTGAGACCAGCTATCGTTCTGACTTGTAATATTTCATCTGAAAGGCCGACAGTCACCAAATCAACCAATTGTGTTAAATTAGGTAAGAGAGAGGTCCCTCCACTACCGCCTCCACCACTTGTTAGTATACACAATTGCTGGACAATTTTTATACCAGTGTGTCTAGCCATCCAGTTCTTCTTTGATTTTATAACTGCTCTTAAAAATGGCATGAATGTAGCTAATCCCAAGTTATTTGCAACAATCGCAAATACTCTAGAAGTAACGTTTCTAATATACTCATCTGCATGGTCTAAGTCAGGTCTCAAGCTTGAGATCATATTTGCCATACCAACAACGTTGGTTAAGTTTGAAATAAGTTCTCGTGCTTCAAGTCTTAATGTGAAGTCTTCGTCAATCAATAACGGTGCTGCTACGACAAGAATCTTGTGCGTGTATGGTTTTATAGTTTCTCTAAGTGAAGTTATAAGCCGGGTACTCAATTTTACCATGCAGTGTCTTTCTTGTTCAGTCAACATGGGGTACACTAATATTGGTAATATACTCCCAAAGAGTAATTCTGCTCCAAACTTTCTAGCATTCTCTGTAATCAGTCTTATCGCTCGTTTTCTGGGTATTGGTGTACCATTCTTTACTTTCAATATTAATCTTAATGCTTGGATTTCATTCTTTTGGGCAGTTGTAACCAAATCCGAGTCCTTTGTTGTGATAAGTTTCCCAAAGAACTTCATATCTTCTTGTCTAAAGAATTGTAATCCTGTTACTCCAGGAATATCACTAGGGCCTATTTGCTCCAGAAGCACTGAGGTAGATTTAAAATCGTTATTTTCTGGAACCATGTACTGTTGAATTTCTGTTATATCTGGTGTGTCTTCCTTTTGTACAAATCCTACTGGAGGGTTTACTTTGACGTATCCAGGTGGTAAGATCTTGTCGAGGATTTCATCGGTCAAAGGTATACCTTTGATAATAGGTACTTTATTTGTCAATGCCAATACTCTTTCCGAAGCAGTTGAAGTTCCTATTTTTGCAAGAGACGTTGAGTTTCTCTCATACTCTTCTGGTGTTACATCCCATCTCCTTTTCCTAGTTCTAGGTTTTTGAATTATAGGTTCTTCAATAGATTGATCTTCGAGTTTCTTCTGTATAGCTTTATTCACTCTCGACTCTTCTCTTTCTAATTCACGTTCTTGCATTACTTCCTTATACGTCTTGGTATTTGATAACTTGAAATCAATCACTCTTTTATATCTCTGCTTATTATAGTCATTACCAGTAGATACATTCAAAACATCCTGAGATGCTAATGCTTCTTCGTGGTCCAACTCAGCATCAAGTCTCTCCTGAAGTCCTGTAGGTATGGAATAGTTTCCAACCAAACTCTTCTTGATCTCAGCCAACTCAGGCATCTTGTAGTTGATTTTAGTATTTGATATTTCTATATTTTTTTGCTTTTAAAAAAACTAATCTATTAAGAAATATGTCATCTCATCCTTCAACGGTGATACTAAACCGTTTATTGACGTTAAAGGAGAGTTCTCCATTCTTGCTTGTGCTTGATTCTTTAATTCAGACTTCCTTTCATCTAGTGAATGAGTTTGCTTTCAAATGTCCTAAACAATCGATAGTCTATTTATCATTCGAGACTTTAAACGAACCATCATATGCTACTTCATTTATAGATTGTACTACCATTGAGCATACTGAGATCGCTAATATAGTCAAGAGTGAGCTTGCCAAAAGTGGTTCTACTTCCTTGACTCCTTCGAAAACATTGATCATCATCGATTCCTTAAATTATATCCCAAGTGAGTACTTGACAAAGTTTATTACTTCAATAATTCAACCAAGTGTTTGCATCCTCGGGACATTCCACACTAATGTTCCTCAATTACCACCTCCAATACCAAACTACCCATCCCCAATAAGCTTGTTGACTTTTATCGCAAGCTCGATCTTTGAGGTGGAGCCATTCACTACAGTCGAAGACAATGAACAACTTGATTCAAGAATAGCAAAACTTGACATACCAGTAGATCAAAGATTAAACAGTAAGGTATTCAAGGTCACACTTACCAACAGAAGAAAATCCGGCAGGTCTCAAATCTACAAGTACAAGTTCGATGTGGCCCTGCATTCATATGAAGTATTCAAACAACAAGAAAAGCCAAATGAAGAAGATGAAAGTTTATTAAAGGACTTAACCACCTTTAACTTAACCACAAACAACAAGCAAAAACTAGCAAGAGAGCAAGTGGAATTACCATACATGGAAGCACAATCAACGTTAGGATCAGCAGGTGGTGCAATCGTATACGAATTTGAAAAGGATGATGATTACGATGAGGAAGACCCATATGAAGATCCCTTCTAATACAATTAAACTTCTTTTATTATACATATTTTAATGAGAATTTGAACATCATATCCCCTAGTGATAGAGCTAACTTTATTTTTAAAAATCACTTTTTAATCAAGGATTTAATACTCTGAATCTTAGCCTTAAATGCTGTAGTCAATTTCTTGAGTTTACTTTGTTCAGTCATCTTTTCCAATTCTTCTTCTGTAATTACCTTCTTTGTCAATAAATTGTAGAGAGAACCAAATGCCAATGAGAATACTGTACATGTCAAGATAATCACATTGTAAGGCATCGAGAAATCTGGAGTTGGGAGGGTGAGTAATAAACTGGTGGTACGCAATTCATATTCTTCTCTACCATATACTGTGATCACTGCTGGTTCAATAGCAAAACCATGGTTAGCATCTGGTGGGTATTCATGATATAACAACAATGACTTGTCAAATTGAGTATTCAACGTCAAGGTCAGTTTTGGTGGTAACTCTATAAAGAACTCCAAATGCGAAGGTCTCTTTCTGTCAACTGCTGGTTTGAAGTACCTGTCTTTGATGAAAGCAGTTTGGTCAACAACATCAGTATAAATGCCACTGGAGTTTTGTAAACTCACTGTTAAGGTACTCAAGTACAATCTCATGAACCAAGGTAAACTTTCAAAGTACAGGAGTCTTACTGTTTCTTCTTCAGTGTTGGTGAAGGAAATACGGAAACCACCCTTGTCTTGCGAGTAACCTGTCAAGGAACGGGACACCTTCAATGGGGCCTTTTCAACAGGTAAGGTAACAGTACTGTTGCTGGTAATGAACTTGATGTCAAGTGGTTCTTGATGACTCACAAACTCTTTAATGTGAGTTTTGATTCCATCGCTAACGTTCCAGAATACCATCGAGTCATCTACATCTTTCATAAATTCAATCTTCCAGTTTTCTGGCTCAATGTGTATGTTGATAGTCGATGATGTTTTGTCATCAGAAAAGGCTGGCCCTTGAATTTTCTTCCCGTAAATTGTTTCCAAGCTCCATCCTAAATCAGTAGGGTCATCCTTTGGATAACATTGCCAGATGTTGAATGTTTTTGTATCGTCACATTCTAATAAGAAACCAGGAGTTGGTTTTGGAATACCTCCACCTTCTCTCTTTCTCTTGGATCTGATGATATCTACAATGTGGTTAACTGTCTGTTCCAATCTCAAGTGACATGACCCTTCTTCAGTACACTCAGTAGATACGTCAATTGACATACCATGCCATAATGAGTCGAAAACCTTGTGGCCATCCAAAAGACTGGCAATACCTGCCTTACCTCTTGTTGGTAACATCTTCAAGAATGGAGTTAAGTTCTCAGTACAGATCGGTTCACTTGGCAATGCTGCCCTCAAGTGGAATAATTTGTTGGTAGGTTCCAGTACATGACCTGTGTTAAGGTTACCTCCACCCAGCTTGTTTGGTCTAGGTAAGGTAGTAATAGAGTCGTCAATAAAGTTCAACGAAGCACAGAAGAATCCACTCAAGGAGTTGACTAACTTGAACCAGCTTGCCTTGGCAGTTTCCAAATCAGGTGCTTCAATAATGGCTGATATTTCAACACCAGTTCCTCCACTCTTCTTACCATTCAATGGTAATCTCCCCCAAGATTCCCCATCCCACCATCCTTGGGCAAATCTCAACTGCAAATTTCTAGTATTCGTCGATTCGATAATCGGACCCAATGACATAGGGAAATAAGTATAATGAGTCAATCCTCCAGTACTCTTTGATTCGTCATGATACCCTAAATTGAAAGGCAATGACTCAATATCAAATTGAAAAGAAGCCAACAATGCATTCTTCGGGAGAGGAGTCAAATCAAGCGATTCATTATAATACCTATGAGCAGAAATAGATACTATCACAAACTGAAATAGCACCAACAACCTCATGCCTTGCATCGTTCGATCTGTTTGAAAACTTTAAGAACATCTGTCTTTTGATGTCGCGGATTTAAAGTTCAATGTCGCAACACGCGTCCACAAACGCATAGAGAATCTGACAATAATGTCGTTATGTTTTGATTCACGTAAAGAAATAAAAACAATAAACATATTCCTCTTCACAACATGCTGGGCCAGCTTACTGAAGCTGTTGTGATAGAGCAGCATAAGGAGAATATACAGTCAATGAATGGGGGTAGAGCTGTTTCTAAGCTTTCTGTTGGACTAAAAAATGCATCCAAGTCTTTGATACAACATAAAGAAACATTGAGAAGAGAAAGGGAACAATATGAACAGGGATTATTGAGTATGGAGGAACATGATGATCCCTTGCAGTTGTTTGTCGATTATATAACGTGGGTTCATAATAATTATCCTCTGGGTGCTAGTAATGAAAGTGGTTTAGTACCATTGCTTGAACGATGCACCTCATACTTTCGTGATGTATCGCAATATAAAAATGATGCAAGGTACCTCAAGGTATGGTTAGAGTATACCAACTTTTCTGACTCACCTAGAGATATATTTGTTTACTTGGCAAAGAAAGAGATTGGAATGCAACTAGCATTGTACTATGAAGAGTTTGCCAACTACTTGGAACTAAACGAAAAGTATTCAGAAGCATGCGAAATATACCAACTTGGTATAGAAGCAAGAGCAAGGCCATTGGTCAGACTCGAAAGATCATTCAATTCACACAAGGAAAGAACAAAATCAATAGAAAATGTAAATGGTCCAACACGTAATGCATTGGCATTGAAAAAGGGAGATGAGATCTCTCAACAAGTATCGGAAGAAAACTCAAACCCAAGAAAGAAAATGAAACTACAGGTATACACAGATGACATAGAACAGCCACAAAGTGGATTGCATTCGATCTTCAATGGTGGAGATCCTCAAGAAGGAGAATTGGGCACAGTGAGATCAAGAATAAAAGAAAACGTCCTTACATCCAAACCATGGGCAGGTGAAGTCTTGAAGCAAAAAGTACCCATTTTAGAAAGACAATCTTCAAGCTCTTTATCAGCTGCGCCCAAGTTCTCAGTATACAGAGATGAACCAGATATTCCACCACAACCAACTCAAAGAGTAGAAGTTGACGAAGCTACAGGAGAAGCATACACATTGGTTAACAATCCAGGCAAGAGAGCAGAAAAAGTGTTCTTGAACGTGGACTTACTATATCCTACACCAGATCAAGAATTCTGTCCGTTGGAGATTTTAATAATGAGTAGACAGCACTCAGAAGCAAAGTCTACAAAGAATATTGAAATTGGGAACGAATCGATGGAAGTTCCTACGCAATCTGATAACCAAGAGAATGAACCCTCACATGAAAACCAAAACAGATATGTTGATGAGATTCCTACCCAGTCAGACAAACCTCCTGATCAAGAATTCTATGAACAGTCACATACATTTACAGTCCCATTAATGGACAACGATTCAAAGCCACACCAAAGACCGTCATCTCCAACTTTGACCATGTTTTCACGAATTGCAAATCATGAAGTAATCAACATGTTCAACGATGCAGCACACGATCTCAACTCTGATGATGAAAAGGAAATACCTGAAATGACTGGAGACCACACTACAAATTATGATGGCTTCGTCACAGAGACTATCCACGCAAAACCTCAAGAGAAGCTTGGGTTGGAACAAATCGTAACCCCTCCAACTGATATAGAAGACAATAATGGAGGCAGCCGTCATAGTTCACCTTTTGTGGAGCAACCATCATTTCTTACTAACTCGAGGCCAGCGATAGTCAATCCTCTGAAGCACATCATCAGAAAGCAATTGTTAGAAAACTTATCAGTTCCTCTCTCTGTATACCCAGGATACAACGAAATGCCAAACACATGCACTTCAAGAGTGTACAAATTCCGAGAGATCACCAACAAGCAGACAAAGACAATAACTAAAGGATCCCTGGCAGCGATGATTGACTTCTGCGGTGACGACATATTCTGTTTGAGACATGAACTAGGATTAGGAGGATATGGTGTAGTCTACTTGGTTGAAAACGGATCTACCGGTGCTCTCAAAGCATTGAAAATCGAGTCACCTGCTTCCCAATGGGAGTTCTACATTTTAAACCAGATTCATCGAAGATTGATTGGGGATAAAATTAGAAGCCAACTAATAGTAAAACCTGAAGCACTCTTCTATTTCAAAGATGAGAGCTATCTTTTCATGGACTTTTGCACACAGGGAACGATTCTTGATGTCGTGAATTATTACAACAGCATACAGAGAAGTATTGATGAACTGCTTGTGATGCATCTTTCAGTAGAGCTAATCAAATCAATCGAGGCATTACATAGTATTGGAATAATACACGGCGATCTTAAAGCTGACAATTGCATGATTAGATTTGAGGACCTCAAAGACAATACTGACAAGTTTACTGAGTCTTATGATACAGCCAAGGGCAGCCTTTGGAGTAAGAAATCAATAACGTTAATTGATTTTGGCCGTGCAGTTGATACGACACTCTTTGAACAAAACGTCCAATTTGTAAGCGATTGGGAGACTGACAATCAAGACTGCCCTCCGATGCGCAATAACGAATCTTGGTCCTATGAAGCAGACTACTACGGTTTGGGCTGCATTATTCATACATTATTGTTTGGATCATACATAACTACAAAATCCACCTCGTCAGAATTGACATTGGAAACACCATTCAAAAGATACTGGCAATCAGATTTATGGGGACCGTTTTTCAAATTATTATTGAACCCATATCATAACTCTGAGCACAAGAAGCCTCTCATTAATGAACTAAAGATCCACAGAATGAAATTTGAAGAATGGTTAATCAGTAATGGTAAGTCAAGAAATCTTAAAAACATTTTAATGAATCTAGAGCATGGTCTTAATTCATTAGCTAAGAGGCGTATAGCATGAACAATAATATTCTATTGATAATATACAAGTAATAATTTTTGAAACTAGGAATGTTTAGCAATTCCCAGTTCTTCCTTGGCTAAGTTATTTAATCTCTCATCGATAATGGCATCAATTTCTTCATCAGTTGATTCTTTTCTTCTCTTGACCAAATTCCCAAGTTCCCATCTCTTTTGTTTTTTAATCTTAACTCTCTTTCCACTTGGTAACACTTCGTACTTTCCATCAATGTGCCTTTCAAATCCACCTTTGATCACAGCTTCTCCATCACCACTAGGAGCAAGTTCATCCAGGTGAGGATTGGTACCTGCTCTTTTCCTACTATATGCTCCCTCTGGATACACATCGTCTAAGCTAATATTCTTAGACGAGAAGTCTTGGCTAGGTGCCTTGAAAGAAAGCCCAAGAAGCTTAGCAAAATAAGTTTTAACACTAGAAGGTTGTCTCTCGAAGGTCCAACCCTGGCGAAGTTCCTTAAATGCCATATGCTCAAAGAGCCTTCTCATACCAATATCTTTTTCAAATAATCTGAATATATCATCATCATTTGGACTGAACATGAATTTAAATACCTTGATCAAGATATCAAACAATAATGTGATGGTGATAATAGCTAATAATGCAGCCCACCAACTTTGATCTTGTCCGAATTCCAATAATCCATAGGCAACAAAGAATATTTCAGATTTGGTCAGTCTGTAAAGCATCATAATCAATACATTCCAAACAGCGTATCCACCAACGGAAATAATGAAGGCTGCAAATGCAAACCATTGACGGTTCTGCATTTCAATAAACTCACACTTGGCATTAATGACAACCACCATGGCAGTGAATGCTAAATTACCTAATGGGAAGGTAGTGTTATCCCGAAGTGCTGTAAAACCCCAACCATAGTATGTAATAAAGGAAATACCAACGCTCTGAAATGCTGCAATAATCATCCATGAAACGAAAACCTTTAAATTGAACGCTTGGTATAATCTTCCTCTATTATATAACTCTGGAACAGCTATTAATGTAGCTGGGTCTAAATCTTTGTCAAACATACCAATGCAGATAACAGGTAAAGAAGTAAATAAAGTATTAAACATTGACAAGGACCAACTCTCATACATCGAGGAGCCAGAGAACATTGTATTCCTTTGATAAATGGCTTGTGTCAAATAGAATAACAATTCCTTGTAAAATGTGCACAATACAAACTTCGAAGTTCTAATATAGTTGTAACGGCCATTAACCAATAACAACTTTAGAAGGAACCTGAATTGAGCTATTGCGTAGTCGGCAGACCTGGCTGCTTGTAATCCTTCCTTACCTGTAATACCGACACCGATGTCAGCGCTTTGGATCATTGCAATATCATTGGCACCATCTCCAATTGCCAATGTCACGGCCCTCTTGTTTAAATTTCTCACAGCACTAACCATGTTGGCTTTCTGTGACGGGGATGCACGACAACAAATTGTAGAGTCGACTTTAACACACAAGTCTAAGAACAAAGACAATAAAGTTGGGTCTTGTTCAATGTCAGATAATGTACCACCGTCAATCACCAATACAGAATGAGCTACAGATCCTTTTTGGAGCAGCAGTGTTGCAGACGTGATTGTATCCATCAAAGGGTCTGTACCATCAACATTCGTAAGAATAATCACAGTGGAGTAATCCTTGATCAATGTACATGAGTGTCCAATGTTGATTGCTGTTTCTCTTTTATCTCCAGTAAGCATCCACATTTTAATGCCTGCCTTTCTTAACTTTTCAATCGCTTCACCAACACCTTCTTGTAATTTATCTTCAATAGCTGAAGCACCGATTAATTCAAAGCTGTGTTCCAATTTTTCACCCACGTCTTCAATCTTTTTCCCTCTATCAACCAATGCTGTCTTAGCTTCTGAGTATTCAATTGACCATTCATCATATTCAGATTTATCCAACCATCTGAATGAGTACATCAATGTTCTGAGTCCTTCGGTTGAAAATTCTTCAATATGTTCTAAGGTTTTTTCAATCAAGTACTCATCATTCACCAAGAGTTTATCGTTTGGAATGTATTGTTGATTCGAGTTGATATTCTTATTTTCTGCGCGTGAGGTACCTTCCGATGCAGCAGCTTCATTCTGATCCAAGCTATACTTCTTCATTTGCTGTATGTGTAATGATTTTCTTGCTTTAGAAGCGATATCTGCAATTTCTTCGTCTTGTCTGTTACTAAGAGCATTGTCAATAGAATTGATTCTTTCGACTGGACTCAACGCAATACTTCTTCTTAATGAACTTATGGAAGTTCTTGATTCAATATCATTTGATAAACGGGCTTGTAAGACAACCTCAGCTTCCATTGTTCTTCTATCTGCTGAATTGAGTGCTATTTCACGCGCCTTCGCCTTTGCTAAGTTGGCATGTTTTAACTTCTCCATTATAATGTTGTCAGCACCTTTACATATCAAACAGATTCTGTTATCTGGGAATCGTACTACGATTGACATTCTCTTTCTTGCTGATGTAAAGTCGATAACATCCAATACTTCATACTCTTCATACTTGGGGTCACCTTCGAATCCGTCAGGATACGTCTTGATTGTTAAAATAGTATTTTGACGTTCAAATACAACGTACCCCAAGTCGCGAGCTGCTTGAACTAATGCTAGTTCATCGGGTGAGGCTGCTTGGTAGTTAATGTCAGAATCAATATTAGAAGCATCATTGTCGTCTGTGATATCGTTGTTCAATGAACTATTTGATGAAGCTGAGCTTGTCGATGACAATGCTGTCTTATCCTCTCTTTTTGGTAAACATGTGTTACATAAAGCTAAACTCAATAAAAAGAATTTTGCCTTCTTGGAGAAGAGAGTTTGAGGATGCGATTGAATGTACCTTAACAAAGCCATAGAGTCACTAATGGTTTGTGGTTTATGTGGTTGGGCAGATGAGATCCATGAAGTGCCTGACTTTCTAGAAGCGGTTGACACGATATCCATGCTTTGACGTGCCATTGATGCTGTGCTATTTTTTGGGACTATTTCCATACTGCTTCTTGCCGATTGTATCGGCTCATGCATACTCATTCGAGGTGAGACCATAGGTAATATTTCATTTGTCTCATCCATTTTATCTTTCAACTTGATATCCAAGTCATGAAGCCAACTTACTCCACATACACTGAATTTACGGAAAAGCATCTTGTTGTCAGTCAAAGTCCCTGTCTTATCACTGAAGATATAACTAACCTGACCCAATTCCTCTAAAATTGTGGCCGTTTTAGCATCTGCTGGAGTATCTGATTCAACATGGTACATGTCAATGTCACACTGCATAAGCAATAGTTGCATCACTTTGATGATTTCCATGGTAACATAAAGTGACAATGGAATCAAGGTGTTGTACATAATAATGAACCCCATAAAAGTGGCTGCAACACCTGCATCTTGTTCGTATATATACCATGCTTTCTCTTTATCCCTTTGATATATAATTCGTTGACCCATGGTTGAAAATGCAGATAACAGGGCAACAATAAATACCATGAAAATAACAATATAGTTGATATTTTTTTGCAACTTTGGGGCCTTTGTTCTGGGGTTTTTGATATTGTTCATTCTGATCTTGGTTTCTTCACCTGTGAAGACAACCAATGCTAGCACTGATTCGGTGTTTCTTAATACACATCCTCTGTAAACTACATTATCTGGCCCCAATGCGTATGTCTGGCCGTTCAATTGGAAGGAACCTTCAAAATTGTACAAATCAATATTTGGGTCCTCCACAGTAATAAGAGTCTTGGTGTTTTTCAACCCATGAACATTACACATCTTTGAGGAAATTTCTTTGTGTGGGGTTCTTGGCTTCAAGTTTGTTTCACCATCCAAGGCCATTGTTTCGACGAATGCTTCTTGTGTGTCAATATTGCTTGTGGCTAAAAGCACCACATCAGCAGGGAACCATTCGTTTTCTTTGATTTTTACAATGTCTCCCACCTTCACTCTCTTCCATTTGGTTTTATATTCTTTAATGTTACAGCGTTGCATGAGCGAGTGGTTGAGGTACGAATTGTCTTCTTCTGGTAATTCAAGGTTGTTTGAATTTTGTACATTACCAACAGGTATTGTTTCTGTTAGTATTGTCAGGATTGATTGGGTGTCGAAGTTATTCAATTCTTCGTTTTCTCGAATCACAGTGGTGACTTTACCATTTTCTTCCTTGTCGTGGCCATGTCTTTTCCAATCATCGAATCCTTCTCTTGCAATCGATATTGTCATGAAAATGAGCAATGGGATGATAGTTGTATAGTGACCAGTGGTGGACCAACCTGGGATCATTTGCATGATAGCCACCACCATGAAGTAACAGTTTGCGATTTTCGAGAATTGTGCTTTCAACTGTTTAGGTAAGAATGTGTATATAGTATACTTTGAAGATGTGATCAAGTTATTGATGTATGGGTGATTTGTTCTTTCGTCAATGAGAGACTTCTCGGTGTTGCTATAGTATGCATCTCTGAATAAGTTATTAGTTTCCATGTGGTTTGTTGATATTGGAATGATACGTCCTGCTTCTGTTGGAGGGAGTTCTTTTCTTCCTAACAACAGGTTTTTAGCTATAATCAAGTATTTCAAGAACTGATTATGAGTTTTGTATCTTCTGAATTCGGCTCTATCTCTTTTAGAGAGGAAAGAAGCTGCGTCGTCGTTTGCAGATGATGATGCCGTCAAGTGTGTCGTTGATCTTGATAAATTTGCATGGTGCACATGGTAAGCATTATGCTTTACATCAGATGTGGGGGGTGGTTCGATGTTGATTTCAGGTGTTGAATATTGGGGTAGTGATTGATTTTCAGAGAGATCATTCAATTCGATGGTTGAATCCAACTCCGATGTGTATACTTTATTGGATCGTTCTCTTCCAAAGTTGAGGAATGGGCTATTACTTTTGTTTGCGTGGGATTCCGATTGATCCAGAGGTTGTTGGGGCAGGATCTGATCGAGTATAACCTTATTAAACAATTGAGATCTCAAGGAGAGACCTCTTTTTCTTCTTGTCAGAGGTGTACTCGAGTTTCCTTCCAGTGTAGTTGAGTCCGTTGTACCAGAGCTACCTGCTTCTCTTGAAGAAGATCCAGGTGAATTCCCAGTTACAGAACCACCAGTATCACCATAAGGATCAGGGGGAGCCAATAACCCAGACGAGCCATCGCGCTCAGACTTGGGGACTCCATCACTTGCCTGTTCGTCCAGTTTCATTATGGAAGAAGGATCAAGGTTTAACAAAAAATACGCACGGCTCTTTTCAAACCTACTTAAACCAGCTTTCTTCTTTATCGGTTTATAAGCTTCTTTTCACCCTTAGACTCTTGATGATTTAAAATTAAGCGAACAAATCAGTTTAATACTACACCTATTAGAGGTATTGTATTTGCCAATATATCTCTTAACTGCGTGTGAGATGAATCTTTAATGTTAATCTACACAGCCTTCTTAGCCTAGAAATCGATCTATGGTAAAGGCGCGCAAAATGTTTTATGTGGTTCAATGTTGCATATCTGAGAGTAATGCAAGTTGAAAGTGCCCCACAGAGATAGATGGCTTATGGTTGGGTACGAGGAGACGAGGCGTTCAGATCTTGGTATTACGTTTCAGGTATTACGTTTCATATGTGTTAGATGTTCATCTAATCTGTGTTGGCAACAGGTTACTTTAATAGACTTTTTGTATTACTGCAAAAAAAAAAAAAAAGATTATAAGGAACTTTTCATTTGGTCTGTGAGATTTTATTTAGGAATGTACCAAACTTGGGAAGGACAGGTACTGTTGGATAAGGTATCGATTGGCAAGTAGTCACCAGTTAATACGTTACCACGTAAGTTATGGTAGTACCAGATTTCGTCGATGGAGCCGTTAACACATCCGACGTATACCTGGGAACCAGCATGGTGTTTAGCCAAGGCAGCTTCGACATCAACGAGGTCATATTTACGGGTCAAGGTAGGGTAGATACCTTCAGTAGCAAGGAAATCAAAGGTAGGCAAGTCCTTGTACAATTCAACGACCTTCTTGTAGAAGTTGACTGTGTTTTCGTGTCTGGTGTATTGGCCCTTGAAACACTTTGGTAACAAGGTGTTCATGCAGGTACCATGTTTATTATATTCATGTTCCCACAAAGAAATAGACCCCCCATCAGGGACGTTTGATTTTTCATTGTTGACCCAGTACTTGAGCATGTAGTTGTATAAGTCTGGTTCTCCGAATTGGTTGACAATGATATCGGTGATGTTTTCAGTGGTAGCATTGACTTCTAATGGTGGGTTACAGTTCAGTCTGTAAGAACCATTACACAAGTCATTCCATAATCCATGGATAGTGAAAGCTTGCTTGGTTGGGTCCTGGTGTGCAGCAGCCAATGCATCAGCATCGGCTTGCTCAAGCAGCTCAGTGTCATTACCTCCAGCAATAGCGAGAGCCAACAAGTCTGGGTTGTAATCCCAAAATTGAGTTTGCATCAAAACACCATAGTCTTCGAAACAACAAGAGAACTCTTCTGGAATAGCACTAGTGTTGTGACAAGAAAAGGCATTGAAAGGACTAGCAAAATAGTCACTGCAGCTGTCAACACTTGGATAAGCATTAACCTTGTCGGCATCACTGGCTAAAACATCATTGACAAAATAATAAGCAGTAGTCAATGTGGTATAAGAAGTAGAAACAAAAGTAGTACAGTCTGAAGCACTTGGAGACGGCGTAACATCAGCTGAAACAAACGACTGAGCCAAAGCTAAAATGATACTAGATTTCAAAAACATATTTGCCTATTGGATTGGTTATTGGTTATTTCATCAACATAAATGAAATACCCACCCCATTTATACTTTTACAAGAGAACAATGGTTATTTCTCTCCCCCACTTAATACCATTTAGACCGATGGTTTGGAATATTTCACTCTGATCTCTCCTGTTAATTTCAGTCTAGGAACGTGCTAATCATTTGTGCCGTATATTACAACCACTTTTGCAGCCTTATCTACCACGAGGACTAAAGAGAAAAGAAATTTTCTCTTCTTTTTGACAGGAACGTTTAGAACATTACGGTTAAACGGTAAGCATAGATCTCGTTTAAATGTAGGTTAAAGTAGATGGGATAAGATATGAGATAAGAATACTATTTAAGGAGAACTGGACTGGTCCACTGGAACAAAAACAGGCTCAAGATATATGCATATAAAGCCCCTAATTCGAAGTTTTTCGTTAATTTTGATGTAATTGTAATTAGAGTAATCCTTTGAGGCTACGACGGAACATCACAAAGGGATTGGAATACGAATTCAGCGAATCATTTCCATAAAAGATCAGGAATGCGGAGCAATGAATTAGTCTAATACTTTGAAGATTACTATTGACAAGAATATGGATTACTCTTTGTCTTCACTACTTGTTTTAGATTCAAGTGGTTCTTCTGCAGGTACTTTGACATGTGTCAGATCCTGCGGATGAGTAAAAGTCTTGATCAGCAAAACTCTCTGAGGTTTGTTGATTGAACAATAGTATACTCCAGTAAATTTTTTGATACAACCAATAGCCTATTGTTTATGGTGATGTTGTTGTTTAGATCGACTATCAATTTTGCAGCTTCTATTGTGAGGGTCTCTCACGTCAGAAGCACTATTTGAATTAACAATGCTTCTTTATTCTTCCAATCGTGACCCTCACGTCCTTTTTCCACCGTCTCTTCTATCCCCTCCTCCCCTTTTATTACTTTATTTACTTCGGTATGTTGGGAACTTTACAATTCTCCAACTTACCACAATCAAGTTCAATTCAACTCAATTCCACCTAAGCTACACTCAATTCTCATTGCATACTAAAGATCATACATTTTCATACTTATTGGGTCAATCCAATGACACCACAGGCAGGTCTACCACCAGCGTGACCAGTAGTCTTGGAGTCATCGAATCCACCCTTACCGTAGTCATCGGTACCTTCGTGAACAACGACGGTTCTTCCGATAATTGAGTTTTCACCCAACAACTTGACCAAGATATCTTGCTTGGAACCCTTGGCAACACCATGGGCGTCGGTGGTGAGGTTACCCAAGTCACCAACGTGTCTGTTGTCATCTTCTGGAGCACCGTGTTCCTTGGTGAATGGGTTGAAGTGAGGACCAGCAGAGGTACAACCATTGGTGTTGTCACCAAAGGTGTGGATGTGGAATCCTCTCAACGCGTTGGCGTCGAAACCGGAAATTTCATAAGAAATAGTGGTTGGCTCCGACTCGGAGGTTTGCTCAAAGTGAACGACACCAGAGACCTTAGAGTCTCCTCTTAAAACAGCAACTGTACATAGTTAGTAGATGATCACATCAATTGATCCCTCTTGCCCCCTTGTCAATTTGAATGCCACACATGAGCTATTTCTTTAGCTCAATTTGATTCAGTTTGAGCAAATTATTTAATCCAAATTGACTAAAGAGAAATTGAAACCTGGGGTTGCAACCAACGGCTGCAACATGTCAATTGCATTGGCTGCAACATTCTATTTACTTACCAGCTTTGACCATATTGAATTGTACTTGCTAACTAATGGAAAGAAAACAGTTGGAGTTTAAAAAAAAGGTCAGCAAGGTCAATTTAAAGGGGGCCGTCCGCCGTCCGGCCGTGAAAATTAGAGACTTTTCACAATATCTTACTAAGAAAAAAGTCTAGACTTCGCTGTCGCTCCCCCCTCATTATTTATATCAAGTGTGGTGAGGTCATAGCAAGTGAGGTAGCATCCATGGGATTGGTTGAATTCCCAAGTAGTGGCTTGTCATTACCGGATACTTAGTCATTGAGTATTAATTATTTGCAGTGTGAATATCATTGGCTCTATACTATTCACCTTAAATCAATCTTCTTCATCTCAAGGGAATGTAGAGAAAAATGCAGTTGCAATTGACATTTTTTAATTACACCTACTACTCCACAGTATTTGATCCTCCATTTATATATTTGTGAAAAGTTTTGACCTTGTAGGTTAAAAGCTTGATATAACTACTATTGTTTAATTCTTTTGTAAGGAAGTGTAAACCTCCACAGCTTTTTCCTGTACTTTGACCAAGTCGTCATCAAGTTCAAAGTAGATACCTTTGCTAAATAAAAAGCCATACAATTCCCTTTTAGCCCAAGTGCTCACCAAGGAAACCACCTCAACTCTACTGAGGGTATCGTCGACTTCCAATTTACCTGCGTCAAAAGGTTTGGATGGTGTAGTTTCATCTTTACTCTTGCTTCCATTCTTCAAGCTCTTCTTTGCTTGCTTGTCCTTCTTCTGCTTCCTCTCATTACTCTTATCTGGAGGTAACTCTGGAAGATTGGAAACTGCATACATCACATACGCCAGGGAAGCCAACACTACGATCGCATAAACAAGAAACCCATTTCTCTTGATCCTAACCAGAACTCGGTTGATCGTGTCAAACATCTGATTGGTTTTTCAATTGATGAAATGAATGACAGGTTAGTTGTGCCTCACACAAGGGGGACAGAAAAACAGTGGCGAAAATCCGTTATCGAAATCAATTTGCTGGTTACAGCTTTTTGTATCACCTCATATATAAGGTTAGTCGTCGCCCCTTAATTCAGCAAACACCATATGGATAAATACACTAATAAAGTCTTATATTCCCTTCTTATTGTTATCCTTTTACTTTTTGGACTTTCATACACCAACTTCAACACCTACACCGCACAAACAGAAATGACCGACTTCAAAAGCTACATTGTCACCTTCAAGGAGAGCGCATCATCTGCTGATGTCAACACTCTTAAGACCAAGATTTCTGAGTTGGGTGGAAAGATCACTTCGGAATTCTCGTTGATCAAGGGATTTGCTGCTAACTTACCAGCTATCCACTCTTCTTCGATTGCTAGCCATGACCTGGTTCTTTCTTTTGAGGAAGACAAGGAAGTTAAGATTACTCCTGTTTAGATAGCAATTGGATAGTCAATTTATGAATTATTATATGTTATAGATGTTATTGACTGATAAGTGAATGAGGTTTTCGATCTACATTGGCTATTATCCTTCAAATCTTTGTAGATTCTCTAGAGATCTTATGATAAGAGTGTGGGTACAGAAAGAGTGCAGCTCCCAAAAATCCGTGGCTCGATTTACAATTTTGCTTAGCTCCCCTTTCAGTTTTGCTTAGCTCCTCCTTTGAATTTGTACAACCACTTGAGCCTTTGCATCTTGCAAACGCTCTCCTGCCACCTTTAACCACAAGTATCAAACTAGTCTCTCTTACAAATCGTCCTGCACAATGCCCCCAGCCCCATCTTTTTTCCCTTTTGCAGCTACCCCCCGCCCCCATGAAAAGCCCCTTAAATAGCAAGTCATTCGTCCTATTCCTCACCACGTTAACCCATTCATAACTGGTTATTGAATTGGCTACAATCCTAACTATCTAAGATGCCTCCTAACCCTGAGTATGAAAGGTACAATCACCAACCCAACTTTAAACCTGTCCAACACCTTTTTGAAGGTAGATTGAGACAGTTTACTGATACTGGAGGTCAGTACCATAACTTGAACTTGCCTAAATTCTATGACAAAGAACGCATTGAAATCAAAGACTTGAAGGCCTGGAAAGTCCCGGACAAGGACGAGAAAACCCAAAGACCTATTTTCAAGGATATTAAATGGGACGATGTTAATTGGGAGAATATCGGCTTGGGTTTCAACTTCGGACCATCATGGAAAACATGGTGGGTTTCATTCAAAATTGACATTCCAGAGAAATGGCTCGAGGAAGAAGCCATTGAGATCGAATGGGACTCAAGTTCAGAAGCCTTCATTTACGACAACAAGGGATTCCCCTTGCAAGCCTTCACTGGTGGAGGTGAACGTAATTTGTTCCGTTTCCCTAAGAAATACCTTAAGACTGGCACCCAGAAATTTTACATTGAAGTAGCATGTAACGGGATGTTTGGAAATGGTGACAGTGACCACCCTGACCCAAACAGATACTTTAGATTGAACAAGGCTCACTTGGTATTGCCTAACTTGGATGCAAGAAGATTGTACTGGGACTTCTGGATCTTAAGCGACGCAGCACGCGAATTACCAGGTAACAGCTGGCAAAAACACCAAGCATTGGACTTGGCAAACAAAATTATGGACACCTTCGACCCTAACGACGTTGGGTCCATCAAAAAATGTAGAAAAATCGCCGAAACCTTGCTTGGCTCCAAAAATGACTCGGAAACAGTCTTTGAAGAATACTCAAACGACAAAACTAAACGTATCGATGTGTTCTCTGCTGGTAATTGTCACATTGATACTGCTTGGTTATGGCCTTTTGCAGAAACAAAACGTAAGATTGTAAGATCTTGGACTACTCAAATTAAGCTTGCTGATGATTATCCAGAATACGTTTTTGTTGCGCTGCAAATGCAACAATTCAAATGGTTGAAAGAATACCACCCTGAAATTTATGAAAAAGTCAAGGAAAAGTTCACTACCAACCAATTCTTACCAGTTGGTGGATCTTGGGTTGAGAATGACACAAACTTGCCAAATGGTGAATCTTTGATTAGACAATTCCTCTTGGGACAAAGATTCCAGTACAATGAGTTTGGATTTTACAGTAACATTTTCTGGTTGCCAGACACCTTTGGATACTCTTCTCAAATCCCTCAGATTTGTCAATTGGTTGGTATTACTCGTTTCTTAACCCAAAAGTTATCTTGGAACAATATCAACAACTTCCCATTATCAACATTCAACTGGAAGGCTCTTGATGGTTCTCAGGTCTTGGTTCACATGCCTCCAGCTAACACCTACACAGCTGCAGCACACTTTGGCGATGTTGTCAGATCTCTGACTCAACACAAGAACCAGTCGGATGTTCCTGCTGGTCTTTTGCTTTATGGCCATGGTGACGGTGGTGGAGGTCCAAAGGAAGAAATGCTTGAAAAGTTGAGAAGATGCAGAGGATTGGCTAATACTACATCTGCCATTCCAACCGTACACGTAGGAAACACTATTGACGATTTCTATGAGCACATCTTGGACAACTCAAACCAAGGAGATGAATTACCCACTTGGGTTGGAGAAATCTACTTGGAATTCCACAGAGGTACTTACACTACCCAAGCCCTCACTAAAAAGTTGGTTCGTTTCGGTGAAATTAAGTTGCACGACTTAGAACTTATTGCAGGTTTGGTTTCTGTCACCACAGAAGGACCTCCAAGCTACAAGTACCCTGCAAAGGAAATACACGCTTTGTGGGAAGACTTGGCTTTGTGTCAATTCCACGACGTGATTCCAGGTTCTTGTATTGGTATGGTTTACTACGATGAAGTTATTCCAATGTTGTCCAAGAACTTGAAGCACACCTACAAGTTGATTGACGATGCTGTTCAATTCTTGAAGTACAACAAGAAAAAGGATACTCAATTGAAGGATATTACCTTCCTTAATACTTTGCCATGGTCTAGAACTGAGGTTGTTGAAGTTAAGCAGGAACTGGGCGACTTTGCTGCTTTAGCTGATGCCAAATACTCTGAAGAAAGTGCATCTGGTAATTTGAACATTTCTGTTACAAGTAACAGTGATGGTACTACAAAGTTCAACAAATTGGATTCTATTGATTTCCCAGCATCTGTAAAGGAGACAAAGGATGGTTTCACTTTGAGCAATGAATTGATCATTGCTAAAATCTCTAAGAATGGTATTATTACTTCCTTGTACGATACTGTGAACAAGCGTGAAGTTATTGCTCTGAAGGCAACAAAGCAGACCAGTAAATCTAAGGAACAAGTTGTTGGAGGTAACCAATTTGTTCTCTTTGATGATGAGCCATTGAACTTCCCAGCTTGGGACACTGAATTGTATTCCTTGAAGAAGTTCCAATTTTTGGACAATGGTAAGGTTTCCATCAAGTTAAACACCAAGTTGGAGTCGTCGCTTGTTGTGACACATGAAATTTCAGAAAAGTCACTGATTGAAACTGAAATCTCTATCCAGGGTTTGAAGAAGGATGTGGATGTTGTTCAAAACAGCTTTATTAAGTTCAAGTCGCACGTCAAGTGGCACGAAACTTATAAATTTTTGAAGGTCCAGTTCCCAACTACTATTCACACTGCGTCCCAAGCAAGCTACGAGACCCAATTTGGTGTCACCCAAAGACCAACTCACTTTAACACATCTTGGGATGTTGCCAAGTTTGAGGTTGCACACCACAAGTTTATGGACTTGAGTGAAAATAACTATGGTGTTTCTGTTTTGAATAATAGTAAGTATGGTGGTGCTATCCATGGTAACTTGATTAGACTTTCATTGTTGAGAAGTGCCAAGGCACCAGATGATCTTGCCGACATGGGAGACCATGACTTTGAGTATGCTTTGTATCCACATGCTGGACCACTTGGACCTTCTACTGTTAAGTTAGGATACAATTTCAACTACAAGTTGGACCACAAGGCAACTGGTGCTAAGACCAGCGAAGTTCTTGGATCTGTCCGCTTCAAGGGTGACTATGGTAGTTTGGTTCTTTCACACATCAAGAGAGGTGAAAACGATTATGACGTAAACCAATACGAAAACTACAAGACTGCCGGAAAAGAAACAAGTCTTGTTTTGAGAGTATACGAATCACTTGGGGGTGCAAGCCGCGGAACATTGGAGTTTGGACATCTCTTGGAAAAGAGATTGGACAGGGTTTTCAAGACAAACGCATTGGAAGATGAAAAGGATCCTAACGTAGGAGAAGAATTGAAGTTCACTAACAACAAGTTGGATATTGAACTTGGAGCCTTTGAGATCGCAACCTACAAAATCTATTTAAAGTGATAACCAAAAAAAAGTGTTTTTAGAAGTTTAGTTGTATATGAATAGTATTTTTTTTGTTAGATTTTGCACCCAGGCCGTTGGGCGTACTTACACAGGGTACAGAAAGGGGAAGACGCAAGTTTTGATGTATGGGTTTTCTTTAAATTAAGGTTGACTTCAAGAGCAGATAAAGTTGAAAGATTAAGGTTTTCATCCAAATCTTGACCTTAGCAAGCCTTTCAGTTACAGGTTTCAGGACTTGTACCTGACTACCGAGACTGCAAGGCAATTGTGATCCAGAGATAACTACGAGGTTGCGTTAGCGATGATTGACGAGGAAACCTTAACCTTGAAATGAAGTTGGGACAGATTGCAAGCAAAATCTTGTTAGTTGAAACGGCATTGATAGCAGAGCATCAAGTCATTCTTTTCAGTATCTACTCTCCACATTTTTTATCATAGTCCGTGTAGTCAAGCTAAAATGCGTTTGAAGAATCGAACAATTTGTCAGAGGTAGTCTCACTGTGCGAAAAATGTATGTGAAGCTCGCAAAATCATGAGTGTTAAAATGTGTAGAACGATTTCTTCAACATGCTGGTTTAGATCTGTTCGAGATTACCACATATGCAGACTCGACACTTCGAAGTGTAGAAATCTAAACTACTCATACTAGGGTGTGTGTATCAATGAAACAATTCATCGAACAACGTTTCTCTGATTTTTCTTTATTAGCTTCTGTGTGCACTCGTAATTCCAGAGCCTAACATACGGCAGTAAGCCGGAATGTGATACAATCAAGGTATTAAAATTTTAACAATCCAGCCTATGAATCACAATAGTGTACCGAACAATCGTTATGTATTAGCATTCTGTAGCATGCTCGATCTTAGCATATGTAAGCTATGTAACTCTAAACAAGAGATAATGAATGTGAAATACATTATCGGTTGCCATCTGATTTGATTAGTTGCTCGATTCGAAATTCTCATTGACAGGGATCCTGTCGCGATGGGTTTATCGCACCACTATCCAACTACACTTCCGTTAATTAAAATTAGAAGTAGTGTCTCCCGTCAAAAATAGATATTGACTAATAACACCCCTGGTGGGTTATATTTGGCACGAAAAAAACAAAGATAGTAAATAGGAATCGTTTCCTAGGAAATCACTTGACCGTGGGTAACTAAGTGTCGAGCAGAATCATTGCTGTGCTACTAACCTATGTAGCCTAACTCTGTTCCCTTGGTGGTTTCAAACCACCCCAGACTCTCATACCTTTTTCGCTTAAGCGATTGCGCACTAATTCTCCTTTATTTTTTTTTTTTCCACACTAAAACTCAAAAATACGTCTCATCGGTTCTGGCAACCAGCCATCTTAGAAAGAGTAAACCACACGATGATTCTTTCGTGTTCACAACTTGTAGGACTAACCGTAGGGGATGGCTGGGCATGTTTGTCCACACCTCATGTTCCCTCGAGCTTGTTTGACACTTAATCATAATGCTCGGAGGTAGCAATGCTCATTCATGCACTTGAACGTTGAAAGGAGGAGTGTGCTGCACTTAGAATCTAGCAGGCTTGGGAAAAGGAGGCATTGGCATCGAGAGTGCATCAGGAGAAGGGCCCCATTATCTAAGTAATTGCAGCAGGCTCTCTTAAAGGTACCCTAACAAAGCAACCAATTACTTCTTTGTGACTTTAACTACTTTGTGTGCCTGGTAAGAGCCTTCGTTAACACAGTGTTTGGTGGTGTTACTGGCTTGTAGTGAAGTGTTTCTCGTTAGGTCACAAAAGCAAAACTTAATAAAAGTGACACAAATCAGAAATTGCAACCTATTTCAAAAAAATATTTCTTGACCCAGATATCAATGCCGAATAACTTTTGCACTGAAATACTGCCTATTAATAGTCATCTCATGTCCATTTGAAAAGATATAAAGTCTAGCTGATTTCTTGGATATATTTCAATTCTTCTTTCTATCATTATTAGAATATCCACGAATACCACTCGCTAATAGACTTGATACGAAATGAAATTCTCAACTGCTGCTCTTTTAACTGCTTCTGCCGGTTCCGCCATTGCTGCTGCTCTGTACAGTAACTCATCAACTCTTGCTGTGAGTACTGCTACTGATATCCTGACTACAGTTATTACAATCACTTCTTGTTCTCAAGATAAGTGTACAACTAAGCCAGTGACTACTGGTGTGACTACTGTTACTGAGCCATTCACCACATACACAACCTATTGTCCATTGACTTCGACTGGTCCACCATCTTCGACCATTCCTTCCTCTTCTGCTCCACCATCATCGTCTTCAGCCCCAATCACATCTACCCCAAGTGATTCGACTACCACCACCACTCACATTGACACTACCGTTGTTACTATTACATCTTGTTCCGACAACAAGTGTCACACCACCCCAGTCACTACTGGTGTCACCACAGTAACTGACAGCACTACCACTTACACTACATACTGTCCACTTCCAAGCACTCTGGAAACCACTTCCACCACTACTCACGTTGACACTACCGTTGTTACTATCACTTCTTGTTCTGACAACAAGTGTCACACAACTCCTGTCACTACTGGTGTAACTACTGTTACCGAGAGCTCATCCACTTACACCACTTACTGTCCGATCCCAAGCACTCTGGAAACCACTTCCACTACCACCCACTTCGACACTACTGTTGTAACCATCACTTCTTGTTCTGATAACAAGTGCCACACAACTCCTGTCACTACCGGTGTCACTACTGTCACAGAAAGTTCTTCTACTTACACTACTTACTGTCCTATTCCAAGCACTCTGGAAACTACCTCTACTACTACTCACTTTGACACCACCGTTGTTACCATCACTTCTTGTTCTGACAACAAGTGCCACACAACTCCTGTCACTACCGGTGTCACCACCGTCACAGAAAGTGAATCTACTTACACTACTTATTGCCCAATTCCAAGCACACTGGAAACCACTGCCACCACCACCCACTTTGACACTACTGTTGTAACCATCACTTCTTGTTCTGACGACAAGTGCCACACAACTCCTGTCACCACTGGTGTCACCACTATCACAGAAAGCGAGTCTACTTACACCACCTACTGCCCAATCCCAACTCCTGAAGAAACTACTCCAGTTCCAACTCCAGAAGAAACCACTCCAGTTCCAACTACTCCAGTTCCAACTACTCCAGTACCAAAGACTACTCCATCTGTGACTCCTGTCTCTCCAGTTATCACAACCCCTACTACAAAGACTGAAACCCCAACTCCAAGCTCGGTAGCACCATCCGTTGTTCCCGCTAATGGCGCTAACGCGGTCGCTCCAGCTTATGCTGCAGGTTTGTTGGGTCTTGTTGCATTCCTCTACTAAGTAAGTTAGTAGCTGGTAAAAGCTACCCCCATCAAATCTCTACTTCTATTTCCGGGTCATATTTTCTAAGTCTTTTTTCATAAAAAGCAGGGGCTCTTCATCAAGAATGAATATTAGGTTCTATTCTGGAGCTGATGCCCCTCTTTTCGGGTTGTCATTTGATTATTATTATTAAAGAAACAAAATCATCGTTTCCACTTTACATTTGTGTTTATCTGTACATTTTATAGCTATGCGTAATAAAGCTACTTCGTGTTAAATATCTAAAATTGTAGAATTGTAGTGCTCTTGATCGAAACTATTGTTTTTTCAAGATACGGGTTTGCAGAGAACAGATATTCGCTACTGTGCAACAAAAATTTTTTTGTTGCTATTGTTAGGCGCAGTTGCAGCCAAAAAAAAAAATGCAGCACAATGTACATCATCTGCAGGAAATCAAACCGTTGGACGATTTAAAACACGACTATACGGATTATTGTTCAACTTGGATTTGTGACTTGAATTCGTCAACTGTCTCCTAGGAGATGTAAGGGGTAGAAAGGGATGACACCAATCACGATTGAAAAGTTTTAATAATAGCATTAATATGTAAATAAAACAAAATAGGAACTAAAAATAAAAATGTGCAACACGTTATTGTTGGTCGTGGTCTAGTCTTTGGGTGAAGTGCAAAAGTAAGTTTGCTACTATCTCACAGGATGGAGGTATAGCTCCCTACATATTTGGGCCTATAATATAGACTTTCAAAGGGGTGCAATTTCAGGCACAGATTTTGGTATTAGTTGAAGTCATCTTCTCCAAGAATTAAACCATCAAAATCAAATTCTTCATTCAATCCATTTTCAAATAAATCGTACTCAGTTTCATCTGTTTTGTGAAGAATTTCATCGTTCAAGTCGATCATTCCAATAGATTCATCTTCAGATCCCTGTGTGTAAAGTTTATCTAGGATTGAATCGAATTCTTCTTGGTATCTGTATGCATTTAACTCGGTGATTCCAAATGCCTTGGCACTATTAATCGCAATGACCGTGTCTTTAGGTGACTTGAATTCAAGGTAAATATCTTTAATAGGAATTCGTAAGTTAATTAAAGAAACGGGTAGTTTAATGTGGGTGATTGGCCTTGGGTTGGTGGGAGCTCTGTACTCCTTTATTTTAATGTATCCATTCAAAAACTTGTTTTGTGGTTTCGAAGTCAGCGATGCAATTTTGAATGTATCAAGATAGTCGTTCAACGATTTAGCCTGTTTCGTAGACCTTGGTTTTATGTAAATCGAGATCTGATATGGCGAAGTAGTTTCAGAAGCCTCCAGAATACTGTTCTTGATCACCAAGTCTGTCAAAATAATCGAGTTGAACAACCGAATACCCAATGAACAGTGGTTAGACTCACACTCCCATTCAGATCCGTTGTCTAACAAAGCATTGTTGGCGTTATATTTCCAGTATTTTGGAGACTTGATTAATAAACTCTCTCTTACCGACAGCGAAGATAAGTAGTCGTACCAGCCAAGAAATATCTTTCCAACTATAGATCTCGAGTTGAGCTTTGACTTCACCAGAGGATTTAAGTTCAATTTCGTAAGAAAGCCAAGGATCCTGGCTCCGAGATTGTAATCAGCATAATTGACATGGACAGATCCTTTTGAAAAGACTTCTAGTAAGTTGCTTATTAGAATTTTGTTTGACTCTTTACTGATGTTGTTGGCTCCTTCCGCAGTTGAGTTCAGTGAGACCACGTTTAGTTTATCGACTAGATTATTGAACTTTTCAATTATGAACTTATTGTTTTCACGAAACTTTTCCTTCAATAATTGTTCGATTTTCTCCTTGTTCAAAAGTTTAATATCGTTATGTTTCGAATTATGTTTCAACCTGTTGTCTATCAACTGATTTAAATGGCCTGCATGTGAGGTGACGAATTGCTCCCATGTAAGGTTACCATCATCCTTTCCTGAAGTCTCCAGGTTTTTCCCTGAGCCCCTGTCTCTGCTATACTTTTCGATAAAGGCGTACAAGTACTTTTGAAACTCTGGAAGAACATGCATCTCCTGATTTTTTATGTACACAGGGATGTGACTAGGTAAAGAATTTGTAAATTCTTTTAACAAACCATCACTTGATGATTTGAATTCAGAGTATGCTGTTTGGAATTTTCCAATCTTTTCATTGATCTCATCTAATAAAGATTCATCAACATTTTCTGTTTTCTTGATTGACTTGAAATCCTCCTTAAGTTTCTTGTACTGTTCGTTACTTGATAGTAAACTTGCTTCGAAGGTCTGGAATTTGTTATTTATCAAGTCGAATTTTGCAATGATTCCTGAGTTGAAGGATTCAAAGTTTGCTTCCAAAAAGTCCTGGCGTTTTGAAACGCTGTTTGTTAAGTCGTTCAACTTGACGTATTTGAATTCAATGGAGTTTAGTTTGGATGTTAAGCTGTGGTGATCCACCAGAGGAGGAGTAAACGTGTTGAATCTTTGTGAAAAGTAAATAAACGAGACTATGAATGAAACAACTCCAACTATAATCAAGTAAGTCAGGTACGACTTAACATGTTTGATAAATTTCTGCTCCTCTATTATAGGTTTAGGTTCACTTCTATACACATTGTCCTCAATTACAGGTACTCTAGCCTCATTTCGCAGTTGATTATCTTTAGTTAAGTCAGGAACAGATTCCATTCTAACATGTCTAACTTCATCTTTTTGGTGTGGAATATCTTCCTTTATTTCTCTTTGAGAAGCTTTCTTCTCAAACTCATGTATTCTTGATTCTTCTTCCAGTTCATAATCAAACCCATTATATGTGTCAGAGTCGCTGTCTTCGCTTTCATATTCGTAGTCTTCGTCTCTGGATTCTCCTTGCTCATTTAGATACTGTGACATCTTTCCTCTTTTGTATAAGTCGAAGAATTCTTCTAGGTCATTGGTGTTGATATCTGGTTCTTGATTGCCGTTCCCATTTCCATTGAGTAAATGTAGTATTCGTTCATCTATGTCCGTTTCAGTCTTGGAAAAACGCTGGAATTGCTTGGGCTTCAAAGGCTTGGACGGTCCAACCCTATTGTTCAAATGAATTGATGCCTCATCGTCAGTATCACCGTTTATAAACGGTACTCTAGGGAACCCGACCATTGTTTGTATTTAGATTTTAAAACGCGTGAAAAATTTATACTTTGGTTTGGTTTTGGATTTGGGTTTGATGAGACTTCAAGGTTGAGTGTGGGATTGAAAGGCTAGTAGAATAGAAGTTTGGACAGTTCGTTGCGATACGTATACAGTAAAGCTGATGGTTTATAAATCTAATTACACTCTTATGTATCTACAATATGTTATTTTTCACAATTTGTTTAACTTTTCAGTATTCTAGAGAAATTCATTTAGTTCGATAGTACTCTATTAAGATTAGCTTAAAGTCTTGTCTGCTTCTTCATTCAGCTAAATAGGACTTGTGCCAAAAGTCGATGCAAGGAAACTTATAATTCCTCCTGCAACCGACCCTATATATCCTCCCACCAACAAGGTGATTGGCCACAGTTGCCAAGGTCTATCCCAATCTAAAGGAATAGGAACAACTCCTATCCATGTTCCAATTATAGTGCACATGCTTGAAGCTAAGATTTGGTTGTGGAATACAAAGCAGTATATCTGGTCTAATTTGAATATATCCAGTACCACTTTGAATTCAAACTTGGTTGCTATTAAGATTGGGTTTACTGTGATGAGAGAAAAGTGTGCTGCTAACAACAAGGTTCTCCACAGGTTATTTCCAATTGGTGCCCCAAACAATAAGAAGATCACAAATATAGGTAAGGCCGCCAACAATGATACCACCACACTGCTGCTAATCAACAAGGCAATGCTAGTGTTTTCTGTAAATGCCTTGACTTTTTTCTTACCGTGGCCCACAGGTTGGATGTTGTACACCAAGGATATATTGTATAGTAATTGTACTGGTACTAGCACAAGTAAGCCCTGCAATAATACCTGATCCACGTTGGAAGTTAGTCCATACTTGAACATCCCACACAATACCAATAAGTTATGGAAAGGAACCGTCTGTAATGGCCTTTTCAATGATGGGAACCTAACATGAACAGTGCTTCCTATCAGAGCTTCTCCAACATTATTACCGGAAGCACTAGGATTACTCTTCAAATCATGGTTTTGTTGAAACTTGGTTTCGAGGGAATCATGAGTAACTTCCGTCACATCTACAACACTAGCCTGATGCTTCTCAAATGAAACTGACTTCCTACCAAGCTTGCCTCTAGCCATATTGACACGGATGTTTGGAAACGTTTATCAAGTGGTTAAAAAAATAGGAAATAATACGACATTTTTTGCAATCACAAAAGGGTGTAACTTTTTACGACAGAATGGGTGTGATGTTGAAGTTGCAAATTATTGAATAGAAAGTTGGTGGATCTGTGGTTTGGAAGTGAACTAGTAGTCTTGGGGTTTATGTAAGTATTCTTTTGAACGTTTTAAAATCTCACAAGAAATTATACATGTGCAATGGTTACGGGTTACCCTTTTTCATGTTGCAACGTGAAATCTACAAAACTAATTCCATTAAACTTCAATCAACAATGTTTAATTGATAATATTATATTGTAATACTTGCATAAGTATACAAATTGTTAAAGATACTTGTTAACGTACATCAAAAAATTAATTTACGAATTATAATCTGATTATCTTATCTTTTTCTCAATTTTGTATAAAGATGATTAAAATAGATTGAGGTATTTAAAATGATGTAGCAGTTTGTAGCCTTCGTATCAGCTTAAAATATCATTAACTCAAATATGTTTTAAACTTAGTCATCCTTTTATTAAAGTTGCAAATTCTTTTGCTATAAGACATATATCCATACAGTTATGAGGTAATGAGCTATATTCTTTTGCATTTGATAACTCCTAGAAAACTGGAGCCATAAAATAAAAGTACCTTCCTTTATCTACTAACCTACTCTACAATTAAATTATGAAGTGAATAAAATCCCTTGATCTAATTAAAGAGAACATATGATCACAAATCCTTTAACACGTTCTCAAACTCTATAATATCTCTCCATATCTCCTGGTGAGCTCCCTTTGCGCTAACCTTCGAAGCAAACTGATTCTTTCTGTCGTCATTTAACTTACTGAACGATTTGATCACTTGGTAATCTAAAATAGGTTTAGTGTTGACATCATTTTCTGTAACAGTCAATCCTCCAAATCTGTTCAATCTAGGGTTGAGACCGCAATGGTGGAATTCTTTATCAATCAATTGTTGTTGCAATATGTACATACGTCTGTATGTTGCTTCATTTACAGGAAATATACTGAAGAAAGATCCATCATTAGTTGATCCAATACTTTGGAAATCACCCAACACGTTTACAGTCTTTTCCTTCTTTTCGTAGTCGTAGCTTTCCTCTGTCTTAGGTACTGACCTTAAGCATGTCACGGTAGAGTTCAATTGGAAAGATGCCTTGGGCACTAATTTCTGTCCATTCAATGAATAAGGGTCTTCTGGATCGTATTGAACCAAATGCAAAACATTGTTATTATCAGCAACAACAACAAAAATGTCACGATCCTTGACTATGAAGTCCGCACAGTTAACATCGATCTTTTGCAAATCCTTACCTAGCATTATCATTCTGAAAGGTTCTGCATCGAAACCAACCAACCAAACACTCTTCAATGAATCACCAAGTAACACCAAATTACCAAAACTTTTCGCTTCAGACACATACACTGCAGTATCGAAAAAGGCCACAGGAACGACACCATTATCTTGTAAATCTCTGACAATAACCTTTTGTCCTTGTGCAATTAAGAATCTACCACTTACCTCACAGATAGACGTGGCAGCACCTCTGATATCTTCTTTGAAAACTTCCTTGAACTTGTGGTTCGTTTCAGGCTTGCCTGGTTCTGGGATAATATCTATAATCTCGAGAATTATAAACGAACCATTTGCACTCAAGTCCTCCATACGGTATTTTCCTGTACCAATAACAATAAACTCTCTCTTATTCTTGTACTTCTTTACAGAAGATCCAACATCCAACAACATAGACTTGAGTGACATACCGATTTCATTGTCGCTTAAAACAACCTCGTCGATTACACTCCAGTTTATTGGTGAGACAAGCTTGATTGAACCTTTGTATGCACGAGCCAGTGGTTTGGTAGTATCCACTCCTACAATAGGTTTACCCTCCTCGTCCAAGCAGTCATAAGGAATATCTGTAAATGTTGAGACAACATAAGTATGGGACGTCTCGTGGTATGCGATCGATTTGATCAGCTCGCCAATGTCAATATGCTTCATAGGCCAGCGATTTTCGTAATTAAAATCAAGAGGAAGTGAACATATTCTTGCATTTTTCTTTGAATCCAAGAAGATCAAACCGTTTGAAACTTTGGAGTCGTAGTATGGTGCAACAGATACAGCTTCTATCTTTGAAAACTTGAACACTCTAGCTGGTGAATGAACTGGTTTCAAAATAAGGTAGGGAGTCAACCCAGTAACAAACACACCTGTGTAACCATTCAAGTCAGGTAAGTACGCCAAACGCCTTTCAATGGCTGTACCTATAGGGTATGCATTGTGTGGAGCACCTGTAATTGGGAGGTCTCTTTCCTTGATGAATCTATAGTTATCCCCATCAAAATATAACTTATACATAATGACTTCACCACCAATTGTCAAGATGGTTAAATACTCTTCCTTATGGTGCGCATCACCAAGCTCATTAAATACCAACTGTTTGATTATAGGGTCTTCTGGATCTGTTTCTTTAGGTTCGAAGAAACCTAACTTCAAATAACTCGAAAATCTGTCCACACCATTAAGTTGGTAACATCTCTGGTTGTGGAATCTATTAAATGCAACAATTCTATTATCACCAGTTGCAAGGATGAAAGTTTTTTGTTTGCTACCCAAGTTGGTGGGTGTTTTAGTTTCTTCTGGTGTTTGTCCTGTGGTTGAACCATGTCTTCTCTTGGTTCCTTTGTTGAGTAGCAAGTTGACATCTTTCAGTACCGCATTCAAAACATGAGAGTTTGTTATATAACCTGTAGTGATAATTGTTTCGCTCAAGATCTTTGGTACTTCAATCTGGGTGTAGGATTCGTTATAGGTGTTGAGAGCAAAGATCAAAACTTGACCTCTCGATAAGAAAATCATAAGGAATTCGTCTTTCAATGTACCATTTACTATTTCGTCTTCTTTGATTTCTTCATTCAACGTCAACCGTTTCTCAAACTTGTTGTTGTACACTATAATTTGTTTCGGGGTTACCTGTAAGATGAATTTTCCATTGTTTAATTCATGCATCGAGATTGTAGATTCGTTATTAATGAAATCTTTAGAGTTCAATCTTGAAAACTGTTTCTCTATTTGGAAGATTTCAGATTTGAAATTAGTATCGTCGGACGTGATCAAGTACTTCTTGTTAATAGTCCACATTCTATTGATTTGTGAAAAACTTAAAGAAGATGAGACAGCAGGTTGGATACTAGGTGTTATAATATTCAATTTTCCTGCTGCATGCGTACCAGCATTTGCAACTATAGACACTTCGCCATAGTTTGGATTAAGCAAGTTGGATTTATACTTTTCTGTTGAGTAGTATCCCATGGTAAAACTAGAGATGGGCCCATTGTTAACAAGTTCGTCATGTTTGACAAAGTTAATCGATGAGTGTCTAATTTGTACCTTCTTCTGCTTTTCGTCCTCCTCTTCGTCATCATTGTACAAGTCATCGTCATCTTCCCCATAGATATCATCTTCCTCCATTTTGTCTATTTTGTCAGCCTTTGAATCGTTGGACTCTGGGATAACTACAGCTGCTGCGTTTTCCTCATAAACAGATTCAACTAAAACACTGTTACCGTTTTCGTTACCCATAAATAACAAGTTATTGTCCAAAACGGCTATTTCACTGATATAAGCTACCTTGATAGACTCATACAAGCTTTTGTCGATTTCTTCAATAACAAATGATTTGATTGATTTCCCATCAACGGTAAAGTTGATGTAGTAGAACTGGCCATTAGTAAGTACCATTAACAATCTGCTATCATTAGGTAATGGTACAATCGCGGCATCTTCCAATTGTAAGTTCAATTGTGTTTGATCTACATAGTTTTTAGTGGATGCAGTGATAGATGAAGTGTACAGGTTGACTGCGATTCTTCTGACAATTCCACCGTTATCCACATGGATCAACTCATTACATCCCATTAATAAACAACCATTCAAGGGTGCTTGTAATGGGATAACTCGATCTATATCGTAAGGTAAGTTTTCCACTTTGAGAACAGATACTGTTGACTTGGTATCCAAGTCTAATGTTAGCACCATGAACTGCACAGTGTCTTTTACTTTTAGTAAGTTACCTGCCCATGCTCGTGAACTCTGTGACAAAACTGCAAGTGTAGGTTCTCTGAATTTATGCATAAATTGTACATCTATGATATCACCGATAGACGAGTCTAAGCTCGAGCCATCTAGTAAAAAGCTTGAATCAAAAAGTTGATCCACCTTTTTCTTACGGTCTTCTGTTTTCTTTGTAGCCTTGGCTATACTTGCTTCATCTGCATCGTCCATATCAATGTCACCTTCTTCTTCTTCTTCCTCATCATCATCAATCACTTCGAATGGTAAGAAAGTCAAAAGGTTCTTAAAACGGAGACAAGTGCACGAGTTGTATGTTGGTTCTATCAACAACCTGGTTTTAGACAATAATTCGTGTGTCGAGTTTTGGATTAAGTTTTCATAATAATGCAATGAGACTGTGGTGATAGAATGATGCAAGTGGTCCCATCTTATAATTGAGAACTTTGCAAATTTGGTCGATACTATAACGTAATCCAATTGAGGATTCTCAATAGTACGTATCGGCTTCAAATCTGTGATAAGCCCATGCAAACTGTACTGTTCTACTAATCTCAACTTGTATTGTTTGATAGGTAAAGTTACCACCTCAAACACCTGTAACAAAGAAGCTTTGCCAACAATCAAATGCTTTTCAGTTGGTGAAATGAAATTACAACCAATACTCTGACCGACCCTCGAAGGTTCAATGAATTCATGATAAGCATCCATGTCAATGTGTTGTGGGTGGTTGAAATTTTCACTACAAAAAAAAAAAAAAATAATACTGCAAAACGAGATTGGAAGTAGCTATAAAGAGGATTGGTGGCAAAACTTGTAATATTCTTGTAGATGTATATTTATTATAGAGTTAGAGATGGGATATCGAGCAGTTGAGAATGAGAGACAGATTCGTGCTTATTATACAAACGAATTTGTTCGAGTTTACCAAGCATATTCGAATGTTATTGCAGATGCAGCAGTAAAGGATGGGAGATTTACAGAGCCAACCTTTAAAATGAGCCGTATGACATGGATTAAGCCATCATTCATGTGGATGATGTACCGTAGTGGCTGGGGTAAAAAAGATGAAGGACAAGCACGTATACTTGCTATTGACATCTCTCATAAAGGGTTCCAAGAATTGGTAAGGAAAGGATTAGTGAATGATCAGGGTAATAGAGGAGCAACATTTAAAGAGTCTCAAGTGGTTGTACAGTGGGATCCAGAAAGAGACTTGGATCTTAATAAGTTGGAACACAGGGCTATTCAAATTGGAATGAGAGGAGAAGCAGTACTTAAGTACGTGAATGAATACATTCTGAAGATTACCGATATTACTGAGGATGTTGATAGAATTAAAGAGAAGATTGACAATGGTAAAGTAGAAGAAGCCAAAGAGATGCTACCTAAAGAAGTACCGTATGAACTTGAATGAAATTGGTAAACTCAAATATATGGAAACGAGAAATACAATCTCCACTAACACCTAAATAGAAGACAAATCTAGTGATTATTGGCATACTAATACAGATACGTAGTAGATATAAATGGTCAGCAGCACTTCAAGGAGTAAAGAATTAAGATTAACATCATGTAAAGTGGGGAGCAGAAAATGGCCCTACCTCAATATCCAAGTCAAGTAGAATTACAGACTAATGCATAGTGCCATTCGTATTTTCACACCCATATTACCTTAATCTCCACCCTGCCACTGGGCACACATGCACAAGCACCAATGTACATCTACTTTAGCTCGTTCAACTACAACCCTGTGGTCATACTAGGAGATTTTAGAAAAGCGGAAAAAATGGCCAAGACTGACGTAAACCTGTCTTGTGGATACGAATGAAAATTTAAAGTTTGGATGGTGTTTACTTGAATGTTGACCCAACCGAACGGTGATACATTTGCGAGTATACTTTGTATTCGACATTTGTCACGGATTTCGCTTGGTGAAGGATTAGAAGGAATTGAAAAATTAGCTTCCACCAAAACTCTCTCATAACTCAAAATTAGACTTTGATGGAACCGAGAACAAATGCAGACGATTCAAACTAGTTTACTAGACATTTCCAACGGGTGGAGAACTTAGTGCAAGGATTGAACGTGAAAAGTCGACTGAAAAGAGCATCTTTCCAGCTGCAAACATCAACGAAGATTGAGTGTTTTTCAATAAATTGTAAAAGCAAGTAGAATGACGAGCTCAGCTTCAGTAAGCAAAACGTATTAAAACCAAACACACAGATTAAAGGAAGGGGTTAAAGGAGCATGTTTTTATTTAACAACATGGAATAACACTGTATTTTTTTTTTTGGTCACTTTTCAAGGATGCTTGAAAAGTGGAGTGAGGTTATAGATTTGAATGATTACGATCTTTAAATTATAATTTTCATGATTGAGCCATAACTAATGTCCTAGTGATATTATACATAGAATAAAGGAACAAATATATCATTATTGGGCCCATGCTTCGACATTAGTTCATTGCTTGGTACCTATATTATCATGAATAATATAGACACTAAGACTGTGAGAATGCCAGCCGATACAGGGCCAGTAGATCCATTATCGAAAGCAGACACGGTTGCAATTGGTTGGTTGGCAGATGTTGAAGACTGCTGCAAAACCGTGGCTGGAGGAGTCTCTGTCAAAATTATATTAGAGATGACGTTCACCGTTTGAATACTGGTTGCAGAAGTTTTCAAAGTCGACGATGGTGGTGGAGGAGGTGGAGGAGTCGTCGAAGTTGTAGTTTCTGTTGGTGCCACAGTAGACTTTGTAGAAGTCAGTGTTGACGGTTCAACAACTGGTTCCTCTGGAGTCGTACTTGGCTTAGTACACTTGTGGTCTGAGCACGAAGTTATTGTCACCTCAGTAGTTGTGAGGTGTGTTTCTGTGCTTGCAGATTCCACTGGAGTTGTTGGAGTTTCAGTAGTGGTTGGAGTTGGGGTCTCTGTAGTAGGAGCCTCGGTAGTTGAAGTTTCAGTGGTTGGAGTCTCAGTAGTTGGAGTTTCAGTGCTAGTCTCACCAGTCAATGGACAGTAAGTAGTATAGGCTGTTTCATCATCAGAAATGACGATAACTCCGGTGGTCTCGACAACCCTTGAACATTTGTTTGCAGAACAAGATGTTATTGTTACAACAGTAGTTGATTGAATGGTTCTAGTTATCACTGGGGTGGTTGTGACTCTGTCAGGACCAATAGAACCTGGGGTAGTAGTCGGCGTAGGTGAAACTGGCACCTCGGTAGTGACAACGGTTAAAATACCATTTTCGGTGGTTGTGTAGGTGGTGGAACTGTACAAGTCCGTAGTAAGATGACACTTACCGTTGCTGCAAACAGTGTGAGTAACAGCTAAATTTTGTGAGTCTGTTGCCGTAGCCACATCGTAAAGAGTAGATCTTTGTTTCTTGGATGTGGAGGCGTCTTCGCCAGTTGAAGCGTTATCAGGAGCAGCAGCACCACTACCTGAAGGTGTTCCCAGAGGCGCCGCCAGTGAAGTGGCTGGTGTGCTTGTAGTTGAACCGTCCCCAGGTGCAACTTGTCCATTGCCTAATGTTGTTCCCAGAGGCACCACCAGTGCTGAGGTGGTTGGTATGGATGAGTTTGCGTATAAGAAGGAGGATGGTGCAACAAAGTTACTAGAACTTGAAGTACACGAACTGAGGGTCGAGATAGCCGTCGACCTAATAGTTGGCAAGTCTGTACTGGCTGCAATGGCAGCACCAAATAATCCTGTGACCACAATGAAGTTCTTCATGTTACACTTGTGATTATTAAACGATATTCTAGTAGTTATTGTAATCTGATATAAACAGCAGTTGAAAAAGTTGTATGAAACTTTTAATGTGAAAGCTGTCTAAAACGAATGTAGTTTTCAGTTATAAAAAATTGTGGACATTCCCTTCATATTAAATACTTCAGACATGTATGATTACAAAACGGTTTACGCACAGAACACAGACCAAAACACTTGAAAGCTTAGATCCTTCACTCGTATAGCTGGTGTTTCATGACCAAAGAGGAACGTCTCCAGCTATTTCGCTCCTTAAAATAGAAGGTCATCACAGTGTAAATTTCACATATTTGCAAACACCAATGACTAGATGTCCATATTCTTAAAAATATTTATGCACCTTCACCCGTCTAAGAAGATCTAAGCATTGTTTGACCAGCACCTGTCCAGATTGCTTGCAACTAATCCCAATACATAATTCCAGCTGCAAAAAAATATGTCTTGCTGCTGGTGCTAACTTCCTCATTAGGACTTGACTTGTAGGACAAAGTTATTTTTTTGCAGGTTGGACCCCGTAACTATAACTTGTAAAATGACTTCTTTTTTTTTTTTCTTGAAGTAATAGTCTACTTACTGTACGTCTTTCTACATAGTTAGGTAAAGCCGGAAGGGATCAACTGATACGTCAAGGGATGTTGCTTCGATGGATATTATTGCGATTGATTTTGATCAGTCCTGTTTACTCATCCCTTTTTGGCTGGTGGAACCTAAAACGGGAGCCAGATGAATGGAGACCCTTGATTGAGTTTGGAGACAATGAATTAGAGTCTACGTTTGTAAGGGCCCATTATTCCCTAATTTATTTTTATATGGACAACTGCCAATACTGTACACATTTTGATTCAACATTCGAATATGTTAGTACTCTATTTAACAATGGAAGCAGTGGAGGGGGTGTGCTCAATGTTCCTGGTGAAGAATCATCCATCTCAAAAGACTTGCTTGAATTACAAATCGTCAAGACAAATGGTAAGAAGAATAAACGATTGAATGATTTATTCAAGGTGCTGATGTATCCTACTTTGAAGTTACTCAATTTTGAAACAATGCAGATTATAACGTACAGCGAGCAGGATAGGCTGCTTGACACAATTCTTGAATTTTTACGGAATAATGTAGAACACCAATTGTTCCCCAACTATGATAATTTTGAGTCTAGAATTTCTATCCAAAAAGGAGGAGAGGAGGTAGAGAAGGCTGGAAACCGAGTTATTGTATTCACAATGCAATACTTGAACGGCTGGGAGAATTATCAAGTTCAGTCACATTTCTACCAGCAGATTGCAAGAAGCCACCTGGAGTTGGAGTTTTCGCTTGTTGACTTGAGCGAATTCGAAAGCAACAAGGTGGTAAAGGAGCTTCAGATAAGTAACTTTCCTTGTGCTGTTTACTTTGCAGGTGATGGCCTGTTTAAGATGTATAATTCACACTCACAAAACCATTTTTCAAATGCATTACTTGGGGAAAAGGAAATCCTTGAGTTTATAGAGAATTTAGATGACAAGGAAGATGGAAAGTTTGGATCTTGGTACCAAAATATAAAGACATTAGAGGAAGAATTAGAAGCTACGAGTTACGAAGGGCATAAAAATGTTCCTGTGTATGGAGTTAAATTGAAGCAGAGTGAGATTGGCGAAGATGAAGACATTGATGAACAATTCGCTGGGTTAATGGAGCATATTGAATTGTAAATTCTAGGTCAATGCACAAGAAACTTCAAAATGACAAGCATACATACAACTGCCAATAAAACTTAAAAAGCGTTTTGGATGCAAATTAAATAGAATTACCCAGTACATAAATATCACACTAATAACGTCCTACTACCCAGCGGGGCGTAGCCAGGACATGGGAGTTGTTTCACATCCTAACAATAAACTTAACGTGTTTTCCTGCACACAATTCCGGAAGCTCATACGTGTTTAAAAAATTCACTCAAGTGTGAACGACAAATCAACTACACCAACAGCACGATGAACATCTTTAGCTTCTTTGGAGACCTTGCGCACTTGGCCAGTATATTCATTTTGTTGTATGCCATTGAGCAAAACAAATCCGTCAATGGTTTATCATTGAAAACGCAAGCTTTGTATGTTTTAGTGTTTGTCACGAGATACCTTAACTTATTCACCAAGTTCTATTCGCTTTACAACTCGGTGTTGAAGGTTTTCTTCATTGCTTCATCGGCTTACACTGTTTACTTGATGACTAGCAAGTATCAGAAATCTATCAAGCATGATATCGACACCTTCCCAGCAAAGTACTTGGTTGGGGGATCATTTGTCGTTGCTTTGATTTTCAACCACAAGTTGTCTGTACTGGAGGTTGTGTGGTCCTTTTCATTATGGTTAGAGGCCGTAGCTATTTTACCACAGTTGTTCATTTTACGTCGGACCGGTGAAGCCGAGAACATCACCTCGCACTACATCTTTGCTCTTGGTATCTACAGAGCATTGTATATTCCAAACTGGATCTACAGATACGCTGTTGAAGGCCACTTTGACTACATCTCGGTTTTGTCAGGAATTGTTCAAACTGCCATCTACTCCGATTTCTTTTACATCTACTACACTAAGGTCATGAAAGGTAAGAAGTTTGAATTGCCTGTTTGAACAACAAATTAATATATTTCGTGTACAAGTATAAACAGTGTGTGACTTTAATCTCTCTTTAATGCGTAGTATTCTGTTCTAACACCTTCTTTGGTGACAATCAATATCTCCAAGCCGTCACCCACCTGAATGTGTCTTTCTGTGGCCGATGAGAAGGCGTCCTTGACGAGCTGCAAAACTTCTTCCAAGCTCAAGTATCTCAATGGTTTCTTTTCTGTTCCGTTGGATCCTGGGATAAACTGGTTCTTGAAGTTCACTTGGTTATCCAAAAATGGCATAATCAAGCTTGCAGCAGCACCTCCTGCTCTACACTGTTCTCTTTCGTAAGATCCGACTGGGTCATAAGAGTAAACGGCACCTTTTCCATCCTCGTCCAATCCAGCAATCAATGTACTCACATAGTATGGGAAGAATCTCTTTCCATACAACAAGTGTTGGATATATCTAGCTGCACTCTTTATGTTCAATCTCTTTCCACCATGGTCAAACTTGTACCATTTCAACTGTGTTCTAAAACGATCTATCAATGCCGCTCCGTCAGCAGCAAAACCATTGGCAGTCATAACAATGTCATCACCTACATTGAAAACCTTTGGTTCGTAACGAGAGTTGATGTTGTAACCTTCAACCTGTCTAGTATCTCCTGCTAATACAGCAAAATCCTCTCCTGCAATTCCTAAAACAGTACCACCATTGTCTGAGTAAGGGTTGAACCTATGTTCAATGGGTACTGTATGGATTTCGGCAGAGTATTCAGATGCTACCGTGGCGTTCATGTTGCTTATATGTCTTAGATCTTTGGTTTGAGTTGGTGGATTTTCGCCACTTTATGGATTGAATTGTGCACGACTTTTTTTTATGTCAAGAGAGGAGTTCATTCATATTGAAGAGGTGGATGGAGTGTGGTTCAGGAAGAGACAGGTTGGGTTTGGATGAGTAGAACATTAGAAGAAGGAGTTAAATGATTTTATAATCATTGAGTTGTTATAAAAAAATTTAACTGTATTAATTTACTCATTCTGAATCAATTCATTTAAATCAACTCCCTCAATTAATATCAGTTTCCTCACTCTTCTCTTAATGTAATAACACTAGCAACGTCACTACTCGTTATCTAAAAATCCCTCTTATTAATGTTGCCGTCAAATTTGCAACCTAAAAGATAACATCAATTTGGACCCCTACAACAATCACACGATTCCATATACATCAGTTGTGATCTCTATCATATCTGAGTAGTATTATATTGTCTATTTTATTGTTCCCTTCTCAACCTCTATTTACATTTCTAACTTATTAAATCAACTAGGGACAAATTAATTGGACTGCTCCACTGTAACCTTAATTGTTAGGATGAATTATCCCCATGACAATACTACTTTAAACTCGTGCGCACACTTTCCTTCTCCTTTTTTACATCTCCGATCTTTTGATTTCGTATCGATTCCTCCAGATTAGATGGAATCGAAGCACCATTCCTTTCAGCTTATTGTTTAGATTGTTGGATTCTTGTAATGTAGGCCTTTGAAACAACATTCCATGATCTCATATACTTCTCCAAACACTGATTCACACATGCATCTTCTTGACCACTAATAAGACTAGCTGGTTGCTGAATACACTTCTCAAAACAATTCTCTGTGATCTTGTTGACTAACTCCGTTGCATTTGCAACTGCCAATTCTTGGCTGATTTGATCCTGAATATCTTGCTTGAGCTGTTGCGACTTGGTGTCCGCAGCAACTCCAGTCGCACTCGCAGCAGGGGCAGATGTACCAAAGAATGCCATACTTAGTTTGTTGGATATTTAACTCTAATAAAATTTTTGAATCTGAAATATTAAAAGCGTTGTGCACGTGATCTTCCTATTTCGGAATTATACTTCGTAACGAGAAAAAGAAAAAGGATGGCAAATATAAACCATACACTTGTTATCTCTCTTTTTAATAATTTTCTTATCAGATTCGTTTGCTTCTTAGTAGTTATAGTGATCTCTTTTTTGGATTCACCTTTAGGAATAGTTGCTGCAAATGACTGTTGAAACAACACAAGTAGGACCTAAGTCTTCATCTCGTTCCCAGAATGCTCATCTATTTGTATTAGTGCATGGGCTTTGGGGTGGACCTAATCATATGAAGACTATAGAGAAGTGTGTTAAGACTTTGGTTAGTGATGCAGAAAAGGATAGAAAAGTGGTTACCTTGAAGGTTTCTAGTTTTCGGTTTTGGAAAACGTATGATGGGTTGAAGATCAATGCGCAGAAGGTTATCAGTGAGATCTTATATGAGTTGGAGGCCCTCAAGAGTGATAATAACTTACAGGTGGATCGGATTAGTTTGGTAGGTTATTCATTAGGTGGCCTTATTTCCCGTTATGCAATTGGACTTCTCAATGAAATGGGCTTCTTCGAAACAGTAAAGCCGATATTTTTCACCACGTTTGCTACACCACATGTAGGCATTGCGTTTTTCAAAGACGGGTTATTCGACTACTTTGCCAATAACTTTGCCGGGCACTTGTTTGGACCTTCAGGACATGAAATGTTCTTTGCGGAAAAGTCCTTGGTGGATATGGCTGATCCCGAGCTTTCCTTCTATAAGGGGCTTGCTAAATTCGAAAAGCATATTTTGTTAGCCAATGTACGGAACGACCGTACTGTTTCCTTTTTCACTTCCTACATTAGTGAATACTCGCCATTTGAGAATTGGCAAAACGTCAAGATTGGCTACTTGAAGGGATTACCAGTGTCTAAAATCAACAACTCCACAATTAGACCTAAATTTGTGGACTTGGAAAAGTGTATTGAGGTTGCAGATGATGATTTACCACACTTTAAGGGAAATCTTCAAGAGATTCCATCGATTTGGACCGGCCGTAAAGCTACACGTATCTTGGTCATGATTGCATTCTACTTGTTGTTCTTACCCATCTGGATCCCTTTTGTGTTGACTACCACAAGTTTGGTTTCCGTCTACAGTTTCATCAAGATCCAGTTTCTCAAGAGTCCAAAGATAGAGGCGCACTGGTTGCGTGTGCATGAAACTGTTTATGGTCATTTGCCAATTAGCGCAGAGGATGCTAGAATGGGTCAATACCAGAGAAACCGGAGAAAGCATCTTGCAAGGCACGAATCGTTTAAAGGCGATACGTCCGAAATGACGGAGAACGCAATGGAGGCGATTCTCGCAGAAAACACCTTTTCTGAGCAAAACCATGAATTAGAAGAAGAGGAAACGTCGCAAGATCCTACATTTACTGGAGTCGATGTTGGCGAGTCATCAGACCCAGACACTGAAGAGTGTTCACTTTTGAATAAGAAAAAACTGAATAAGAAAAAGACTATTTTTGATATCAACAGAGTGGCAAACGATGAACAGATAAAGACCCACATTCTTAAATTACAAGACAGGGATGTAAGCAAGTTCCCCTTGTTCCAAACAAAATTAAAAATGGCGAAAGATAGAAGACTTATTGTCGAGAACTTGAACCGTCTTGATTGGATTAAGATCCCAGTGTACTTAGATTGCTTGAATGCGCATGACGGGATTGTCAGCCGTAGAGGACCAGATTGGAACCCAAGGGGCACTAGTACTATTGGATTATGGTGCTCCATTTTGAGAAACCACTTGAAAGATGAAGCTGTAAATGCTTGATTTTATTTATTATTGTTACATATTGAGGAATACCCTAATTTTTATGGGTTTAGATGAGGAGCTGAGTACTTGAGAATTTATAGATCACTTAGATCAATACATGAAACGAGCCTTTAAATAATTTTTCAAGATTTTAATTGATTTTGGTAGAAATAGGCTGCAAAGTTGAAAAATGTTTAACCTGATATTGTGTTTATTAGAATGTTATGGAGGAATTGAAGTGAATTCAATCTAGATTTTGATTATTCTTGACAATTATCAGTAAACCACTCATCGATGTTCTATTCGAAGGCCTAGTCAATTTTGTGTAAGTCTTTAAATATACCAATTGAACATTAGCAAATAGAGATATGAAAACTCCTATGCATACAATCACTCTCAATTCAAATATTATTCCTCTCACAGCACTTATCTGTTATACTTCACCCGAAATCTGCCTAAATATATCAACATTTGCTCCCAACTAAAAACACATGCTTTAGCAATCTTCGCACCCAAATAGCAATGAAAAACCAATACCAACTACTTTCTTTCCATCCATGTTTAGACAGTCACTCGTTCGAGACTTGCGGCTACCTCTCAATGCATTCAAGGTAGCCAAGAGCAGGTACTCAACAGCTGGGTTCCGAAACATCCAACTGGTGAATCGTTTCAAGGTTATTGGAGCGGTTGGCCTTGCTGGAACAGCATCAACACTTATCTATTTGAATGCTAAGTCACCTATACTTAATGATGTACATGCTTTAGACACGTCGATTCATGAATTGACTCCTTCCAAGAGTGCAGAAACGTATGAATTGGGTCTTTATGAATCTTCTCAGACCGAGGAACTTGATCAGTTTAATTCGTTCCGCCACCAACGTACTCATAATGGAAATGTGATTTCTCGTACATTCTTTTACTTGAGGTTCAAAATAGAAGACTGGGTGATCGATCCATTGGTAACCATAGCCAGATTCTTTGAAATATCGTGCATTTTCGTTCCAGTTTTACTTGCCAGCCCAATCTGTTGGTTCGGCAGAAAGGACAAGAAGAGCAAGCAATACATAAGATCAGGCTCTAAGCTTTGGTACAAGTTTCTTCGTTGGTCGATCGAAAATGCAGGTCCATCCTTTATCAAGTTGGGTCAATGGGCTGCACTGAGAACCGATATCTTCTCCAAAGAGATGTGTGACGAATTGGGAAATTTGCATTCGAATGTTAAAGCACACTCGTTGCGCCAAACCAAGAGAATTGTTAGCGAGAGTTTTGGTGGATTACCATTTGAAGAGATCTTTGATGAGTTTGACGAAGTTCCACTTGGTGTAGGAGCTATTGCTCAAGTGTACACTGCCAAACTCTCCCAAAAGGTAATCGACAAGGTCAAGAATGAAGATATGGAAAGTAAGGTGACTGGAGCCAAACCAGGTTCCTCCCATGGATTGTTAGATAGAATCTTGGTAACCACGCCATCCGATCCAATCACAAGTAACCAAAGAGTCGCCATCAAGGTTTTGCACCCAAAAGTAGAGGTGAAAATCAATAGAGACTTGAAGATTATGAGTTTCATTGCCAACATGATCGATGTTATTCCAACTATGGAATGGCTTTCATTACCTGATGAAGTAGAACAGTTTCTGATGTTGATGAGATTACAATTAGACTTGAGAATTGAAGGGTTAAACTTGGCACAGTTCCGTAAGAACTTCAAGAATAGACTAGACATCCACTTTCCAAAACCATACCTCAACTTTACAACTAGAAGTGTTTTGGTTGAGGAATTCATGCACGCCATCCCAATGAGTAAGTTACTTTCGTTGAAGGATAACTTTGGAAAGAACTTGTCAAAAGAAGTGAGTGACAAGGGATTAGATGCCTTCTTGAAGATGTTGATTTTGGATAACTTTGTGCATGCAGATTTACATCCAGGTAACATGATGGTGCGTTTCTATAAAAACGAAATGTTCAAGCACGAAAGAGAGTACAAGATTGTGAAGTCGAGTAATGAACAAGAGACGAATAAGATCACCAATGAATTACTCCTGTTGGGTGACGACAATGAAGCCTGGTGCTCGCGTTTGTCCTCGTTGTACCAGGAAGGATACCATGCGGAGATTTGCTTCTTAGATGTAGGGTTGATTACCGAGTTGAACAAACTGGACCGTGTCAATTTTATTGATTTATTCCGGAGTTTGAGTGAGTTTGACGGGTACCGTGCTGGTGAGTTGATGGTGGAACGGTCGAGGACACCTGAAACAGCGATTGACAAGGAGGTTTTTGCTTTGAAGGTGGAGAAGTTAGTGGATAGAATGAAGGAGAGGACATTTACATTAGGAAACATTAGCATTGGTGATTTGTTGGATCAAGTGTTGGGCATGGTGAGGACGCATCATGTTAGAATGGAGGGTGACTTTGTCACTGTGATTGTAGCAATATTATTATTGGAGGGTATTGGACGACTGTTGGACCCTGACTTGGATTTATTCACAAGGTTCGTATATGCGATTTTGATTGGATTCCCCACGGAGAATGAGTTGTGGTTTTTGGTGCAATAGAGTGTAGGGAATTAGAAGAGATTAAATTTACTAACAAAAATTAGTTCGTTGCCCGTATTGAGAAAATTGGGAGTTCTGAAAGAGGGACGTGAAATGCTTAAGGATACTGATTCGTTGCAGATGATAAAGGTGTGGTTAGCGTTGGAAGTGAGACAATTTATCAATGCATCGATTCAAGATATCCATTCTTTAGTAAAGGCAGATATGTTGAGTCCAAATATTTAAAAGAGGCATTTCTCTTGATAGAAGATTGTATTTTGGAAGTTTTAGAAAGGGTTATGATTTTTTTGTTCTGGTGGTATTTCTTTCATATGTTGTCAGTATCGATTTTGTATAGAAATTGACGTTTTAGTTTGTGGATGGAATTAATAATCATCTCCTCTATATATTCTCTCTGAAGAACATTCCATGTTAACCTATCAACATTAGTCATTTCTAATCATTCTAACCCCACCATGAACACTAAACCCGTAATATAGAAGTAAAACTTTAATTTCAATTTTGTGAAGGAAAGGTGTATTGGGAATTCGCCAATTTTAGTCAGATAAAATGAACCAAACTACAATGTCCAACGTCCAAAGTTGTTGTAATAAACTTTTGAATTCCAGCACTAGAAACCTTAAAACTTGATGCGATTTGTATTCATTTAGGCAAAATATTTCAGTTATAGCCAAGAAACTATAAGCTGTACCGTTCACGTCAACAACGGTATCCCATTCTCTAAAATCTGAGTGCGTAAATTGCAGTAAAATATCTCTGCCCCAGATTGCGCACGCACTAAGACAAATTCGTCACCAAAACTTGCCTGTGAAAGCCCCCCCAGGTACACAAAACAAGGTCCAGTGTCTTCCGAAGCTTGCAGAGTTTATACGAGACATTAGATCTCATTATTCAGAATACACATTTATGCATCGAACCATACAACAAGAGTATGATGAAACCTTCAAGCAGATAAGAATAACCTTTGTTGGGCAAAAAATGTATAAGGGTTTTCCCCACTCGAGCAAAAGGCACTTAATTAATCACCATTAACACAAACACATGCAAAGTAAACAGAGACGCATCTATAAGACCAACGGCCAAATGAGTCGCGGATTTATCCAGTGTCCCGATCTAACCATTTGTCTCCTCCTCCACCTCCCCCCCCTCTTGTAACTTTAATTATATATTCATACTTTTATTCTCCATATAACTGTGTATTCTCCACACAAAAAATTAGCGTGTGAATTACCTTCTTTTTTTTGCTTCCTTACTTCTTTCTTCTATAATGACGACGGACAAGGAAAGGGTGCTAAGGGAGGCGGAGCCAGATGTTGTTACTGTTGTGGAAAGTCATGACAATGTTGATAGTTCTGTTGTTCTTGATAAGAAGTTTGTCGTGGAGAATAGCAAGGACAAGGGATGGGTCCATGGGATTCCTACGCCGTATTCTGTTTTTGATTACAAGCCATCTACAAGTTTTAGTACGCGTAGTCGGCTTAATAAGTCCAATGATGAAGGGATATATAGTGCCACCTTGGTTGTTGACAAAGTCGAGCATTCAATATTCGAACCGCTGGGGAATAATACTACTGGTGGAAGCGGCCATGGGTCTGGTATAGCGACCCCTTCAGGAAATCAGCCACTACCCTTAAGAAATGAATTGACGATCCCATTATCTGAAATAGACTCGACCGTACTACGCAAGGAAACAAGCAAGGGCGTGTTTTCAGGTTACTACACCGTCCCACGGATGACTTACAATGTTCCAGCAAAGAAACAACAAAAGGGTGGGAAAGTGGAAAGTAAAGATTTCCCTAAATACTGCTACCAGAACCACTTTGACGACGGAGAGATCACTTATTCGTTTGGTGGATTATCAACACTGGCAAGCGCGAACTTGGATTACTTGGGAATCCCCAACGACGTAAACCCATCTAAAATATCGGTCCACTTTCCATGCGATCTCCCCCCGTTTGTAAGCAAGGAGATATTGACAAACCCATTAATGACAGTAAACCGCGACTTTTTCCAATTTAACCCAGTAAGAGGCTCACTCACATATTTGGACACCTTGAGCCTGGAAAATGACCCCTGCGATATACACCTGTTTGCATGTACACGAGTATCTGTGAAACACGTCTTTTTCTACGGCGGGTTCCGTATCATCACAGACTCTGTATTATATAATGCAGACTTGGACAGATGGATCATCAAAAAACATATCGAATTAAACGAACAAGGATACTTGCTCAACACAGTGACCATGCTGTTTGCTAAAGTAGACTTGATCGCAAAGGACGGGAGCGAAAAGTTTGGAATTGGCCGTATAGGCGCGGCAATAACTTCTAGCGAATACCGTCCAACTGAGCCTGGTTTGGTAGACTTACCTGCTCGGGTACCCCTGCCTCCTATATTTACGGATAAACTGAGCCAAAGCCGATATACATCAATCCAAACCCTGGAATCAATGCGCTTACATGACTTGACTACTGGATTCGGTTCGATCCTGGCAATATCCAATAGCTCCAAATCAACGCCAAAAAAGACAATTTTGACATTGCAGACCGGATCACAATCGAGTTTGCAGGCCAGCTCGCACTCTTCGAGCTCAGTCGAAAGAGAAAAGTCTCCTTCTCCACTATTAAAAAAGAACAAGGGCTCTGAAAAGTCAAAGGGCAGCCCTACATCAGCAACAGCATCACCTTTGAACCCGAAACCGCTGAAAATGAGCAGCGTCTTGTCAAAATCATCGAGAATCTTCCACAGACACGCATCAAAAGAGGCAGAAGCCAAAGCACAGAAATCACCACAACAAACAAATTCTCAGTTGCAGCATCCGCTTCCAAAATCACCGCATACACTTAAAAATTCGTACTCGAATCAGGTTAGCGAGCTGCGTTCCAAATCACATGTAGATAGCCCTACCAACTCACACTCACCAGTGTATTTGTTAACCAAAGCCAAAGCTGAGAGTTTACTTAAACAAGAAACAAAGCTGGAAGTTCCTGAAAGAAGCAAGCAAAATGCGACATCACTACCATTAAAAGGAGTGGCACAAGCACGTTTATTTGGTGGATCTGAGTCACCTTCCCCGTCACCTATAAACACGTCACCCGCATCAGATACCTCGATTCATAGCACCAACGTAAGTGCAACTGCGAGTACTACAGTCATTACAAACAATGCTAGTTATTCAAGTACATATTCAAGCACATACTCAAGTACTGGTAGTGGAGAATCAAAGTGCACAGAGGGCGACCCTGATCCTGAAACCACATTTTTCAAGGAAAAGTCACCACGTTCACAAGATGCATACAATATCTTGTTCAATGATAGTGTGATTAAATCCGGAGCCAACTGTGTGACCATATTTGTATTTGGTGGGTTTAGTTTGGAGACAGAAGAGAGTGGATATCAAAGATTTCACGCAACAGACGAGTTATTAAGAATCAGTTTGTTATGCAACGAGGAACCAAAAGGGGTCTTGTTCAATTCCAGTGCTGCAATCTACCATGTTAAAGACGAGTTGACTGAAAAGTGCGGTTCAATGTGGCCCTCACCACGAGGATACTTTGCACTGTCATTAATCAACTACAAGCAGAGTCAAGTAAATTGTCAATTTGACATTTTGGGAGACAAGACTCCCACACCCGCACCAAAGCAAAATAAGGGATTCGATAACATTTGCAACTTCTTCAAGGAGAAAGCGCTTGTGGTGCAGGGTGGGTGTAATATGGAGTTGGATACATTTAACGACTTTTACTTGTTTGTGTTTGACACAGGAAGGTGGGTTACTTTCAACACATACTGCTTTGACTACTATGGGTTCCAATTGGGCGAAGGCATGGACGATGATGCGTCAAAGTTGTGTAAGGGGAAAGAGATGCGCGACCCTCCATTAGTAGAGGCCGAGTTGAGAGCTTGCCACCACACAGCATTGTACTACAAGTCGTACGACCAAGACTACTTGCTTTTCGTAGGAGGGTTCCGCAACGACTACTTGAGGCACTTTGACAAGACGCCATTCAAGTCAGACAAGTTTGACATCACTAGACTTGCACGGTTCTCGTTTGTGACGAACAATACCAACGTATTGCGGATCCCAGCCTTGAACTTGCAGACACAAACATGGCGGTTCATGAGATATTACTACGACTTGAACCATGTGTTGAGCGACAAGTTTGTGCTGCGTGTCAACCATAACCCTTTGTGGTTGAATGCTCGCATAGCCAACTACGGTGGCTCTATCTCACTCAATGGGAAAATCATCACCGTCTGCCATGGATTGGTGGTTCCGTGTCCTGAGAAAAAGGAGAATTTGGAGAAAATGGCAAAGGAAGTGCCAATAGGATCACTCCTCTGGGGTGGGCATGTACACTTTACTTTTCCTAGTTTATAGATTATAGAGATGAAGTATGAATATTTAATGGTATAATAGTGTAGGAGAAAGTTGACAAGTATTACTCTTTCTAAATTCCATTGGTGGTTCAGTTAAAAACACTTGATCACCTTAATTGAACCCTTGTTATCCCCAGGTTTTTTGACTGCAAAAGATTACGTAATCCACTAGAATCTCAATTTTCATTGCTCTTTGAAAGAATTTTCAACATAAAATTTGCCTCTTAATAGATATACAATACAATGTTCGGAATAGGCGGTGCTGCTCCTCAAATCTCGTCGCAACAGAAGTTGCATGCTGCAGAAGCAGAGTTGGACATGGTTACTGGTATGTTCAACCAGTTGGTTTCTCAGTGCCATGCCAAGTGTATCAACAAGTCTTATAATGAGAGTGAAGTTAACAAGCAGGAAGCTCTTTGTTTGGACAGATGTGTTTCCAAGTACTTTGAGACCAATGTGCAAGTCGGTGAGAACATGCAAAAGTTGGGTCAGTCTGGAGCATTCATGGGCAGATAATTGCACAACTACATAAATATCATTTTTAAACTGTATATACAAATGAAGTTATTCTTATATTCAAGTATTATGACAACCCAAAGGCTCTGCTTGCGCGCATCTTGATGCCCTCCCAGTTGTTTAGTTTTGGTCTGACATCGAGGAAGAAGCTAGGGCCGGGGCCTTTGTCGTTGCCAGCGTAGAAATCAATCACATAGTTGACTTGGACACCACATCTATCTACAATCCAGTCGTGTCTGTCGAATGGTTTTTGGTAGCCCAATAATGTGGATCTGAACCATGCTCTTGGTGTGAGAGCTTTCAGGTCTCCTTTGAAACTGGTTAATGATATTCCACCACATTGTTCAACAGCCTTCTCGTAATGTGTTCTCTCCCAGTTTAGTATATGCTGCCAAGCACGCTCGTTGACTGCGTTATGGATTGGTACCACCGTTTGCATATCCTGTTCACTAGGATCCCAGTTCTTTCTCTTCATAGCTTCAAAAAACTGCTTCTGCGAAGGGTATACCCAGTTAGACTCCGATGACGTACGTGGAATCGAACTGATTTCTCTTTCTACGGGTAAATTAACCTCAGTCTTGGTTGTATCTTTCAAAGTATTGTCAAGACTGTTGGATGTACACCCTTCTGCATCCTTTGGCTGTTCTATAGCTTCAGGTGCCACTGCAGAAACTGAAACTTTACTCAACCACTCAGCTCTTGAATTATGATCAACAGGACAAACAGCTTGAGGATCTGTTGATGGTGGATGTGGAGACCCAGATCCTACCTTTTGTGCCCAAGCATCTCTTGCATTATGGTCCACAGGACACTTTGGTTGGTCAGACATGAGTTTGTAATCTCTCTCTTTTCATTGATTGAAAAATTGGCTCGAAATACACAAAAAAAAATATATAAAGCTACAGTTCATATAGTTCCAGCAATTTTTTTATAACTACACAACTAAAGTGTCCTCGTGAGGCTAGTAATACATTTTAGAATCAGTAAATCTTCTTCTTTTCGTCAATCGACAACTCTCCAGCCCCAGCGTTGACAATAATCAACAAACCTCCGACAATCGATAATGTCTGGAAGAACTCGTACTTCAAAAAGTCACGGTTCGAGTCGTGTGGACCGTATGCCCAGAAGGTGTTGGCAAATACGTTGTAGGTGAACAACAAGACGGTCAAAATAGCAGCAGCAAACTTGGTCTTGTAGCCTACAATGATGGAACCACATGAGATGAATCCAGTGAGGATGATGAGCAATCTTGTGAAGGACCATTGGGCAGAGAAGACGAATCCGAGGAAAAGGAACACCAACAACAATCTACCAGCTAACAAAAAGTACTTCTTGTTGTCTTGGCCATTGTTCAACATTGGTATTCCTGCCATTGTCAAGGAACGTTTGTCTCTTACAATCGAGTCTGAGAAGGCCAAGATCAAGCCTCCAATGACACTCAAGTTTCTCAAGAGGAATTGACCGTCAAACACCAATCCGTACGCCAATCCTTGGAAAAACACAATTCCAATGAGCGCACCGGTGGCGATCATGGTTTGCTTTCTCAAAACTAAGAGTGTCGAAGCGGTGGTCATTACAATTATGTTGATCAACAAGAACAACACAGTCACCCACTTCCAAATGTGCCTATAGTTGTGCAAGTAGTATACTTGCTCGGACCATTGCGAGAACATTCTCAATGCGTCCTCATAAAATGTAGCCACGATGAAAGCACGTCCTATAGCAGGCACGTATGGTTTCAAGGGCTTACAGTAATCATCAATCAAGTCCTCAACAGTCTTTGAAAACGACTCAAACTGTTCAAGAGGAGTCTTGGATGGTGTGACTGGTCCAAGGTTACTTGGAACACCAGCTGGGGCACCGCCGCCAAACTGGTTGTTAAATTGGTTGTTGGTAGGACCACGGTAAGACATATTTTAATGAAATGTGGAGTGCAGATCAGCCAACTTTAAGTACTTCAGTAAAAGATTCCAGAATCAAACAATACCCTCAATGAGAATGCAAATATCCTAACAAACAAACTAAACTTAGTAGCAACAACGTTTCTACTATGACTCCAATGTTTTGACCTTGTGAAAATGCCAGCGTTTGGTTTTTATTTGTTTAAAAATTGACACGCAAGTGATTTTTTTCCCTGTGGAAATTTTTTGGAACATCCACAAACAAGAAGAGGGCGGATGGTTGTGTCAACAATAGGGTCTGTTTCGCAAGGGTTGGGTTTAATTGAGTTGGGTTTTCTGGGTTGGGTTGGGTTGGGTTTGGGGTTTGTTGGTGCTTTCAAATAATTGTTCTCGCTAACCTTGATTTGTGCCGGGGCTTAACATACTGTTCCCCAGCTTTCATCAGAAGCTTTCCAAATTTTTTTGTACCTACCTATGATTGATTGTGGGGAGGAGGGGTATAAGTGAAATGGGAACGTAGATCCCAAATATGGAAGAAACCAAGTATATTGGTTCAGAGTTGAGGTGAGGCGTTTTTGTGCGATGTTGGGTTGTGTATCTTGTGTTTGATGAAGGGGTAATTTTTTTCAAGAATGATGCGGTGGCTCAATGGTAGAGTTTTCGATTCCAAATCGAACGGTTGCAGGTTCGATTCCTGTCCGTGTCAATTTCTTTTTGCAAAAGACTTTTTTAAAAGGTCTTTAGATACTTTAATAAAATGATCTCATTGAATGTAAAGGGTGATGTAAAGAATGATGAAGAGAATGATGAAGAGAATGATGAAAAGAATGATAAAGAAGATCTCATTAGATGAATTAATTTATGAGTATCAAGATTATTCATGATGTGAATTTAAATATCGTATTGATAACTGGAAATGTGATATTGAAATACATTGTGAATATAAAAATATGTAAGTGCTATTTTTTGATACTTTCTAAACGTATATTACATGTAAACGTAAACTACCGTACTCATCTTATCAACGAGAAATATCATTATTTTCTTTCTGTAGTGAAAGTATTCAATCTATAATCTGTATGAGCAATCTCTTGTTACCAGCAATCCTTCTTGACTAATCTAAATCTTCCTTCTCCTGGCTTCCTTTCCAATCAGAATTACTGTTTCACTGCTAAGGAATTTCCATGCCTCCTAATTTCTTTATCCATCAATTCTCTAATTCGATGACTTCCTGCTATGGCTAATGATAATGCAGATTCTAAACTATCCAACGGCATTTTATCTTCCATTATAGTCATTGCCAACTTTTCGCTCTTGCCGATGACCCCCACCGTCAACACACTCATATCGTTTTCTTCTAAAGTATTCAAGTCTAATAACGGCGATTGATCATGTAATCCAGCAGAGATGGCAGAAACGTAGTCATACATCGAGATACCTGCGTCGATCACAGCCAAGGTGATGGCATTGCAAACACTTGCCAAGAGCCCACCGTCTTGGTTCAATACATGCACGTCAATCTGGATCACTGTACGTGGATACAAATGACCCATGATGCTCTGCTCAAATGTCTTCTCCAAGGTACTCTTCAACTCGACCATTCTCTTTTCATTCTTCGATCTCTTCTTTCTATTGAAGGTCGAGAAACTTGCCACATTCAAGTTAACCTCGATGGTAGCTTCGTTGCTGTTGTGCTGTGAGCGTAAAGTTGGTTCCATAGGACCTTGCACCATACATATCACCTTGGTATTTCCTTGCTCTACATAAGACGAGCCATCCAGCGAGTTGGGTTGCGTGTTGATACGACACTCAAAGTGACGCAACTCGTTCCACCTCCTTCCATCTACTCTCATCCCCTCAGGGGAGTACAATTCCATACGAGACATGTTAATTTTTTATATTGAATTTTTCAATGAGATATAAATTTAAATGTTGTTACTCAAATCGCTAATAAACTCACCCAAGATCCAGCAGTTACTAATGAAAAATCCTATTGAAGCGTAAAGTAAGCCGTTATCAAAAGTGCTTAACCCTAAAAACTCCAAGTTATATGCAAAGTATAACCAACCACCTTGCGATGCTATCCAAACGATTAATACAACTAGACCTCTAAGTTTTAAGTTGGATTTTGACAAGTAATGTGGTAAGAAGATGAGGAACCAGATAAAGTATTGCGATGTAATGACTTTGTTGAATGTGACGAATGCAAACGTCTGTAAAAACACACTGGATATCAAGTCAGATCTAGCTAATGCTAATGGGATGAGCAACCCAGATACTAAAAACTGAGGGATGAATGCGTATTTTTCAATGTTGGAGCTACTCTCAATAGCAGATTTGTAGTAGAGCATTATATTGTAGACTGAAAAGTTGTGTCTGTGGTCGATTCTACTCAAGTGGTAAAGGTATGAGTGTTCCAAGAATTCGTAGCCATAAATTGAGTACATGATACCATTGAGCGCTGCCAATGTCAAGACGGTCACCACTGCATATTTCAAGTTGGTCTTATTGATAAGCAATGGTCCGCTCGACAAGTTGTACAAGATACTCAGTAAGTATATGATTGGGTAAATTTTAAAGTGGATAGCCAACCCTAAGAGCACGGCAGATGTAGTATACCTTTTCTTTTGGAGGTAGTAAAGCGAAGCCATTACCATAACAGTTAACACACTCTCACTCGACCCTCTAGTACTAATTGTAATCACCATTGGATTCAAAAGCCAAATGGACGACAAAATGGTGATCTTGTTTTTACTCAACAGAAGGTTCAGCAGCAACAACTTGACAATGATATACCCCGTAACCAAATCACTGGCCATGAAAAGGAACTTCCCAAAGCTGTACCAGTAAGGACCCCAGCAATTGGGCACCAATAACCATGCTAACAACGGTGTATACCTATAAGTGTCTCTTAAATATGGACTAGCACCAGAATGAACATACAGAGCCGCATCAGAAAACACCAAGTAATCGATATCCGTATACTTGACGGTCATATAAGCATCCTGATACAACCCAAAGGCGAAAAAGGCACCTCTTAAGAGGATCGACACCACTAGCAAATGGGAAGGTTTCAAGGTTATCATTAGTTTTTCAAAAAAAATTAAGATCATGTCTCAAGAAGAGGTATACAGAGAGTTTATGAATTATGACTGGAGCTCCTTTAGTGAGTTCCAGGAGGGGTTGAAGGAGATCTTGGACAGTTACTTGGCTAACTTGCAAGAACAAGATTCGTCGGTAACGGCTATTCCAGCGTTGGATCAACAGCAGTTGACTGACCAGGCCAAGTCTTTCTTCTTTTGCAACCACACGGGGAACATCTTGAATCTAGATGATTATATGCAGTGGAAGGCACGTAATGGAAAGGTAGAGCCCAAGAAGATTGAAAACAAGATTGAAGAGATTTATGATGAGCCTAAACAGACAGGGGTTTCTGAGGAACAGAATACAGAAAAATCTAAAGAACCTCCTTACTCGTCAAACTACCAAGAGTTGGTCGAACTTATTGTATCTGGGAAACCTGTCCCTGGAATCAAGGAGATTCCTGATACTGTGTTTACAGAAAAGAGCTCGACGTCGCAGGCGAAGCAGCGGCTCAAACCTTGGGAGAAGAATGTATAATAATAAATATTCTAAGTTAAAAGTCTCATTGCAGCTTCGAATGCAGCTAATGCAGCTGCATTTGCTGGGAACGATCTCAATATCGAAGGCAAGAATCCTCTTGTAAACCCTTTCAAACCTCTTTCTCTATAAATATATTTTACTGCGTCAATCCACCTTGGGAACTTCTTTTTAGAACGGATTGGTTCATCAGTCATGATAGTTTGCTTCACGACATCTGCAGGGTAAGCAAAGATCCAAAAGACTGTTGCTGATAACCCTCCACTCCAGAAATTTATAGCTGGTTTCGATAACTTGGTGTTATCTTCGAACCAGTTGGTGAACAATTCGTAAGACCCCCACCAGAAGATAAAGTTTGTTCTAAAGATCATTGTCGAGAATAATCCCGAGTAGATTCCTCTGATCCCCGAGGACTTGTAGAGTTTGCGGGCCACGTCTATTGGTCCTGAATATATGCGAGTGTTGGCATCGTATTGAACTTGCAATCTAGCCTTGAACTGTTCTATAGGTGCTGCGACAAACGAGACCGTCATCCCGGATCCTAAACCCGCAATAACGTGTCCCATCAAGGGCAACTTCTTCTCTTCAGGGTACCACGTCTCTTTGACCAATCTCCGGTACATATGTAACAGGCCCAACATAACCGAGTCCATCAAGACCCAACCGACTAAGGGAGGTGTGAATCCTTTATAGAACCCTCTAAGACCCTCATTTCGTACAGTCTGTAACGCACAATCCATAGGACCTTTGAAATGTCCAGTGGGTGCTGTTTGAAGTCTAACCTTGATAGTATCAAAAGGATGTCCTACCGCATTCTTTGTAACTCCAGAAAACACACCAGCAACAAACCCAAGGTACCTGGAAGGAGCCTCTGGATCATGCTGCTCTTGTAGATCAAGAATATGATCTTGTTTGTCTTCTACCACAATCGACATTGTTAGTCATAAAAATTCGCGAATGGATGCAAAATGTTGAAAAGTCCAGTGATTTTATGAGAAAGCTTCTGTTAGTCTGTTTGATATAGCTACTGGATGTAGAAATAGATTTTTCACTAGCTGCGGACTTGTTGAGCTTGCGCATAAAGTTGGCCGATACCGGCCAGATCAAATATCAAACTGAACAATTCTTGGTTTTGGTACTATTGAGCTTAATTAAGTCTAATGGAACAGGTTGGTTTAGAACAGGTTAGTCTCATGGAACAGATTAGTCTCATGGAGCAGAATAGTTTCATGGAACTGATTAATTTCATGGAACGGATTAATTTCATGGAACAGATTAGTTTCATAGAATGGAGGAGATAGCACCCATATAGTATTTCACTTCACGTTTCAGAATTTTCAGTATTATCCACTATATCTGTGAGAAGATTTTGAAGTGGTAGAGAAGATATTGACCACTATGAAATCTGTACCGTGAAGTGGTTGCCAAAAGCTTAACGTTTAATAAAGAATAGTCTATTATAAGTGCTCTAAGCAACAGTCATAAAAATATTCACTTCTATATCTCACCTCTTTCAGCAACCAAACATCAGATCAACAACTAACGGCAACTCAATAGAACAACTCATAAACTATAAATATTCAACCTCTATTGACGAACTGATCTCTCTTCATAAACTGCAATGATTAAACCTTCACGTGACAGTAAACTCTTTAAACCAAAAATCAAATCATTAAACAATACATTCAGTAATCCCCTTCAAGATGAGCACATCACCTGTAAAGAAGGAGGTGAATGTTAAGGCTGAGCCTGGGTCTAACGGTTTAGGATCAGTTCCCTTAGGATCAGCAAATGGGGCCAGTAATGGATCTTCTAGTGCCAGTAGTTCCAATGGAGCTTCTTCCACGAAACCACCAGCGGACTCTGGATGGCAAGATATCCCATTGAAAGCATGCACCAAGAGCGAGGTAGAAGATATCAGATTCCATATTATGAAGTTCCAAAACACAAAAGACGTAGATATCATGAATGACTTTACAAAACCAGTGAGACTTCATAGGAAAGACCCCCGCAACATTCAATTCCAGTTGACACGTTCAGAGATTGATACACGGAAACGTGAACAAGAAGAATTACGTCTTGAGAAGTTAAAGAATGGCGAGGATATCAAAGAAGAGGAAATGGAAAATGACTACCAGGACCCTAACAAACCAGCAGAGGATGATGATGGACGATTCAAAAGATGGGGGCAAAGCCAAATGGACATGACACAGGTGGCTCCAGATGGTGGAGCAAGGAAACAAAAACGTAACTTGTTCAAACGTAAAACTAGACAAATCAACTCGATGGACGAAACAAAGAGGAAATTAAGATACGAAGAACATTACCCATGGGTTATTGAAGATTATGATGGCTCACATGTGTTTGTAGGAAACTACGAAGCAGGCTCATCGGACACACAGCACGTTCTCTTTGTATTTGACAAGGACGGATTCAAGATGGTCCCTGCAGAGAAAGTATACAGATTCACACCTAGAAACAAGTACGCAACCTTAACCTTGGAAGAGGCCGAAGCAAAGATGGAAAAAAACTCGAATGTGCCTAGATGGCTCATGAAGCACATGGAGGATAAGTCGATTGTAGATAACGCGACAGACACACGGTTCAAAAATGCAGGAACTGCGGGACCAGTCCGTCCCCCAGAGGCAGCAGCAACCAGGAAAATGAGAACGGTCCTGGGAGGAGCACTGTCCAATGATAGAGATTCGGACCACGACGACTTAGACTTTGACGAAGAATTTGCTGATGACGAAGAAGCACCAATCATGGAGGGTGACGAAGATGAAAATAAAATGCTGGAAAAGAAGATGAAGAAGGATATGTTGAAGGCTGCACATTTGTTTGACGGACAGTCGGACGTAGAGCTCGATGATGAGATGGACGACTTGTTTGAAACAGAAACTAGAAAGGTGGACAAGGAAGGTAAGAAGTTGAGAAAGGTGTTGAATAAAACAGAAGGTGGGGTTTATGATAGTGACGACGATGATAAGTTGAACCCTTACTTGTCCAAGTCGGACATGGAAAGTGACGACGAGAGCGAAACAGAAGTCAAGACTGAGCCAGGTGAAGCAGGTGTACCTGATTTACGTCTTAAGTCGTCCTTTGCAGCACGTAACGAAGGTGACGGGTTTGTTGTTATCAAAGCACCAGCAAGCTTCTTGGAAGGATTCCCCAAAGGTGAATGGACACCAAACGGCCGCAAGAGACCAGCACCTACAGTACCTAACTCACCTAGAAAGAAGGCCAGGATTGAAGAAAAATCACCAAGCCCAACTCCAGACACAGACTTGACTTCGCTGGGACCAGATAACTTATTGGTGACTGTGAAGGAGGTTTTGGACATGGTGCGCAACAACCCAGTCACACCAAGGGAATTATTACTGAGCTTAAGAGCAAGAGTAAGCACTCACAAGGATAATAAGCAGAGAATTGTGAGCATAGTTAAACAGAATTTACGGTTGGTAGACGGTAAGATGTTTTTAAAGGAATAGTCTAAATTATACAACTTCAACGATTTCGTTATCACTCTCTTCTTCTTCCTCTTCTGGAGCCTCATCTCTCATTAACATTTGAACTAATCTATCAATCAAATCAGCAATTTCCTCAACCTCAAGAGCCTTGTGCAACTCCTTGATGATTGCGTAGACGGACTTTTCTCTCAAGTATTCTCTAACTGGTTTAGTTGTGCACAACAACAACAAGGATTCTAAATGTGTACATATGATTGCAGAGACTGGGTCTCTCTGTTTGTCTGCGGGCAACAATTGTAACTCTTCTGGCAAGTTGAACATGTCATCCTCGTCTATTTCTTCTGGGCCTGCAAGAGGCAACAAGATGTATGGCAACAAGTTGATTTTTTCATCTTCAAGTAATTTAAGATGTCTGTTAGTATCAAACATGGAGTTCTTGATGGTGGATGCGACACCTTCTCTTCTTATCTTAGCATCGTACTTTTCAGTGAAGACTAACAACTTGGAGATTGGTACAACCTGGTCGTAAGCCTGCTCAGTCACAAAGTAAGTTCTTCCCTGCTCAAATCTTGAAAAGTCAGCAAAGAAGTAAGCCAAGTAATCAAAGTCGGCGTATGGGTTTAAAGATCTGTCGCTTCCCTTGACAAAACAGTCCATTAAACAATCAAACGCATTCTTAGACAAGAAGTCTGTAGTTTCTATTTTGAAATCCAATACCTTAATAATGGCATCGTTCTTTGCAAGATTAGTCAACAAGATACACATCAAATCAGCATTCGAGTTTTTGAGGTTGACAATTTGACTCACTAACCACTTCAAGTACTCTTCATCTTCGACAATCAAGTTACGCATGGTCGTATTATCACAAAGGTTGGCCAATATAGTTGTTGACTGGTTTACAGTAGTCTTACCAACGGCCTTGGAAAGCTCCTTCAAGTCTTTAATAGCTTCATAATTACCGTATGCGAAAACTTGTTGCTGGGGTCCTTGCGAATACCCAACCAAGTTATCTAAAGCAATCTGAACTACTGCAGGCTGCGGTGAGTGAAGTAACTCAACCAATTCTTCTAATTGACTAGGCATGATGAGCTTGAAAAAAAAATTGCAACCAAAAAAAATGTTTATTCTAATTCCTCATCTGGTAAGGTGTCAGTGACTTGTAAGTAATAATAATAGAAGGCTACAGTTTGTAAATGGCCGTCAACCAATTGTCTTTCGTTGACGGTGTGTGCTCCTGCTCCCGGGAGTCCTGGCACGAACCTATAGATGTTGCGTGACAAATTCCAGTACGATTTGGTGTCGGTGTTCCCGATTCCAAGGCCTGGGGCTACAATAATTGTTTCGTTAGAGCCAAAGATCAAGTCTTCGTACAAGTAACGAAGCGCACCTGCGTAGACGTTCCAGCCGCCAGTTTGTGGACTAACAGGCGCAGGCTCTAAGGGAAGACTGAAGGTATAGTTGAAGTATCCAAAGTCAGTAGGCTCTACAAGTTCTTTGCCGTTGAAAACGACTCCTAATCCGTAATCCTCTGCTGTTTGTTTAACCTGGTCCAAGATCTTGTTTCCAGTGGACTCTACAGTCTCTTCAATGGCTATTCTATGGTTCACCAAGGCATAGACGTGTTCTGGTAATACATTGGCAGCGACTCCAGAATTGAAAATATCAACTGCTTGAGAAGTCGTGAGTGAGTACTTGAGTGCTTTACTGCCGAGCCCAAGCAAATAATCTAATACCTCCTTGTTGGCATTCTGGTCAACATGTGCCTTCAAGATGTTTGTCCTCAAACTCTTTGACATCAGGGGCGAGTGTTCTGCTGCACATTGATACTGCAGAAGAATCGGGTTGATGTTGGTCAACTGACTAGGGAATACAAAATCTTCGATTTTCCCAATCAACTTGGCCATAATTCCAATAGCTGTGTGGTCTGGGGGCTCGCTGGAGTGACCACCTTCAGTATTTAACTCTAAAATCGAATCCAAGTAGCCTTTTTCTGTTACATCTGGAACAATCATTTTTATACCTTCGATGGTTTCTATTCCAGAACTACCTTCGTCAATGATTTGCACAAACGAATCGTACTTCTTTTCAAGGTACTCGGAGATACGCAACGCCCCGTTCCCGGCTGTTTCCTCGTCATAACCAAACCCTAACACTATGGTTCGTTTTGGTTCGAAACCTTCCTGTAAGAGTAACTCAACAGTCTCGAATAATCCCACCAACAAATTCTTACAATCAGACACACCACGCCCATAAACATACTCTCCGTCATATCCACCTTCAAATGGAGGATACTTCCACAAATCTAACGTTTCTTTCTGAATAGGAACTACATCCTGGTGTGCAGCAAGCAAAATCGGCTTTTTATCAGTAGTCCCTTTCCACGTATAAACAAGACCCAATTTGTTGATCTTGACTAGTTTTAAGTGCTTGTGGACTAATGGGAACTCCGACTCCAAGTACGAGTGCAATTTGACAAATTGCTTCCACTTTGGCTCCAGGGCAACCAAGTCGTCGATAGTGTCAAATCCTTGGGGATCAACCATTGAGTCGAAAATCTCGGTGCGGAATTGCACAGCACCTTGTAACTTGTGCACGGAGGACTTTCTAAAGGATTTGTCATGTAAAATAGTATCAATCACACTGCTGTTGACTCCGTGCTCCTTGAGATTCAACTTGGGAACCACTGGACATAATCCGTCAGGATTGTTGGGATCAAGGATATCGTTTGGAAGAAGGAAGTAGGTTATACCAGCAAGAAATACTAAGAATAGTACACCTTTACCGTACCGTCTAGGCTGAGCATCTAAAGAAACCATTGTTTGTTTTGTATATTTGAGTTTATCAAATTTAGAATTCTCATTCGCGTGGGCAATTTTAAAGGATTTGCAGCCAATATTGTGCGGAAGGTGTCTAGTTTCCTTCTCCTCAGTCGAAGGCGTCGACAAGTTCTAGAGATCTTATATTGTCTATCAATGTAAATATTTCCACTAATGTTCCTGCAAATTGCATAGATGTCGATTTACGTGTAGACTACAATGAACTACACTCTGCTCAAGACACCGAACATCAGGCTGATAAAATGACTAGTACCAACTCTTAGTTCAGCTTGCTAAATAACTTGAGATCAGCAGAGAGTGGCCTAAACTCTATCTTAAAATAGCACACTAGAAGTAGCAAACAATATCAATACTTCTGCTTTTTTGCACCCCTAGTTTAGTTGAGGAGCATTTCAACTCTGTTTGATTCAAGAGCTGAAATATGTAAACTCATTCACTAGAATTCTTGTTTCTGCTACATTAAAATTCTTGAGAAACAATTATTACTCATTATATTCATGATATCGTAATCTGGAAGCAAACTGTATGCCTCATTTCGTGATCAGTATGGTCCTTCGCGAATTCTCCTACCCCAAAATCAAAGAGGATATCTTCTTGACTCTTGAATATCCGTCCTCAGCATAAGCAGTATTCAACTCGTTTGCGTTACCAGCCCAATACATCCCTTTACCTAACGATGACTCGGAGATGTAGCAATACGATTATTTTTTTAGCGAATTTGCAGCCATAAGGAATTGACAGTGTTATGTATGTGCTCTTCTACATAAAACAGATATGTAATCTTCCATCTCGCCATGCTCCGTTGTATGTCTACTCCTTTCCATATCGAGTGAAACGAGATATGCTTTTTATGGTTCATTACTCACATTTTCAACTCTGTTCTATATTCTTATCACTCGATATTTTCATATCTACTCAATATGCTTTATGTTCTCTATGCGGTCTATATGTCTACTGCTCTCCATGTATCGCTCACCCGAACCCTGCCTTTTTACTTACAATTCATTTTCGTACTCAATATGCTCTATGTTCTCTATTTGCTCTACATGGCTCATTATTCACATTTTCATTTCTGTATTCTTACTCTAATATCTCGCTGCGCTCGATATGCTCGACATGCTCGATAATCTAGTTTTCTGCATTAGTAGCAGCAGACAATTGAGCCTGCTTGACAAGATTGTCAGGTGCATCCATCTTTGGCAACATCACCTCAATCAATCTGATCTTGGTGTTCTCAGCAAATGCCTTGTCCTTGAACAAAGCCTCGGCTTCTCCAACATTGCTGACTCTGATCGACTCCAGGTCCTTGGCGTTGAAGAACTTCAACAAGTCCAAGTGGTTCCATGGTTGGATGTCATTGTAGCTGGCAGTTTCACCGTGGATCAAACGCTCAATAGTGTAACCGTCATTGTTCAACACAAAGATGTATGGTGTGGTTCCGTTACGGATCATAGTGGAGATCTCCTGGACCGTCAACTGTAACGAACCGTCACCAACAAACAAAATAACTCTCTTCTTAGGGTCAACTTCTCTGGCTGCAATCACTGCTCCAAGTGCGGCTCCGACAGAGTATCCAATAGATCCGTACAAAACTTGTGAGATTCCAATAGTGTTGTTAGGGAAACGAGATTGGACAATACCAAAAGCAGAAGTACCGGTTTCAGTGATAATCACATCTCCTTCTCTGAACCACGAGCTGACTCTGGTCCACAACCACTCTTGGGTCAACTTGGTGACGTTGGTCACTGGGGTGTTGGCCAACTTGACCTTTGGAACAGGCTGCTTGACGTAGTTGCTGGCTGCAGATGCAACCTGCTTGTTCAAAAGCTGCAACACTTCCTTCATCTTGATTCCTGGGAACGTAGCTTGCTTAATCTTGGTGTAGTCAGAGTGGAACTCAACGACATTCTTGGTCTTGAGCGAGTACGAGAATGAACCAGTGTTAAAATCAGACAAAAGAGCTCCGACACTCAACACCAAGTCCGAGTTCTCAACAAACTCACGCACTTCTGGGTGCGATAACGTACCAACGTACACACCACCGAATCTGGCAGAAACACTGCTCTGGTTTCCGGTCAACTTCTTGGCAACCTTGGTGGCCAACAGACTGTGGTCTCCATCTGCATCGTCAACTCCACCTTCGTCAACTCCACCCTTACCCATTGGCGTCGTGAAAACTGGAAACTGCGTGAGCTCAACCAAGTTCTTAACTTCCTCTTTACAGTCGTGTCTCAGTGCACAGGCGTCAACCAAAACTACCGGGTTCTTAGCCTTCTTGATCAACTCCAATACTGACTCCAATACTTCCTCTTGTGCGTCAACATCGTTGGCTCCCAAAGACAAGTCAATTGGCTTTTCGAGTAAAGAGGCTGGAACAGTCAACTCAACTAAATTGGCTGGCAATCCAATGTAAACTGGCTTCTGCTTGATGTAGGCTTCCCTGATACAACGGTCAATTTCTGCTGGTGCTGAACTGATATCGGAAATAAAAGCAGTCGTAGAAGAAATGTTGGTCGACATCCGGTGGTACACAGTGAAATCACCGTTACCCAAGGTATGGTGAAGCAACAACTGCTTGGCTTGCGAATTGATAGATGGAACTCCAACTACATGCACTAACCCAATGTGCTCGGCATATGCACCGGCAACTCCATTCAACGCACTCAATTCTCCAACACCAAATGTAGTAATCAAACAGGATATCTTCTTGACTCTCGAATATCCGTCCGCAGCATAAGCAGCATTCAACTCGTTTGCGTTACCAGCCCATTTCATGTACTTCTGGGGACCAGTTGCACCAGTTGCACCAACCGGAGTTAAGGGTATAGAGTCCAATAAATTCAAATTAAAATCACCTGGGACACCAAAGATAGTCTCTACACCGAGCTGGCTCAACCTGGTGAACAAATAACTGGATAATGTAACTTCAGACATGTTTATTTAACTGATTTTGATTTGATTTTGATTTGATTTGATTTTTAAAATGGTTGCGAAAAACGCGCACTTTTATAATATTTTTCATCAGGTGATGAAAAAATCACCTTATGGCTTGCTCACTCCACTTGCTAAGGTTACAACATACGCGAGGTTCGGGTTTCAGAATCCCTTATCGGAGAGGAAACTTCCGAGAGTAATGAGTTGCAGGGAATTACTCTTTGGATTATTTTAGACCTATTTAGTGGTAGTTGTTAATGAGTCCATAAAGGTGTTTTATTGTGCAAGTCATACACTACAGAGGAGATCTCTATAAGTGTTGACCCTGTCTACAGTAGAATCAAGTACACTCTACTCTGTTTTGTTTTTAGTATTCGCTTGCTAAATGAATGATCACTAAGGATATACTAGGGTGCTTCTTTGCAATTGCCACTGAGATACTTGGTATGATTTAATGCAGAGGAGATCTTCGGAGTATAATTCCTTGATGTAATTTAGTACATGAAATTTCACTAAGGCTGCAGACCAGAAATATTCAAGCGGTTGCAAAATGAATTGTCCAATTTGCTTATTAACCGTAACTTCTCGTTCTCCTTAAACGTTAAACCTTCTAACTGGATGCTGCAGAGCAACATCCAGTTAGCCACTTACCCCCTAAACTTCTATCTCGCCTGCAGATTGTTATTGTGAACGTCTATTTAGATTCCTATTTTGGCCGCAATATTTTTCAGGAGCCGGATGACTGTGGAGCGGCCACCAAATCATCAGCAGTTTATCCTGCACCAGCCTGAGGGGACTACTCTTACTCGCTCAATTGGTTAGGTGGAGAGGGGCAATGAGGAGTTGAAGAGGAATGAATGTGAGGAGTGACAGTAAAGGGGGTGGACTAAGATATGGCTCGACAAAATGATGGTCTTGGAAGATCTAACCTTTGTTCGTAATCAACCGGAGTTTGGTTCATGGCCCGTTACATTTAGGATGAAAATTAAGGCAGACAACCCGTGAGTCTCGTCTTAGACCGGGTGAAGTAAGCGTGGATATTCACAACCGCTTTTAATGACAAAGATGACACTGCTGACATAAATGTCAGAAGGTCAGGCACGTCAGCTGTTAGCAAGGCTACTGGTGTGGTGGCGATTCATTACGGACTTTGGCACCCATAGAACATGATCGTTTTGTGCATGAACTAAAAGAAGGGAACAAAAGTTGAGGAATGGGGAAGAGATCTGCTGGCTTTGAAAACATTTACTGACCTCTGTAGGAATTGTGGTATTGCTTATTTTAGCATCGACTTCCTGTTTGGAGCTTGTTAGGCTGCAAATGTAGAGAGCAAGTGCCGAAGAGCTGTTTACTTGACAATTAGATAGTCATCTAAAAGAAAACAAGCCGAATTGTAATTTTGTATAGCAAATCAGCTGTAAATCATCCGCAAACGTTTCGAGAGCTTCCTTAAAGGACCCTAGACGCAGGTTTGACTATCTTAAAATCAGACAATCAACCTTAGTCTTACTGAATCTTTGAAGCTGCACCAGTACTATATAATTACACTGCATATCATCTTCAAATTTTTGCAGTAAAGTAAATATTTATCCGAATTATTTGATGGCCATACAATTGCTAAAATCCTTCATTGCCTTATTTGAATGAGTTGTAAAATAACTGACTAGTGTCGATTTTAAACTTTTTTTGGGCTCAAGAAAACACTTGACATGGATCATTTACTTTGTTCATTTTACAGTAAAATGTAGAATAGTATAAAAATAAGAAAAATTATTTATAGCCAAGGGCAGCCAAGAGGCCTTTGGCCTCTTGGAGAAAATTGCTGATGACGGATTCCACTGCCCTTGAGTCTACGAAATGATTCAGAGTACTTCTAGTAATCAGTAGTCTTTTTCATACCGAATGGGGTTTGGATTTATTCATCAGTTACTAAGAATTATTCTGAAATTTAACATATTATTTGGAATTCCAAGCTAGTCTGGCGTATTTCTTGTATTTGGGAATTTTAAATGCTATTCATTCACAGGATTTAAAATTATAGAAGTGGGTGCAAAAACCGGTGAAGATTTTGCAGCCAAAATGTATTTATGTTTTTAGTGACTTCTGTTCTTTGCGAAGTACACAAGTTCAGGTTAAATTTTCAAACTTGTTTAAAATAGACAACACCTCCCCTTCAACGTGTGTTCTCCAAATGTCAATCTTGTCTTGTCTTTGCTTTACAATTGTGATTGTTTTTAAATTATAAGCCTTTCGGATCTTAACTTTATTCTACCCATATTTTAAACTTATTCTATGATGATCCAAACATGAACTCAAATCCAGATGTTTTTAAGATTTTTCAAGCAGTTCAATATACTTTCTTCTGGGAGCACTTTCAGAAATTCTTTTCTTTCAAGCCTAATAGTGTAACTTTAGTAATCTACAGATAATCTACTGTAAAATCAACTTGACCATGAACTAAGATTTTTTTTTCAGTTCTGAAAGACTGCTTAGCTCTGTTATTTATAACTGATAGAAAACTGGAGGTGGTACAGAATTGTTAACACCACTTTCCAAACTTTCGTAAGCTTATAGCAAGGCTGCAGTGATTCTTCCTCAGAGAATAAATAGCCTTTGCTTTTTTCAAATAAGTTATATTTTAGTTATAGAAGAGAAAATAAAATGAAACAGACAATATCAACATCAATAAGAAATACAAATAAATAACCATGGCTAGAACTAGATCTGAATGACACAGAATCAGGTCAGCATAGATTAGCGCAAAAAAAATCAGCTAGAATAGCGTGTAAACCTCAAGAGATCTTCTTGAGCATATGGCTTTAAAATCGTTCTATAGGACCGATCTATAAAAACAACTGTAGAGCTTCCCTCAAGCCGTGGATTGAGATATTTGCAAATCTTTGCCAAACTTTCCGATTCAAAATCCCTGTTTCTCTCTACTTTGATTAGCTTTAGGGATTTCTCATTGATACCTTTTACAAATGACAAACCGTTACCAACCAACTCAAGAACAGCTAAATTGTCAGGGAGTTCGAGAATATTACCTACTAAGAACTGCCCAAGTTTATTATCAGTGAGGTTCAAATTTATCAAACTTGACAATCGCTTTTCATCCCCTTCAATCTTTGAAATCTGGCAATGCAAAAGGGTTAAGCTTTTTAAAGTTGCAGGGTATCTATCCCAATTAACTTGATGCATCATTACTCCATCAATATGAACGTGAGAAAGTGTGAGGCATTGTTTGAAATCAAACTCCACCAGAATAAGCCCTTTTGCTTCAAATCTGAATGTTTCCAATTGGGGTAGTTCTAGCTTGAAGTTAAAGTCGCCTTCATTGCCAACATCCAGTAAATGAATATAGTTCAAATTAGAAGGGAGTATGTTGCAAAAGAAGTCATCTATATCAACAATATTGTCTCCTTTAGCGACAATCCTCTTAAGGTTAGATGGAAGGATGGACGATTCAATCTTCGTTTTTTTAAGCTCAATCAGACTAAGGTTAACTGGTAATTCCAAGAAACTAGTATTCGTAATATGCTCACCCAACTCTAACTGCTTCAACTCTACAAGGTTCTTGCCCTTGAATTCAGTAAGTTTAGTTTCAGAAAACGATAAATGCTCCAAACTAGAGGGTAGAGCCATGATCGACGCAGAAGAATTTTCACTCAAGTTGCTATACCCAAGGTCCATTGCTTTCAAACGAGTCAATTCATGCAAATTGCTTCCTAAAAGATTCATCAATTCAAAATCCTTCAAACTAAAACCTTTTAGAAATGGTGGCCACCGAACACCATGTAAATCCTTTATGCCAAGATCACTCAATTCTAGTACTTCCAAACTATCAGAGAACTCAAGTTCCGAAAAAGAATTGACAACGCAATTATCAATGACAAGTCTTTTCAACGTGCTAGGAAACTTCACTCCATCCATCGATATTGGGCTATTTGTGATCTTCAATTCATTCAAATGGTCTGGTAGCTTATACAATTCGTCTAGGGAGATCAGATCCAAATCCTTATCAAATGGCGACGGGCGATTAAAAAATTCAAAACCATCAAGCTCTAGTACTCTTAAGCTATCTGGTAGTTCGCATTTGGCCAGGTCAGTATTTACTATTCTAAGCTTGATCAAATGTTTGCAATCCTGTAACCATAATAGTGAGTTAAACTTGCAATAGTCTATTAACAAATCTTTAATGTTAGGAGGAAGCTCAGTGTCAGCAAAGTCCCCCTCAAAGTAAAAGATTTGCAACTCTTCCAAACATATTAATGGCAGAATGTCTATTGAGACATTGCGGAGTTCACCTGGACACTCGCAATAAATCACTAGTTTTCTCAAATTTGAAAAGTTGAAGGTCGCAGAGCGATTTAAGTCTAGGTCAATTCGTAGCGACTTAAGTTCCAGTGGCAAGTAATCAATTGTTGCTGAAGTTTGATAGCAAGAACCATGAGTAGAAACGAGTATTAAGTCTTCAAGTTTGGCGAACTGCGTCACCTCTTCGAGATAAGCACTATTGCGACCGTGTAATGTAACACTCTTCAAATGGGGTGGCAACTTGAAAAAATCATTGAACCAAGAAGTACCAAGATATTCACATGAAAATGCGGATTCTGTAATTTTATATGGTAGACTGCATATTTGCAATGCTTGATCTTCCTCTGGCCAATCACTCTGTTCATCTCCAAACCAATCTAATTCGGTGTTGGCAGTGATAGCAGAAGCTTTACTAAGGATTTCAGGAAACACCTTGTGCAAAGTGATGAGATCTTGACCCCGTTCAAATATGATATGCTGTGGAACATACCATTTATTTTGAAGAACCCAATTCAAAAATGCATGTACACCTTTGAAAGTTGCTTTAGGATTAGCATAATATTCCCCTTTAACAGCAGATCGAACAGGTAAGTAACAGTTATACTTTTCCAGTGGCAATATCACGTCCGCGCACATAGTAGGCGGGATATCAATGTATTTATACAACTCCCTTGGCTGTTCACACCTTTTAAAACGCTCTTCTTGAATCCATACAGACGAATAAAACTTTTTGAAAGCAAATTGGCCAATAATTGGATTATCTAATAGCTGTCCAACGATATGCAATGGAAGGTAGTCAACTATTTGACTAATTACTTCACCAGGAAGCTTCTCTGCAAGTTCAAACATGAATAAATTGATAAAAAAGGAGTTCAGCAGGGATAGTCTACTTTTATAAAGACATTAAAGTGTGTGGAATATTCTGAAACACATTTTAAACTTGCAATGACTTTTTTTGCTGCAAAAATGTAGTATTATTAGGTAATTAACTATAGCTGATATTTTTGTATTACGTAATATAACACTGCATTTTAGTAATCAGAATATGTGTAACTAGGAAGACACAGATGGTAGATTATTCAAATGGCCATCTACATGAGCATATGGAGAACTTATACCAGTACATTGTTGGTTCCAGCAATGTGCTGAGACAGTCAACAGATTAAGCAGCTTCTCTACTGTATTAAAAGAGCAAAATGTGTTCCAGATATAAGAACAAGGAGGCAGATCAAGAACAGAATATCAACTAAACTAAATTGACAACTACCAGTATGGCTAGTACCAGAAGTAATCTGAATGATACAGAGCAAATTCAAAAAAAAGTTTACACAGTTTAAATAAAGCTCAAATTAGAATGTATAAATGAAATGATTAAAAGCTGGCTATATGATTCTGAGTTACAATGCAGATGCCAATTCACCAAGCAGGTGTGGGAGCGATATCTTTGTATAACTCGTCCAGCCAATCATCTCACTGAAACGCTTGTAAGACCATCTTCCGTGCACAATCAACAATTTAGCCAAGTACCGGAACTGTCCAACAGCGTAATCAGATGACAT